>JANBXA010000738.1:8445000-8610000 GCA_030556225.1 Cricetiscus sungorus | reverse complement strand
ATCCCACCTGCAGACTTAAACAGGGCTATTATCTGGCCCAATGTTGGCGTGATTGCTTCTATATTGCAAAATGATTTTATCTGCTGGGTTTTCATTCTACCAGTCCAAGGGAGAGAAGAGAACGCAGAAAATCGGACAAGTTAATAGGGCCTGAATAAGGGTTTTCAAAGTCTCTGTGTATACACTGCCTACCATTCATCTCTGTCTGATGCTTGAGATCACCACCAGCAACCTCTACTATCCATGGGTTTTGCTTATTTTGTTTTGGTTTGGTTTTTGTTTATTTGGGTTTTTCCAGAAAGGGTTTCTCTGTATTGCTTTGGAGCCTGTCCTGGAATTAGCTCTGTAGACCAGGCTGGCCTCGAACTCACAGAAATCTGCCTGCCTCTGCCTCCTGAGTGCTGGGATTAAAGGTGTGCACCATCAACTCCTGGCTGTTGCTTGATATATATATGAAACTATTTTCTGGAAAGACTTCGACTACTTTTATCTCATGAATCAAGGGTTGGAAAGTGAATGATATATTCTTGTTTCAGAACAAGCTTGTTTCAGAAAGAAAGCATCTACCACACTTAAACAGTATATATATATGTTAAGAAGTAGAGACCAGGCAGGGATATGTCTACTCGTATCAGAACAAAATCAGAGCAGTCAAAAATGGAATATAATTAATTCCTTTGTTAGTGCTTTCTAAAAGCATGTACAATTCCCAATGAATAAACAATTATGTAGAACAGGTTTGAAGGTCAAAATCTGAAAGAAAACAAAAACTAAATATAAATAAATAAAAATATCAAAGAAGAGTGGTAGTTCTTCATTTGGGTGATCTTCGCTTTGCATCTGAGGGACAACAACCCACCAGTGACAAGCTGCCACATCCCCAGGCAACTGGGAAAGGCCATGGGAACCGTGAGGCATGCCTGGCGGAAGGCACACACTCTTGATGTCATTGCAGAGTCGGGATCTTAAGGGGGGGGGCCGGGATCCTGCCAATCCAACAAACTCATCAGGAAGTCTGATGTGGACAGGGGCGCATTTGAAAACTGGTGTGTTTTCATGGCAACTGCGGCCTTGGCAGTGGTTATACTCTCTTAAGTGAATTTAACGATGGATGCAACCTCAGGTCTTCATGCTGGTTCAGCAAGTGTGCTACCCACTGAGCCATCTCCCCACCTCCTCATCCATCATGCGTTAAAACGCCGACTTTCCTGATGGAGTTGGGGGATCTGAGTTGTGTTCGCCTGCATTATTCTCGCTGCTTTTCCCCTTACTCCATTACTCAGCTCTTCCTACCGGGGTGCGTTCAGAAATTCAGCCCACTGCCCACGGAGCAGTCATCAAGACGCAGTTTTGATACGGAAGCACAGAGCAGTCATTCAGTCTGCACAGGTACACACAGCACCTGAGTGTAATTAGTTCACGTCGTGGTGGCTCTTTTGGTGTTTCCACTCAAATCAGCACCACCACCCACCCCCTCCCTTCCTCTTAGACAATGTCTGGTCAACAGGGCACAGAGGAACTTTTTCTGAACAAAGAATTCTCCCTCGTGAGTTGTCCTGTGGAATAACTACTCCAGACAGACACAATCCCGGCCTTTGCACTTCTAGCAAGGAGATGTGGGTCACAACAGAAGAATCGACATAGGAACTAAACAGAAGTTCTACAAGAGAAAAGGAGAGAGAGAGAGAGAGAGAGAGAGAGAGAGAGAGAGAGAGAGAGAGAGAGAGAGAGAGAATGCGAATGATAGGGGGGAGATTGCTCAGAACACATCTGTCCTCATTGTTTGAACGATTTATTAATGTGTACATGTGTTTGGTTAGCATGTATGTCTGTGTACCATATGTGTTCAATGCCCACAGAGGCCAGCAGAGGGTATTGGAACACCACCTGGACCCCAAGTTGTTAGCCACCATGTGGGTGCTGGGAACAGAATTTGGGTCCCATTCAAGCGCAAACAGGGCTCTCAACGGCTGAGCTAGGCATCTCTCAGCCACCACAAATACGTTTTAATTTTCACTCTGAAGAGCTTTTGTGCTAATTGTTGTCGTATTTACTTAATGGAGCACACATGGCATGTTCAGAGGACAATGCTGAGGATTTGTTTCTCTCCTTCCACCAAGCAGGTCCTAGGGATTGAACTGAGGTCCCCAAGCTTGGTGACCAGTGCCTTTTCCTGCTAAGCCATCTCATTGGCCTTTGGTTTTCAAGACAAAGATCTCATGCAGCCAAAGCCGTCTTTGAATTTGGTATGTAGTTGAGGTTAGCCATAAACTGCCAGTCCTCCTGCCTATCTTTCAAGTTCTGGGATTGGATCGCGGGCATGGACCACCAAGCCTGGCTTGTATATTTATTTAACTTTTAAAATATAAAATCCATATAAATATTTTTAAATGTTTCAAAATCCACTGTCAGTCTCTGGACATTTCTCTAGAGTCAGTTTTTCCTTGAAACCTATAATGGCTCCCTCTTTTAAGGTCTCTCTGTCTCTGTCTCTGTCTCTCTCTCATCTATTTCTCCCCTGATTCAGTCTTCCTGGTCCCACGTGCTTTCCTCTCCTCCCCTTCTCTTTCTCCTGGCTCCCTCTCCACTCACTGCCCCACCCCCACTCCCGATATGCTCAGGAGACCTTGTTCCTTTCCTCTTCTGTGAGGGACCTTGTACGAATCTCTTAGAAATGTCCTTGTATCCTAGTTTCTCTGGCGGTGTGAATTATAGGCTGGTGATCCTTTGCTCTATGTCTAAAATCCATATATGAGTGAGTACACACCATGTTCTGCTTTTTGTGACTGGGTTACCTCATTCAGAATGGTTTCTTCAAGTTCCATCCATTTGACCCCAACTAACAATTTGAGCAATAGTGGAAAGGCTACCATAAATGCCCTTCCCTGATAAGGAGATTGATGACTAGCTTATCCACCATCATAGAGCCCTCATCTAGTAGCCCTCATCTAGAAGCAGACACCCACAGCTAAACACTAAGCCGAACTGGAATCCAGATGCAGAGAGGGAGGACAAGACCAGGCTACAGAAACCCACAGAGACAGCTGACCTGAGGAGCTAATGGGTTCCCAGACTGATAGCTGGGAAACCAGCATTGGACCGATTCAGACCCCCTGAACATGGGTCTCAGTTAGCAGGAATGGGCAGTCTAAGGGACCTCTGACAGTGGAACCAGGATGTATCCCTGGTGCACAAAAGGACTTAGGGAGCACATTCCCCATGGAGGGATACCCCCTTAACCTAGAGCCAGGAGGGAGGGACTAGTCACTACTCCAAATGACTCGACAGATTTAGATAACCCCTCCAGGAAGGCATCACCCTCCCTGTGGAGTGGGGGGGCATGGGAAGGGAAGGTGGTCAGGGGGCATCAGAGGGAGGGAGGGAGGGAGGAAGGGAGGGAGGGAGGAAGGGAGGGAGGGAGAGAGGAAAGGAGGAAAGGAGGGAGCATGGGAAGGAGGAACAGAGAGGGAACTGGGATTGATATGTAAAATAAGAAAAAAAAGCCACTGTCAGAGGATGGAAAGTTTAAGGTCCTCTAGTCCAAGAAACTCCATCATGCAGTAGGATCTGCCCCGTGATTGCACTGTACTGTGTCATACAGTAGGCTCTGCCCCATGATTGCACTATACTCCGTCATGCACTATAGCACAGTGTGATCTGCTCCGGGACTACACTAAACCTATCTGCTGCAAACCCAGAGGAAGAGGTACACCACTAGATTAAATTTTAGAATGCACTTATGAAAGTGCATCCTGGAGAAAACAAAACAACCAAAAAACGCTTCTCTCTTCCTGCACAGGGGGTGGGAATTCATACTTTCCATAGTAGAAAATACTGGGCCCTTTCTTCCTGACCAAGTTTCCATTAGTTCTCTGGAGATGAGGATTTATGAGAACTGAGGGTCTGGACAGATGTCCTGGCTAGTAGGAGTACTAGTTCTGCAAATGTGGGGATCTGAGTTCAAATCCTAGCACTCACAGACAACAAGCTAGACATGGCTATGCATAGCTGTTGGCCAGCACTGTGGGGCAAAGACGGGCAGATCCCAGAACACCCAATGGCCGTTCACTCTAGCCTAGGCAACACTTCCAGTTCAGGGAGAGAACCTTTCTGGAAGCAGTAAGGTGGAACACTGAAACAGAAAGAAATTCAATGTCCTGTTCTGAGGGCTATGCATACACCTGGATGAGAACACACACCTGTACACTTCATAGGCATGTGTGTGCATGTGCACACACACACACACACACACACACACACATGTGCATGCACATACACACACACATACACACACATGCATGCACACATATACATACACACACATGCATGCACACACACACATACACACACGTGCATGCACACACATGCATGCACACATATACATACACACATGTGCATGCACACACACACATACACACACGTGCATGCACACACATGCATGCACACATATACATACACACATGTGCATGCACACACACACATACACACACGTGCATGCACACACACACGTGCATGCACACACAAGCATGCACACATACACATACACACATGTGCATGCACACACATGCATGCATGCACACACACATATACACACGTGCATGCACACACACGCATGCATGCATGCACACACACGCATGCATGCACACACACATGCATGCACACACACACACACACACACACACACACACACACATCTAGTAGCATATGCCACCCACTAGAAGTCACTTGTGACTATGACAGGGATCAGTGCGTGTTTCCTTAAACTGTTCACAATGGACATCTGATCCACAAGGCTCAGGCTGAGGCCAGGTCTCAAATGCAGCTGTTTCCAAGAAAGAATGAAGTTGTGGTAAAAAGGACTCCATTCTCAGATTAAGCTGTGACTAATAACAGGGAATCGGGGAGGAAGAACGTGAATCCGTCCTTGCCACTGTTTTCATTGTAATTTTGCTTTCAATGCATCATTATTAGATCAGATCCTTGAAAACATTGCCGTCTGTGCAGAATTTCATTTCTGCAAATAAGGCCTGGTAAATTCACGGGTAGGAGAATCGTGAGGTTGAATAGATATCTGAGATGGGGGATCTTAGCATCCATAATTACAGGTTCTCTTATTTAACCTGTGAATAAACCAATTCAATTCGTTTCAACAAACATTTATCAAGATTATGCAATATGAAGAGATCTGTGATTTTACAAAGCTAAAGATGCAAGTGATGGGAAATAATATTTTCTGTTAAGCTAGTTAAAAACTAAAGGAGGTTCTGAGCACAGAAAACACATCTCATAAAGGAGGGAAGAGAAATGTCTCTCAGTGGTTATAACAGAGATGGATGTAACCGGTGACAGTACAATAAGGCTCTATGTCATGGCTGTGAAAAATAACACAGTAGAAACTACAGGGTTGGCAGAGAAAACTGGAGGTACAAGAACAACCTGCAAAAGAACTTTCTTGGTGACATGTTTTAAAAATGTAAAAATAGAACCCTACAGTCAATATCTATTAATGGTTAAGAACTCATATAGACTAGGTAAGTTGACCTGGAATTAGCTTATGGAAAGGGACATCTCAAGGTGCTTCCTGGCTGTTTGTGAGTTATTATGTAGTGGTTGGGGGAGGTTTTCTGAACACAGGATTGTCACACCATCCTTCAGGTTCCTGAATGTATATGGGGACGTCTCATCACACATAAGGCGAGAGGAAGGAGCTAGAAGCTATCTGGTTGTGTGAGTCCTATATTTCTACAAGACTCACATTCAGTCAGACGGGTACAATTTCCCTTATGCATCCCTATTCCCCATTGAGGAAGCTGTAAGTGAGCCAACACAAAATTCACAATGTGTTCAAATTGTTCCTTGATGTATCAATCACCCTGGAACCAATTAACAGTTTGAAAGTGTCATAGCAGAACTGACTTTGTGTGTGTGTGGGGGGGGTATATATACATAGATTTATATTTATAGATATATGATATGGCTATATATATTGGAGATATATATATATATATTGGAGTTATTTTCATATATCCACATTCTCATTTTTTACAAAACAATGGCCCTTCTCATATGCCACGAAGCTTAGCTGGTTAGCACATTGCTCTCAACCACTGAAAAAAATTCATTTGTGATTCTGCATTTAAAATGATTGTAACATTAATTGTTGTAAAAAGTCTTACCCTGGCAAGTGGGTTCTGCGTTCCACCCACAGTTGCAAATTGAACACCATATGACTTAAAGCTAGGCTGAGGACCTAGACGCCAGGGCCCTCATTCCCTATGGGGAAAGGCTTCCCCTTGGCTTTGGCCAGGAGCCATGCTCACACGCGGCTGCTTTGGGGCAAGTTATCGAATCACCAGAGCAGATCAGGGTGCTGAACCGGGACACTTTACTGAGACTTCTCTTCATCCATCTGTCTGTTTTCCCCACAGCTTTAGATAAACATCAGCACTTTCCTCTGTGAACTGGTTTTAACACTCGGCCATCTTGTATTCAATATGAGGTTTACATTTTGATGCAACAAAAGCGGGTCCGCTGATTAAAAATACTAATATTTGGTGGGTGGGACAACAAGAAAGTTCAGCAGGTAAAGGCATCTGCTGTGTAACCCTAGCAACCTGAGTTCGATCCCCAGAACCCACCTAAAGGTAGGAGGAAAGAAACAACTCCACCAATTTGTCCTCTGACCTCCACATAGTCTATGAAAAGCATACACACACAATTACATCATCGTATAGACTATAAATAATAACAATAATATTAGTAATGAGTGATAGCTGTGGTAGTATTTAAACTCACCTTTCCCCATGCTCCCCTAAAGAGTTTCTGTCCATGAAGACATAGACCACTGGATGTCATATATATACGAATTCACAGCCCTAGGATATATTATATGTCTAGTTCTCACATATCTTTAGAGCACTGTGAACAAATCCATTCTCTATGAAAACCAAGCTTTCTGGGGTTACGTCAGCGAGAACTGTAGAATGATGTACCGAAGTCCCACAATAGCAGAATATTCTGCACACATCCCCTGCCAAAGGCAGGGGCACCCCACAATGGCACAGAACACAGCACCATTTGACACCGAAACCACTGCCTTGAGACATTCTCAGTACCTTCTCTTTAAGTGTTTTGGTTTAATTTTCCTTGCCTGGGCACAAATCATCCCATGGGGCTGAATTCCTACAAAAGAAAATACAATCCAAACTTCTGCTGTAGAGAAGCCACAGTTTCATGCCTGTGTCAAGAAGCAGAGAGAGAAATCAAACAATTGGTCCCTGGTGGTTAATCTATATGGCAGTTTCCTAAGGCAAAGCCCTCCTCAGGCAGTAGACTACAGACTATGGCTTAACTCTTTCCGGGAACTTATCACCGGCAGCAGGCACATTGCATTCTCTCTTGGCTTTTCCTTACTCACAGGGAAGAGATTTCTCCATGAAACCTGAGCTAACAGATCAGCAACCAATGTTGAAGTGAAAGCAGGGTCTCAGAAATGCATTAGCATATAAAATATTTCTGTTGGTGGAGTGGGCGGGGCTGTTTTTCCCTCTTCTACCCTGACACCATGTGTGCTGGGACCATGGTACCCATTTGCACAATTCAGAGTGCCCTGTGGGGAAGGTGTGACAACATCACACCCCACTGCCATCCCTCAGAAGCAACGAGGAGAACTCGTTTGAACTGAAGTCTAGACAAAGAGAAACCATTACTGTCAGAGTCAATGCCCCACCCTGGACCATACTATGATGTCAGGAAGACATGTACATGGAAAAACCCAAGTCCGAGGGGACCCTGGAGTTGTTTCACAGCTTTCTGGGCTGATTGCAACCCCGCCAGAGGTTAGTTCAACAGGCAAAGGAACAGTTAAAAGACTCCACTGAGCTCTAATCCCCCATCGCTACACCGAAATGGCTCCTCTCAGTATAGAGGAGGTTCTTCAACACCCGCAGACTTAGTTTCTCTAACAGAGTCATTAACATGCGTGGGACCCACCACCGTCACACACCTCCTTCCCCACTCCTCTCATTGCTCCTACGAGTGGATCTCTTGAATTTTAATTATTGCCAGTGGATACCCTCCACCAACCAAAGGCAATCAAATCAATAGCTGATGAAAGTGTGAGCGGTCTGAAAAAGCCACATTAAATGCATTCTCTCCCTTCTATATCACCCGTGCAGCTCCAGTGTGGCCTTATGATTGGAGACCTTCAAAATAACACAGCTTTCAGGCAGTTAAAATGGCTAAGTGTCGTCTGGAAGTGGCTATTATATATTTATAAGGACTCCCCTATATGCCTCTCCTTGAGTCAAGTGCTCGAAGCATCTGTTTGGCATACACCAACCACCACACACCGATCTGAGAAATCAAGGCGGAAACACTCAAGGACATACCTGCACGGATATGAAGTGCCTGCAGGCATTGTGGTACTTAAAAACTGAAATAAGCCATCTTCCGGCTTCTGTCCTCCCCCACCCCGTACCCACAGCATCCAGCCCTAACGGAAGAATCCTAATGCTGTGTTGTGGGCTTTGTGCTCTCCCACCCACCAAGTATACAGCACGGAATAGCACGGCTTTGGGGGAGGAAGAAAGCTCTGGAGGTCTAGTGTCTGTTGCTGCTATCAGTAGAACAGATTCTGCTATTAGCTGTAACTGATCGCGATTGCAGCACTAGAAATGTCTGTGTGAAGAAATCACGGATTCACAGTATCGTGATTCATGACATCCTACAATACGCCCCACCCGTGAGAATTTTGCCAGGACACAGGTAGAGTGATGTGCCGTGTACATGCTGATGCCGTGACAGGCCAGGCTGGAGAGGGGAGCCTAGAATCATTCTCCGGGTAAACAGCCAGCATCCTCTCAAGCTGCTGACGGGCTGGATTGGGTGAGTGAGAACCCATACACAGAACCATGTGTTACAATCCAATTCAGATCCTCTAATCTAAGTGCTACAGGATGGCAAACGCACATTATCTAGAAAATTCAGCCTGCTGCTATTTTCCTGCTAAATTGTCCAGATAATCACTTCCCTCTTCTGTTTCCCTTTGACTTAGCACCCTTGTCACGAGATGAGCCCGGTCACTCAGGGCAGAAGCTGATTGCTTATTTATTTACAAAGCTGCCTGTTCATCAGCAAGCAGTCCCCACGAACCTCGTGCTGCCCGTAAGAAGGTTTGTTCCAACCTGAAACTAAGACTCTAGAGGAACGGGAAGGCATGAAGGGTGGGATTCAGGGAGACAAAGAGTGGGTATAAGAGTGCGGAATCACAACCCTACTAGGCTTCAAAAAAAATGAGATAATCTGGGGACTGGCACAGGGCCCCCAGGATTGTGTGTGTCACACATACAGAGAAACATATGCACATACATCATGGAGCACATGGATATGGCTGTACCCTGGTAGATGAGGCCAGAGCCATTTAGTCACCTGATTTCATGCCCAGCAGGCAGCCTCAACTACTGTCTTGTCAACCCTGGCAACCCACACGCAAGCATCATGTGAAATGCCCTATTTAAGCAGGGTAGGCTGGAGTTGAATTAAGCAGAGGGAACAGGAGGAGAAGGGAAGAGAAACATGGGCTGTACACTGGTGCACATTTCATTGAGGAGCAGTTGTAGCTCCAAAAGGAGAAATGCAAGCCAGAAACAATGCCCATGAGAACAAAGGGGCTCCACGCCCAGATGCTCAGGAGTCGGAGCTGAAAGTTCCTAGTGGAAGACTGTCCTACTACATAGTACACGTGTCCTTGGGCAGCTCACCAAAGTTTCCTACGCCTCACTTTTCTCTCAGGTAGTTGAGGGTGTCGTATTTCCTATCTATTTACATGATTATTCTTACCAGTTGTCCTGAAGACTGAATCAACAGCATGAATAAAGTGCTTTTCATACAGCCCAGAACACACAGTGATCAGCAAATGCCAGATATGCAAATTGCAATGAAACAGTATCTATTGGGCTGGAGAGATGATGGCTCAGAGGTTAAGCGCACTGGCTGCTCTTCCCTGGGTCCCCAGTTCAATTCCCAGCAACCACAGGTAGGCTCACAACCATCTGTAATGAGATCTGGTGCCCTCTTCTGGCCTGCAGGCAGAACACTGAATACATCATATATATATATATATATAGCTGCTAAGGAATGTTTAAAGCTAAAAGCCTGTAGAGCTCTGGGTGTAGAAATAAGGAGTGAATACGCATTTTAAAAAATAATATACAAGCTTTGCATATTCGTTTGTTCAATGGTAATCATTCAGAGTAATCATTTCAGAGATCAAAGAATCTTTGATCAAATCAGATGGAAAGTGGGATGCTTTTGACAACAATCTAGGGCCAACAGGATTCCTGTGGCAAATGGCATATCCAAATGTTAACCTGCAATGTAGCCTGACCTACTGTCCTCCTACTCTACATGGCCATGGGATCACTTTTACAGATGCAGGGACGAGTAAATAAAAACAGAAAATGTTTAGCACCATGGCAACAGGGACCACTCATCACTGTTGCTCTGGCTCCCAAGTCCTACACCGAGAAACCTTCCCAGCACCATCTCGTCGTCAAGGGAAGGACAGTGCATCATTGATACTTGAGAGCAATCCAGCAGGATACTGTACCAGGCAGTGTCTATAACATCCATACAGCCAAGGTTGAGCAAAAATTAGCTTTAAAATTCTCCTGAAACATACAGTAACATAGTTTATAACCTCATCAACTGTTGACACATAACTACAAATAATCTCGCTGATGGCGAGTCTTTTCATTGAGTTTTTTCTTTGATAATTTCATGTATGAATATGTATATAACACATTCTGATTGCTCTAAGCCTCCTTTATCTCCCTCCTGTCCCTACTGACTGCCCCTTCTCTCTACCAGTCTGTCTTAGGGTTACTATTGCTATGATGAAACGTTATAAGCAAAGACGACTTGTGTAAGGGGGTTATTTTCACAGTTCACTGAGGGAAACCATGGTAGGAACTAAAAGGAGATGGGAACGTAGAGACCAGAGTTGATGCTGAGGTCGTGGGGGAGTGTGGCTTACTTGTTTTCTCATAGTCTTAGACTTCAGATAGTCTGTTCATCATGGTGAGAAGACAGTCACAGCGCTGGAGTAGTGAGAGTGAGGGGGGAGGGAGGGAGGGAGGGAAGGAGAGAGGGAGAGGGACAGAGAGAGACTTGCCTTGGCATAGCCATTTAAAACCTCAGAGCCCACTCCCAAGACCACACTTCCTAATCCTGGCCATTCTCAAACAATTCCACTCCATGGTAACTAAGCGTTCAAACACCACATGAGCCTTATCTCTAGGAGCCATTCCCTTTCAAGCCACCACACAGTCCCTTTTGGAGATTCATGACTTCTGGTTTCATTTTATGACTCCTTTAGTTCAACCCAAGCCATCGGTATGAGGATGCTATGGTCGAGATTATCCATTGTGGTCCTGTGGGGTCACTGAAAGTCATGACCACCTTCTCCCTGGATCTATCAGCAAACACTGCATCAGTGAGATGTCCCTGAGAGCCTCCCCTATCCATACCTGGCTGCTGAGTGACCCATTCTTGTACAAATGCAGTGCAGGCGTTGTAGCTTCTGTGGGTGTGTGGTGGCAATGGCTGGGTCTTGCCCAGGACATGTACCAGCCCTTCTGCCTATGGTCTACTTCTTGCCTCCTCTTCACCAGTGTTCCTTAAAGGGGTGGTATAAATGTGACCTCATCCATCATTTATCCTCAGCACTTTGAGCAGCCGTGAGCTGTACCTGAAGACAGTTGGGTTTTTTTTTCATTATTACATTTTCATTTATTTATCTGACATTATACACCTGCATATGGAGGAAAGAATATATTCCATGGTGGATATGTAGAGATACAAGGACAACTTGAGGTAGTCAGCTCTCTTTCTACCATACGGGTCACAGGGATTGGGCTCAGGCCTTTTGGCTTGGTGACAGGACCTTTACCCCAGTCAACTTGCTGGAACAGCTCCCTCCCCCCACTTTGGAGTATATGATGATTAATTTTGATTGTCAAATTGACTGGATCAAAGAACACCTACAAGATCAGTAAAGTGCAATGTGGGGTGTTTCTGTACGGGGACTTGCAGGGAGAATTCTCTAAGGGTGGTCAGGGGGTGGGTGGGGGAAAGATCTGGCTCTGTATGGATTAAGAGAGGTCAGGTGCTATGGGATAATCCTTTTGTATATTGTAAAGATTTGCCACTTGAATTGGTTTAGTAAAAAGCTGGCAGGCAGGAAGTATAGATGGGAACACAAAACTAAGGATGATGGGATGAAGGAGGGCAGAGTCAGAGGAGAGGCCAGCAGAAGCAGAGGAAACAGGATGTGTGGAAAAGGAGGTAACAAGCTATGAGCCACGTGGCAGAGGGTAGATAAGAAATGTGGGTTGGTTTAAAATGTAAGAGTTAGCTAGTAACAAGCCTGAGCTATTGGCCAAGCATTTGTAATCACTACAAACCTCTGGGAACTACTGGCAGGACAGAAACGTCCAACTACAGGCAGAAAAAAGAAATGTCCATGAACGCAGGCATCCTCTCATCCTGTTTCCTGACCTCAGTGTGAGCTCCTCTGCTGTCCCAGCTTTCTCCACAGGGAACTAAAACCTGTGAGACCATGAGCCCATCCATGCAACTGTCCAACACCTCCCTACATTGTTCCTGTTGTATCAAATCTGGATACAGAGACAGAGAGAGACAGGGAGAGAGGAAAGGAGGAAGAGAGAGACAGACAGACAGACAGACAGACAGACAGACAGACAGACAGACAGACAGACAGACAGACAGAGGGGATGTAATTATTGCTACTGGAAGGGCACCATGGACCAAGTTCTCTACTTGGATTGATGTAGGGAAATCAAGTCCCATCTGTAGTGTGCCTGTGCCCATCGGGAACTTCTCAGAAAGCCAAAGACTTAACAAATGCAAGGCATCATTTGTAAACATTCCATCTCCTTAGTTAGAAGTAACCATCTCCATATATAACATGAAGTGCCTGCAGGAACACAACTTATAAATCATTTAATTTACAGGTTACTTTGTGCCTGTTTGGTGCTCTAAACTTCTGCATCACCGAGGAACACTTTTAACTCTATTCAACAGTTAAAGAAATGGAATTTACCAGAAACTAAATGATTGACTAAAGGCCACATGATCTGAAGGGCAGAAGGGCTGAAACATGAATCCTAATCTCCAAGACCGTGTCTTCCTCTCACCACCCAGTCAGCTCATCATGCACTTCTCTGTCACAGAGGCACTAGTCCAGGGGCAGTAGGAGCTATGGCTAAATGTGAGTGAGTGTAACTATACTCATATGGTACTGGAAACATCTGCCCAAGCTAATCCAACACACACACACACACACACACACACATGCACGCACGCACACACACACACGCACACACACACACACACGCACATGCACACACACATGCACACACACGCACGCACGCACACACACACACACATGCACACACACACACACACATGCACACACACATGCACACACGCATGCACACCACACCACAACACTGCAGGAGCAAGAACTCACATATGCAAACAGTGTGGGAGGCAGAATGACTTCAACTGTGTATACTGAAGGGAAGTGTAGATTATGAGCCCCAAGGATTCAAACAACGCCCCACTTAGGAGTAACAGACTTAGCCCAGGGGGAGCTCAGCGACCTTGTTGTGGCTGAATGGAAATGTCCCCTGTGTATGTGAGCACTGGGTCCCAGGCAATGACACTGTTTGGGTAGGTTATGGAAAGCACACCACTGAGGGGCAAGGCTTTGAGAGATGTTGGCCTTGTGCAGCCCACTTAACCACCCACCCTCTCCCCTCTCTGCTTTCTGTATAAATGAACGTGGGATGAGTCAGCTTTCTGCTCCTGTCACCATGCCATGTCTTCCCTGTCACGGCGGACTCGGTCTCTCTGGAGCCATAGGCCTGAAATAAACTCTTCCTCAACTTGCTTTCGATCATGGTGCTGTACCACAGCAACAGAAGCATAAGGGGAAAGATGCAATTTGATGTGTGTCCAGAAAGATAAAGCTTCTTGGAAGCTGAGTTTACACAAGCAAGAACGCCGGCCACAAAGGAGCAGAAGTAGAAGGAAGGGGAAGAGCTCATTGGGAATGTTTCCCACCACAGATCACATTGTTCTAGAAGGCGAGCTGCCCGCTCTTGCTCTGGAACGTGAACTCACGTTTTATTCGCTGTCCTGTGAATTATGCATGGCTAAAATCTGCTTACTGTCTGGAAGTGCATCAACGCCATGAGGACAGCGGAAGGAAGACTGAACGCACTTCTGTGCACCCCAACCAACACCCCTTCTCCTCTCACCGTGTCTCCCCTGTTAAACATGGCACCACACCCCCAAATCCACCATGCGTCCTGAGAGCAGCCCTCTTCTGTAGCTCATTCGTCCAGCATCCTGCTACAGCATCCCTCCACTGCCCTCTCATGTCTGTCTGTTCTTCATAAATTATGGTTTGATCAGAAGCTCCAGAATGAATTCTTGTCAGCCAGCCTACCCTTCTGAATCTTTCCTCAGCATTATGATCGCTGATAACATTATAACATAAAGATGTGATTATGCTTCTGCTCTGCTCTAAATCCTTTTTTTTTTGCCACAGCACTTCCTGAATTGCCTCCTGATGCCCAACCTCTTCATCATCCGTATCTGCAAAGCCCTCTATGAACAAGGTACTCCAGCCAGCCTTGACCAGAAATGAAGGTTCCCACCAGATGGCCACGTGGACGGGATGACACAAGCCTGCATATCTCACATGCACTCTATGCCTTGCTCCCAACCCCACCCTTTATCCAGATGTTTCACCCTGTCAACAATCTCTGCTCCAAAGCAAACTTCAGTGGTCACCACCAGTCACCTGTTCCCAGAGCAATAGTCCCACCTTTCTCTCTGTGAGAGCATTCTGCTCAGTTTGTACTTCCGGAGGAGTCCTTGTGATTTTTCCATTTAAAAATAAAAATAAAAACTTGCTCATGCTACTAGAAGAAGGGGTGGTCCCCCGTTCATTTCTCTCTCCAGTAACCGATACTTAGCACACAAATATGTGCTTTTTAAATATTGATACAATTTAATAAAAATGGGCAAAGCGCTGGCAGACTTTTACATCTCTGTCCTCATCAGCATTTCAGTGTCCTACCCACAGAATCTGACCACAGACACTTAAGAGATTATACATCTACAAATGCATGGATTTGTAGTCTATGATCAAGATATAAATCTCCTCATTCCTCTAAACTAGTTAGGAAACACTTTCTTGTTTGTTTTTATTTCCCTTCATTACATCAAATCTTTATCTTCTCCATGTTGAGTAAAACAGTAGAGATTTCATTGGTAAAATGAATGGACTAAGGCATGATTGGAATACAACCATCATAAACCCAGTGACCCCGTCTCTCACTGGGCTCTACTTTTCAAAGATTCCATTGCCTCCAAATAGCACTATCCCAGGAACCAAGTCTTTAAACTATGAGCCTTTTGGGGGGTGGGGGCCTATTTAATATCCAAGCTACAGAAATTATCAATTGGGATACTCAGTTTGCCAAAATTGAGTCTAGTTGATAGGGCTGTTGAACAACTTCACTTCTAAGTCTGTCAAATGCTTATAAAAAAGTTCTTCTGTCTCTCTAGTCCTTGTGACTGTTTCAGATTGGAAAGTTTTGTGAACTACCTTGAGATATTCTAAATAAAATATAAATGCCCAGCCAGCTAATCTAGTTCCTGAGAGGATGTCCTGAGTCTTACTAACCATATATCAGATGGATTCAATCACTGAGTTCAATCTTGGTTGAATGCATGTACGTTCATGGGCATTTGACACTGGACAAAACAAATCTCCTTCTCAAACAGTATTTAGGTTGGTTCCATTGCCTTAAAAATCAAGTTCGTTGGTCTCTGTAGGTGCTGGTCATTATTAAATTGAGCTCTGAATTTTACTAGTACAGTCACAAATCAAGTACACACACATGAATGCTACCTTCCATCTGGCACTAGAGACTTAGATGGGAAAGGCAAGGTATTGTCTAAGGAGAAGTCAGCCTCACAATCAGGGAATAGAAACAGTAATCTATAAATTCTCCTCCTCCATCTGCACCAGTGAGAAGCCACAAATAAGCAAAGTGAGAGTTATTACCGTTAACCATTTCAGATCACCATCTGCAGAAGAATACAACAGCATGGAAATTACTTTTATGGACTATTCAGTGCAAGTTAAACATCCCATGATATGCAATGGGGGCTCTCCAAGATGTGCCAGATGCTATTAAATACAGCGTGCTGTGGGAAAATCTTGTGTAATACAATCACCAATTGAATTACATTGCAGGGCACGAAGGGTCGGGTTCATAAACAAACCTTCATTACCCTGGTCTGGGGGGCATTTTTCCCTTAGAACTTTCAGATGCAGAATGTGAAAAATAAGAATGAATGCAATGCCTTTATTTTTTTTTTCACTCAGCAATACATTTTCAAAGCATCCACAGAATACAGCATGGTGGACCTATTTGTCACTTAACGAATGGAGATTTTTCACTCATGTTTAACCTGTTTCTGCTCGATACAGTAACCTCGGGAATTATTTCCTGAAGAAGTCACAGTGGACAAAATGTTCAGAGTAGCTAAAAATAATTTCAGAAATCCATGCTTTGACCATTATAAAAAAAATCAACCAGTAATCATTTGATTTGGGAATTCTTTAAATCTAAAGGTAACAATTAATATTTGTAAACATTTGGCTTACAATTTTCATTGAGTCATTTTATGCTATACAATAAGATTTCCAGGGGTTTTTTTTATTATTTTGTTTTTGGTTGGTTGGTGGGTGGGTTGATTTGGTTTCTTGTTTGTCTGTCTGTCTGTTTGGTTAGCAAGCTATGTATTTTGTTAGTGTTGGTGCTATTTTTCAAACAGGGGCTTTCTCTGTATCACTAGCCTGTCTGATACATGCTGTGTCACCCAGGCAAGTCTCAAACTCATGGCAACCCTCCTGCCTCAGCCTCATGAGTACTGTGGTGACAGGCAGATGCCACCACACCTGGCAAGGGAAGCACTATTTGGTGGCTAAGCTCCTAGCACACAGAAACGAAGGTTTTCAGAGATTACGTTTTATACCCAGCAAACAGGCCTTTCCACTGCAGTCCCCCAGCAAATGGTCCTTCTGTGCCTGCAGCTCTTCTCACCTCCAAGTACTTCCTCAGGATCTTCCCACCATCCCAGTATCGAGGGGATTCAGGGACAGAAGGGACCCAGCAGGGTCCCAAGATCTAAAGATATCTCTTACAGATCATAGACCGAAAATACTTTGAACTTAAAAATAGTTTTAAGCTTACAAATATATACATCAAAGCAGGCACAGCCTTAGGGACACAGAAAGGAACTCACATGCAGAAGCCAGGTATGAGAAGGAGCATAAACCATCTCATGAGAACAGCAGTGCCCAGCCACTGTCCAGCCAGAGGACTAACGTCCAAAAACAGTTAGACTCCTCTTGTCAGGCACCAACCTTTGTCATGTAAAAAAAAAATATCTTACTTAATCCCCTATTCACCAAATAAAATCAATGTGTTTCTAACTAACTAACTAACCCATGAAGCTGCTAGGCATCCGTCCATGAAGGTGAACGGGAAATCATTTTTCAGAGCTGTAGACATCTTCACTCTTGAGGCCTCTAACACACTTGCTCACAGACCCATGGAGTTGTTAAAGGAGAATAGCAATCCCAAAGGAATTTGCCATAGAAACCCTACCCCATGAGGGATCTTTATTCTATTATCACATCATAGTTCACATCTTTATGATCAGAAAGCTGGAACAGATGCTATGCAGAAGGAGGTACATTGCGCTCCGTTACTGACGGCTGCAGAACATGCCAGGTTAAGAGCACGGTGCTTACAGGGTTGTTAGCTGTCACAACCTCAACGGTGATGCAAGTTCAGAGTCAAATGAGCTCATTAGCAAAGACAGAGAGATACTGGGTTGATGAGACTGAGGGCTTGAACGGAGAAAACAGTAGAGCGCAGCCTTAGTGGGACCTGTTAAATATGTTAACGGACATTAGAGTTGCACTGTTGTCAAAGCAATGTGGGAAGCGAGGGTACTAGCCACTCACTCTGGGTGAGTATCAGAACCTGGGAAAGATCCGGATAAGTAAACGAGAAGATGGCACAAACATGGACCCGTTCCTTAGTAGTCTCGCCTCACGTTAACAGGCGGAAAGCACTGAATGGTCCATAGTGGGATATATCACGCTTAGAGAGATGTGCTTGTAAGAATACTAATGACAATAAACATAACAAGGGGATGCTCGCTCTTGGGGAGAAGAGGAAAGAAATGGGGTCAAATAAAGGAAGGAAAAATGCAACCTAGAGAGAACAGAAGCAAAGGATAAAATACTCTGAAAGAAGTTGCTATGGAAACAAAAGGTCAAAGGGGTTTAAAGCTAGAGAGGCTGGCTAACAATATTAAGCGGTAGAGCAAGGTCAGGGGAAATTGGACCTGAGAAAATACTTGTAGACTTTGGTATCAGAGGTCACTGGTGTCCCTTAAGAAAGTGGTTACAACAAAATACAGGGAGCAGGAGCCAATGCGTAGAGGATGGGTAGGACGAGAAAGAGGAAGCGGAGGCCACATTCATGCAAGAAGTTCACAAGTTAGAAGAGGAGGGGTTACTAATGGATCCAGATGCATACTAACAGAAGAGTACACCACCTCTTTTAAAATGAGGATGTGTTGGTGCTACAGAACACAGAGAAAAGGAAGCCAGTACAAAGAGTGAATAAGGAGAGCGGCGGAGGAAGATGCCCGGCCTCTGAGGAAGATGACCTCTGACCTCTTCACACCTGCATGAACAGGTTCACACACACCGCCAAGCTAATCAAGTGTGGCTCTCCAAGCAAGACCAACTGCGTATGAAAGGACATGCCCTTGCCAGGGGGAAGAGGAAATGGAAATCCGGTCCCTTGTGGCCCGGAAGAAAGTGTAGAGGTAGGCAACAATGGGCGCGACAAATGTGTCATGGCTAATGTCTCATGACGTAGAGTAGGAGGCTGTGATTGAAAAGAAAGACTTGGGATTTATTTGCTCCCTGGTGTCTACCCAGACAACTTCAGAAGAGATTGCTGGACCCCAGGAGCAGCATGGGTCACCCGCAGCATTGGGCACACATAGTAACACACGGTCCTGAAGGAGACTGTGCTTAGGTAAGCACCTTCAGGCACTCTCCACCTGTGAGGGGCAGGTGCAGCCCCTCCCCCATCCCAATGAGAAGTGGAAGTTGCAGGTGGCATTTGCTGAAGGAGATAGGGGAGTGGACACGGAAAAGCCAAGGACGGTGACATCTGCAGGGCCCAGCAGTTCTGAAGCGGTCCACAAGTGAGGGAGGAACTCAGATCGCGAGAACAGAGGCCTCCTGTCCATCAGTCCATCCTCATCCTAAGTGAGCAGGCAGGCAGAGGACACGGCAACGTAATCTAGGGGACATGGAGGACAATGAAAAGACCAGTCTCACCACCACGTACGCAGGCCATGCTGGGACAGATCACAGTGAGGGATGGGGGCAACAAAAAGATTCAACACACCTGAGAGGAATTTGCTGAAGGAGACTGGGGTATTTTTTTTTAAAGACTGCCTAACACTTTTACATTTACTTTACTATTTAATCAAGTAACTGACTCGTTAGTTTAAGCCCAGCACAGACATGCAATGTGGAACAAGATATGTGCAGATATGCAATGCAAAGTAGGTAGGAAGGAGCGTGTGGGAAATGCTCTCACATGACACAGGATATATAGAAGCCTAATGGAATGTATAGAAGCCCAATATAATGTAGAAGCCTAAGCATCCTCTCCAAATATCTGAAAAGTCTGCTACGTGAGGCCCCCGCTATATTGCAATTGTATGTCGACATATCTATTTCCCACATCCACCTGAGGCTTTGAGAGTCAAGACCCTGCACTCTCATCTTCCAATATGCAACAAGCCCCTGGCAAATGCTTGTAGAATCAGGGAATAGAAAGAACCAGGGCTGCTGAGGCGGCAGGAGAATAACTATAGACCATTTCTTATCATCCATTTCTTGTCATCCGTAACAGCCTAGCAGGCTTGGGAGAACACTGCAGAGAGCCAGTGTCTGGCTTCAGATGAGCTTTGGTTTTAATTTCTCTTCATGTCTGTTCTCCTTGATTTCGTTTTCCCCATCTTGCTCCACCAAAGCATTAAGAAGAAAGGGGAAGCAGAGAGTTGGCCTAATGAGCTCTTTGAAATGCTTCAAAGCAGCAGCCCTCTCACCTCTGGTCATGTTTTAATACCGCTGTGCAGGTGATGGGCTGATGAGGAAAGCAGGGGAGCAACACAAATTCCTACAGGTGAAAATGCACATGCAAGCACACACACA
This sequence comes from Cricetiscus sungorus, assembly GCA_030556225.1. Lineage (NCBI taxonomy): Eukaryota > Metazoa > Chordata > Mammalia > Rodentia > Cricetidae > Cricetiscus > Cricetiscus sungorus. The sequence continues at coordinate 8,589,578 of JANBXA010000738.1, read as the reverse complement.
CACACACACACACACACACACACACAGAGGCATGCACACACACACGCATGCATGCATGCACCCAAAAGAGATCAACGGACAATGAACTAAAACATTATCTATCCCTTCATACTGACAGTTCAGTACAAACAAACACACACATGTAATATGTAATGTATGTGCATGATGAAAACTGTAAGGCAAACATATGGAAGTCTACCAACAATCCGATAGCTTACTTCACCGTACACGCTCTGCATCCTTGGAAGCTTCAAACACTTGTAAACAGCCTTTCCTGTTACTCTTCGCAACCACTGCAGAGTGCTGTTACAAATGTTGACCACCTTTTCCAAAGGGAACATTTAAATGGGACCAAGTTCTCTGCGGCCGCTGGAATTGGAAGAGAAGGAGAGGGAAGAAGAGAGAGAGGAGGAAGGAAAGGAGAAAAGAATGATACGGTGGAGAGGGACGCCAAGAGGGAGGCAGGGCGACCCAGAAGGCAAGGATGGGAGGAAGGAGAAAAAGACGCAAGGTTGGAGGAGAAAATGACAGAGGAAAGGGAAAGGAGGAGAGGAGTAAGCAAGGAAGAAAAGAGTGAAGGGATATGAATTGACGGAGAGAAGAAAGGCGGGAGGAGGGTGGGCCAGTGGGGGAGGGCGCCATTATTATCCATCGTCTTAGGGTCTCTGTTGCTGTGAAGGGACATCATGACCACTGCCACTCTTACAAAGGAAAGCATTTCATGGAGATGGTGGCTCACGGCTTCACAGGTTCAGCCCCTTATCATCGTGGCAGGGAGTGTGGGGGCAGCTAGGAGTATGGTGGCACGCAGGCAGATATGGTGCTAGGAAATTCTCCACCTTTATCCAAGGGCAACAGAAAGAGAACTCTCTTACTGGGGATGGCTGGGGCGCATATGAGACCTCAAAGCCCAAATTCCACAGTGGCACACCTCCTCCAACAAGACCACACCCACGCTAGCAAGGCCACGCCTCTCGATTGTGCCACTCCCTCTGGGGGCCATTTGCTATCAAACCACCACAACCACTCCACACTGGACCCTCCCCTTCCCATCTTTCCTGCCTGAGCAACTTCCTGTCCTAAGCCCCTATCGCCTATGATATGGCCAGTTCTGCCCAGGGGTACTCATGCTGTTTGGACAAACAGGAAGTGGCCATGGATCTCAAGCTAGCCCTCCAAGGAGACCCTCAGCATGCAGGAACTATTAGTGACTCACCATATGTGCAATTATTTTTTGCCTCCCATTAAAGCCATCTGCCCTGCCTTTTGGACCCTCTGTTATCATTTAGTATAGCCCGTCTCAACACCGTGCTGCACAGGGGAATTGGTACCCATGCAGTGAGGTCATCCAGCATACAACCCCACACAGATCTTCAAACCAGCTACTTAACTGTTATCTCCCACCTTGCTCTCATAGACGAGGTTCTGTAGCAGTGTTTTCTGCCTCAGACCTGAGGTCCTCTTGCCTTGCAGAGGTTGGCTGTGCCCCAACCACCCAATATCACGTTCTACAACAGTGGCAACTACTCGGGTCAGGATCCTCTCCCTCCTATGCTTTCCCACGTCAGGAACACCATCACCTCCCCTAAGCCTACCACATTTAGAGATGCCTCAGCTCAAAGCAAGCCTGTACAGCCTGCAATCCTTTAGTCTTCTGAACCAAAATGTCTAAGCATAGCAGAGACTTCCAGTTACCTGGCATCTAAATGGTTAGCCAAAGGTAGGTATGGCTGAAATTTTAAACCATCTCTGGATGGTCTCTCAGCATAGACAACAACTCCCTCAACTCACATCGTTTCTATTCAAATGGAACGCAAAGCATGCCCTGGACACCTACTCTATCTACACCAACACTATCTGCCTATGACTCATTCAGTTCAGTCATCTGGTCCTTCAGTGACCAATGGACAAGCCATGTTTATTCCCTCAGCAAAGAGTGTACAACAACTATGCCCTATCCCTCCATCTGGAGAGGGCTCTGTCTCCCATTCCATGTCCCCTCCATCTCTTCACCACCTTGGAAAGACCTCTCAGGAGACTCTCTCCCTCGAAGGGCCATCTCTCTGTCCTGTAACCCTGCAGCATTTTTTCCTCGTCTTCTACTTCATGGTCATCTGCTCAGTGCTTGTTTTTATCCTTAAAAACTGGATCTCTGGGCTGGGAATGTGGTGGCATGCTTATCTAGCATGGAAGAGGTTTCAGTCCCCAGAACAGGAAGAATAAGAGAGGGAGGAGAAAGAAGAAGAGGCCTATGAGGAAAAGGAGGCAGGTAAAGAGGAGGAGGAGGAGGAGGAGGAGGAGGAGGAGGAGGAGGAGGAGGAGGAGGAGGAGGAAGACGAGGAGGAGGAAGAGAAGGAGGAGGAGGGAAAGGAAGAGGAGGAAGAGGAGGAGGAGGAGGAGGAGGAGGAAGACGAGGAGGAGGAAGACGAGGAGGAGGAAGAGGAGGAGGAGGAGGGAAAGGAAGAGGAGGAAGAGGAGGAGGAGGAGGAGGAAGAGGAGGAGGAGGAAGACGAGGAGGAGGAAGACGAGGAGGAGGAAGAGGAGGCGGAGGGAACTGCTTTCTGGGAGGGACAACCCATGGAGTATTGCCCCTCTACTAGAAACACCACAGCTCAGGACAGTTGGGGACTGGAAACGTGGCTCTATTTCAGACTTCCAAAGACTGTCTGGGGCAGACTGGGTCCTGTGTCCCAGAACTCGAGTTGGCTCCTTCAACTATAAAAGCTTTCTGTGCCTAAAAGCATGTTGCCAATCATGAATCAAATTTCCGAGTTGTTTTTCTTTCTGTGTGGCATTGTAGTCATCTTGATGTGACACTGACATGGTTCCCGCTCTGTTGTTTCCTTTTTATAACACAATTTGCATAATTCACGGACCGCTCCGTAAGATTTGCACAATTGAAGGCAATGTCAGAAAAATGTCATTTCAAGAGTCTCCTGATTTGTAATCACCACCGGCTCGTGTCATTTTGTTGTGTCTCCTGGTGAAGGCATGGCTTGTCTAAAGCGGTGAAGGCCCAGATGACTAGAGCTGAATAGGACACAGGCTAGGCGTGCCATCTCCCCTAGGATTCTGAAAGTTCCGCCGCTAGGGCCCATGCCTGTGGACTGCCGCTTCCCTCTTTACCATCAGCAAGGACCCGTGAGTGACGGTCAGGAGTCACAGAGTCAGAGGCCGTTAAAGGGTGCCCCGTTTTTACTGGTTATACCCACTTTAAACTAGACACCTTTGCCTGGTTCTCTTTAAAACTGCATAAATCATCATCTCCTGAAGCTAACACTGTCTACACAAAATGAGGGTGAAATGCGATTACATCCAGTAAGGTAACTAAACGTAATCTTAAATAATGGAAAAATAACAACAGTGGGGCTTGGGAACAGGTCTTCTAGGGAATTGTACCAGTTCTCTACAACTATAATGCAGGCCCCACCCCAACACTGTATTCCACAGACAATGCCGTTATTTATGACATCCTCCAACAGCCCATGAATAAGTTAAGAAACAGATATAGAAAAGGGGTATTAAATAAATAAAACTATAGTCAGCAATTGTCAAAAAGCCTCTTGGTTATGAGGAGTAGGATGCACTTCACATTAGAATAAAAGGTCAATAATTTATCTGAACATGAATAAAACATCGGGGTTTTGCAGAATTAAGAAAGCACTGTTTAATTGTTCCCTCAGTATAACGGCAATCGAGCCACTGATAAATAACGAATCATTCCATTCATACCAAAATATTCATGGAGACAAGAAAGGCACTACGACCACAGGTGCTGTAAGACTGAGGGCCGTTTCTCCCTTTGTTCAGAGTGCCAGTAATTTCCCTGTGAGCCCAGAGCCTTTTAAGATAATGTTCAATTTATTGTTGTATATTAAAGTGACCTGAATGTGACAAAAAGAATTGGTTAGATGCCACGAAGAGCCACCAGGTCACGAGATAAATAAGCCAAGGGCACAGGAGGTGCTAGCTCCAGTGGTCAGTGGACTTTGCATCTTTAAGTCCATTCTTTAAAAGAAAAAGATTACAACTGTTTAAAGCCAGAATTGTTGCTCCGGCACACTTTTTATATGACCGAGAAAATAAATCTCACCCCCCTTGTACAATTTAAGCCAACCAATTCAGCACAGAGCACACAAATCCAACAAGATCATATCATTATTAGCTAAATAAATACATACTGTTATAGTGCTTCCAGCACTGGTTGGTTCTGAGTTTTGTTGCTGTTGTTGTTATCACTTCGTAGCACAAAATTTTGAAATATTTTTACACAGGGACTGGAAAGATATCCAGCACCTTCTCTAGTGCAAATGATACATGCTACATTAACAAGTAATGTTCTAGCCTGCCCTTCTGCAACCACAGCACTTGAGAAGTTGAGGCACGGGAGGGTCATGAGTTCAAGACCAGCTTGGCCTACATAGACAGACCCTGACTTTCATATGTAGACAAACAGGACTCTTGCAGAGGAACCAGGTTTGGTTCCCGGTACCCAGCTAGGTAGCTCTCAGGTGCCTCTCATTCCAGCTCCAGGGGGTCCCATACCCTCTTCTGACCTCCTACACACATGTTTACATAACCACACATGGGCACACGCATATAAAAATCTTTAAATAATAAGCAAACAGATGAGACAAAAATATGTTCCTGACAAAGGACAACTTGCACCCAACCAGACTTTGATCAGAACCAAATCTCCTTTTAAAATGTCATTCATCTTATAAAGTTTCCAAGGACTTGAGTCCACCTCTGACTTAGGGGTGTGTGTGTGTGTGTGTGTGTGTGTGTGTGTGTGTGTGTGTGTGTGTTTACTTCCCACCCCACCCCCATGTTAAAGCAGGTTGTAACAGAATGGGTAACATAAAAAGAAATGAAGTTTAATTCATGGTTCCGGAAAGTTCGTGGTTCCTGAAAGGTTTGTTGAGGGAAAACGCTCTCATACACAGAGCAAGCCTCTGCCCACCTCTGTTGTGAGCATTCTTGGGACTTGTCGCTGAATATGCATAGTTAGTGGTGATCAAGACTGGAAATCACAAAGGGCTCTCCCATTAAACCCCCAAATCAACATATTCCTATCTCATCCTCGGCTTAGGTCGTCTCAAAATAGCCAGCAACGAGAAGAACTCTGAGAAGCTGAGGGCAAGTGACTGAGGTTAAAACGGCCCCAGTGGAACCGTAGTGCCTGCTCAGTGTATAGCAAGTGTTGCTGTCCTTCAAGAGTACCAGACTTTGGCTTTCTACACCCATGTCAGGCAACTCACAATTGTCTGTATCGCCAGATTCCAGGGATCTGTCGGTGCCCTTCTGGCTTCCTTGGGTATCTGCGCTCAAGCAGCATAGACATACAGGTATACATACATGCATACATATAAAATTATTTGTAATTGTATAAAAGTCTCAAAGTATATGTCCTATAAAACACACATCCAGCTGAGTGCTCCCCTGGGGCCTTGGAAGGGTTTCTTACCAGGGTTTCAGACCTGTTAAGTTTGGTAGTAGCTTCATGGTAAACTTTTATCATTTAGAAGGTGGAGGTCAAGAGCAAGCCGCCAGGGCTGGGGGAGATGTTTGAAGAGGTGGAATGGGTCAATGCAGCCTTTCCTCTTTCTCCGCCGCCGCGGCCTGCCTCGCCTGGGCAGCCCAGAGCATGAGAAGTAAAAAGAAAGACTAAGAGCTTCCGGAGAACATTGTAAATAAACAAAGAAAAAGAAATACACTGAAGTGTATTATCATTCTGCATTTCAACAGTCAAGAATCGGCTATTTTATATGTATTAACCTAATAATGTTCAGACTTAACAAATTATTACTATATTCCCACCTATCCAGGCATGGGTCAAATTATACACCCCCCAAAATACATACAATATCTTAGACTATATCCAGAAAGCTTAATACAGGTGATCTAGTTAAGACGAGGCCCTGGACCAGTGTAACTGATACTTGCATAGAAAGCACAAGTGTGGACACAGAGAGAGACATGAAGAGGGGAGATGATGGGAAGCCAGAATATGTCTCCTGTAAGCTAAGGCCACAGGCATCCAGGAGGGAGGGGCAGGAAGGATCCATTCCCTCAGAGTCTCCAGCAGAGCTAGTCCAGTCCTCCAGACCTCAGGCTGCAGTCTCCAGACTTGAGAGAACAAAGTCTTCTGCTGTTTTGTGTCAGTTTGCAGTACTCCGTGAGGTGACACAAGGCGGCTGCCACAGTCTGGACACAGAGGCCCTCACCGTGTTCTGCTCCCTGAGTGCTGTTTCTGCTCATCCATCTCCAAGGTCACAGAGCTCGGAGGTGAAACTGAGCCTTGAACCTATAGCAGGCTGACTCGAAGGCTGCACTGTTCTCATGACTACACATGACACCAGTTTGGCCGGGCCACCTTTCATTCAATAATAACCAGCATTTTATTACAAACATCTCTGTGTGATACAAAGAACATTTTTGAAACTTCTCAGAAAAAAAAAATCCATTGATTTTCTGAAACACCACTTTTTAAAAGATGTACTTTAATCCTATTGATAGGATAGAACGTCCAGCTGATTCCTAAGACGGCATCGCTTAGACTGAGTGCCATGAGCAAACTTAGCCAGATCTCATAATAAAGAGGTACCTCCAAGACTGGCATGGTTGAATATTGATCTTGCTAGTGGCACCGTTTTGAGAGGCTGTGAGGCCGTTGGCATTACGAGCTCACTTGCAGAGTGGGCTGCCGAGGTAGGCACTGAAGGCGGTTCTCATTTTTTCTTCCAGCTGAGCTCTCTGTCTCCTGTTCGACCAAGAAATAAGCAAACTGCACCCACAGTCAACTCTGCTACTGTAACCCAAGTGTCACCAGTCTCTTCTCCTTCCTCCAGCACCAAGGATGTGTCCCCTAAACTGCAAGGCAAACCAAAGTTCCCCCTTCTCCCGTGTGACTTCTGAGAGGCATTTTGTCACAGCTGCAAGGTAAGATGATGTGGTTGCCCACTGGAGCAGATATGGCTCCTGAGGTTCCTTGCAGGACATAGGGCATTTGGGGCCGAGGAAATAGAGAGGAGAACCTGACCCTTACAGGCACGTTTAAAACCAGTCATCATAGGCCTGGAAGCAGAAGGGGGTGCCCTGCCCTTCACTGCCTGGTCTGGTTTAAAACAGCTCAGGAACAATCAAGAAGCAGATTTCTTTGCAAAATAATTAATTTTGAGGACAATTATTTAAAAGTGACCAAGGCTGTGGTATGAATAAAGGTAGAACTGGAGAGTGGGAGAAGATTCTAGCAGGAAGGACTGTGGTGCAGGACGCCAAGTCCATGAGAGACGAAGGGAGAAGGCAGAGGAGAAATAAGGAATCACGAGATCACGAGGGAAGCCATTCGTGTCTATGGGAAGCCCGGGCAAATGAAGGCAAATGGCCCGGCTCACTTGGGCCACAGGCAGCGGACTCTACGATAGAATGCTATTAGAACACCATTAACTTTAACTCTCTCTCTCTCTCTCTCTCTCTCTCTCTCTCTCTCTCTCTCTCTCTCTCTCTCTCTCTCTCTCATTTTGGCCTGTCATTTACTTATCATTTCTATCCAGCTCACATCCTCAAGGAGGTGAGTTGTCTTACATTATTAAATCATATAGAAAAATCCAAGGTAAAAGACAGATCAAAACTAATTAAGAAGCAGGCATCTGGGTTTAATTAGTCACTGCCACTGAGTGCTCCAGCAAGCTTTCTATTAGCTCACGACGGCTTCCGAGAAAAAGGAAGCAATCAAGTTCACCGAAAAGAGGTTAATTTATTTTCCAGGTACTATATTCCAAGAAGACTGTATTTCCATCCTGTTTGTGTAAAAAGTGAGCAGTCAGGGGAGATTTCACCTCTGTTGTTGGTTTCAGCCCACACCCTTCCTCTTTCCTTTAACCCAAGTTCTGTGGCAAGTCCTTTTACGCAGGTGTCCATGGCCAGTGCCCATCTGTCTGTCTGCAGACTTTCCCGGGAAACAGCACAGGGTTGGGAAATGGCCAGCCACCCTTGCTGCCTCTCTGAAAGGTGAGAGTGAGGTCGGGGAAGCATCTTTCCTTTTCAACATCAGCTTTATGTTGCTGCCACAAAATCAATGAGAGACAATCAACTCAATGAGAGAAAAGGTTCCCTTCGGTCCATGGCTTCAGAATCGCAAGTCCGTGTGTAGATGGCTCACTGTTTGGGGGCCGCGGTGAGATGGGACATCAGGGAGTATGTGACAGTGAAAACTCCCTGCCTTATGAAAGGCAATGTATATTGGGTTTCATCTATTTCCTGTAACACCGCAGGCTTGCAGTGAAGCCTATAGGGGATCTTTCTCCACAGTAGCACCATGGGTTCAGAATCTAAACCAGGTCAGCTCCTGGTGTGGGAGTGGTGGGAGACCAAGGACTTAAGTTTCCAAATGGCTCTAGTCCCATTTGTGAAGAAAGCTAAGCTTCTAGTCTACCTCGGGAGACTGGGGAAGAAAGTAAACTGGGGCCTGGTATCTTCCTGGTGTTGGATCTCTGGGGGACTTCCTGCCATCGGGTTGCAGGGTACAAGTTCTTTTTGCTAAAGTTACAGAAGTTTCCTCAAACGGTCTCTCAAAAATGACAAACCCATAAAACTTCATAAAACAGACCTTAATTCTCAACATTATCATCATGGTCTGAGTTTGAAGATTCCCCCCATGGGCCCATGTGTTTGAACACCTGATCCTTAGCTGATGGGAGACTGTGGGGCCTAGATGTTAGAGCTTGGTCCCTGAGGGCAGACCTGAGAATGATAGTCTTATGAATAGAAAGTTCTAGTCTACGATTCCTGGTTAGTTGACACCATGTGACCAGCTGCAAGCTCCTACCACCATGCACCAAGCCACCCTGCTTTCATCTCTTGTCATGGTGAGCTGTGTCTCCTGAAACCACACAATAACCGTCTCCTTCCATAAGGTGTCTGCGTCATGCATTTTTCCCAGTACCTAATGCATCACCAGTATCCATACTCACACAGCGCCAGCATTCTGGTTTCCTTTTATTAACTCACCCTACTGTATGATATGATACATATATGCTCGCTAAGTTGTTACAGGGTTTTGTCCCCCCAGCATCTACTCAATGCTTTTAAAATAAAATACTCAGCGATAATAGAAGAGCAAACAAATGGTCAAATTTCCTCTGGACTGTCCTCTTCATTCAAAGGGAAACCCAGTTGACCTTTACATTTCTGATGAGAGACTCGGTATTAAGATGTCAGTGTCAATTTAAAACGCATCTCTGAGGCTGGAAATATATCTTAGGAGGACCAGAGTTCAAGCCTCAGAACCCATGCAAAATAAAGCTGGGCATGGTAGCAAATGTTTGCAAGCAAAGCAGAGAGTGGATAGAAGTTGGTTAGATCTCCAGGGCTTGTTGGTCAGTCAACCATTCCTAATCATTGAGTTCTGGGCCAGTGAGGGCCTCATGCCCAACCAACAGAAAGATGAATGGCACCTGAGGGAGCCTGTCTAAGCCTGGCACCACAGGAAGGCCACCCAAGGCTATCCTCTGGTTTCCAACTTCTTAATGTGCAAAAGGGTGCAAACACACAGAGCGTGGGCGGGCAGAGGGACCTCAATGGCTTTGATACCAGATGCAGAAATGAAGCTCTGCTGTGGGGAAAGAGAAAGCTGATTCATTCCCTCCCGCTTTATGGAGTACCAGCCCAGAACCATGCACAGGGTTCCCCAGTCTGGAAGAGGGTGGGATCTCAAACTGTCGGTGTGCCAGGTGGAAAAACTATCTCGTCCACCATACGATACCCAATGTCGAGCATGCAACTGGATGCCTGCTCTGTGCCCCTTGCCCTTTTGAAAAGAAAACAGAAAGGTGGAAAACTCCCCTGAAGGCAGAGAGAAGAACCCTAGCTAAGATTTGCAGTCCTTGATGTGGGAGCGAGGCCCTCCCACGAGCTGCCCCAGCACCCGGACAGTTTTGGGTGGTAACTCTCAGATTTCTGGGCCAAAAATAAAAGAAAATGTTTTGCTGTGAAAACTTTTTAAGGTGGAGTCTGGCTTCTTGAATGCCCCTATAATTTAAAAAGCCTAACACGATCTCAGGGGAATTTCTGATTATTTTGTAACTCTAATGAGGTTACCCAGATGGAGGTTACCATGGGCTCCTGTGAAGAATCACAGAAATACATTTTTAAAGACTGAAGCCTCATACGTTAGGCAGAAACGTTCACCTTCACCATCTCATTTAAATCTGTGCTCACTTAGAAGTACACAATTGTTGGGAACAAAAATGTTTATCCTTAAGAAATCTTAGCCAACTGTAATAATTTAAGCTTGTGTGTCATTGGAACAGCTGCTTTCTTACGATCATCAGATCATAGGGTCGATGTATCAGAGAACCATAGCCATCCCATAAGGAGATGTTAACATCATTTCTTTCATGTGGCAGTAGATGCGTGTCTTCCTGATTCCCAGGGCAATCTAAGAAACATGGGCATTATGGAATTCTTGCACTGTCACCTACATTCACATGAAATACAAGAAGCATCAGTATTTCACATTATTTCATACCATGCATACAGAATTTTGATCTGACAAATTTCTTTCTCGCTTATATTTTGACAATAGTGTTGTGAGTCAGACTTTTAGAAACATAAATCACCTAGGATGTATGATGGATTTTACACACACACACACACACACACACACACACACACACACACACACACGAAGGAGAGAGAGAGAGAGATTAGTCCATTATTCATTTATTGCTGGATTAACCTATAAAACAACTCCTCTTTGCATACTAAATATAAAGGAGGCCACAGATATGGACCTCGAGAAAAGCATTATGGGTGTTTTCTTTTTATTTTATGTGTATAGCTGTTTTGTCTGCATGCATATCTATGCACTATGTGTGAAGGTGTCCGTGGAGGCCAGAAGAGATGTCAGATCTCCTGTAGTTGGAGTTTCATATTGTTGTGAGCCACCATGGGGCGCTGGGAATTGAACCCGGGTCCTCTGGGAGAGCAGCCAGTGCTCTTACCCACTAAGGCATCTCTCAAGCCCCGCCAGATTGTTTTCAATCATTTCATTGGTGGCCTGAAAGAATACAACAGTGTTCCATTCAAAACATGTGTGTGCATGTGTGTGTAGTATACAAATGTGCACATTTGTGTGTGCAAAAGCATGTATGCCTCTGTGTGTGTGTGTGTGTGTGTGTGTGTGTGTGTGTGTGTGTGTAAACCAGAGGTACATGTTTCAAGCTCTCAGTGTTCTCCACTTTATTCCTTGAGATGGAGTCTATTTCTGAACCTGAAACTCACCAATTCAGCAAGACTTCAAGTCTCTCCTGTCTCTGCCTCCCTGGCCCTTGATACCACGCCCAGCTTTATCCTGTGGGCTCTGAGGATCCAAACTGGGGTCATCATATTTTTATAGCAGGCGCTTTATCCGCTGATTCACATCCCCAGCTCCCTAAACTAAACTAGTGTTGAATAAAACCTAAAGCATTTTAGGATTAAGTTATGTGCAATACTACAGTTTACATAAATGTCTCACAGGGTGATAAGTCTGTAATTTGTGAGCGATGAGATCCCCTACCCCATCCCGGGTGAATGACGCCAGGAGAATTCATGTCTTGATGATTGAGTCCTATTCAGGTAAAGGCTGTGAACTCTGTGGGGCAGGAGGTACAAGGGGGCGTTCAGCATGCAGTTGGCATGCAGTCTGTGACTAGTAAGAGACGTGGACATGAAAAAACACACAACAGGGCCATATGGAGAAGTCCTGTGCAATCTGATCATCCATGAAATCCTGTGCCCTTGCCATTACAGAGCCCACTGCGTGAGTCACAAGGTCCCCAAATTCTCGTTTGCTATTATTTTCACAATAAAACGGAAAGGCTCCTTCCAAAATCTGTCACAGCCTGGATTTTGAGAGGATGCATTGCTTATTACAAGACACTGAGCTTAATGGGCTGACATATTCCCTATCGCTCTCCTCGCAGAGTTATCTTGATTCCATGGTCAGTTCAGTCTGAGCTGGCTTCCTGGCAGGCCTGAGGCAACAAGTAGGCAAGCAGGCCCCGCTGCTGCTCAGAAATGCACTCTCCGGGCCAGCAGTTCTCAAGGCCAGAATCAGGCTGTACTATGTCATAATCTTCTGGGAAACCACTCGAAATAGACGCCCCGGGTCTCACCCCACACTCGCAGGTCAGAATCTGGATAAAGAAGGCCCTGGGATGTGGGTTTTCATTACTGCCCGCTGTCCAGTGGCGTGATCTCGGCCTTAGTACAGTTTCTCTCAGCGGTACCATGGTGGCGCTGGAGAGCTGGGTCAGCGGTTAAGTGCAGCAGCTGCTCTTGGAGCAGGACCTGGGTTCGGTTCCCAGCACACAACCACCTGAAATTCAAATCCTGGTGGACCTGGGGTGTTTCTGGCCTTTGCGGGTGCTCACACACGTGCTAACGATGGTGTGTGGGCCACACTTTCAGCAGTTGTACTCTGAATGATGCTACCTGGGACTTGATTCTAGCCTTGGTACCCATTTATAGCCCACAGCACATCCGTGTATGAACATGGCTGTGAGAATATGTTTAGCACCTTTAACTACTAGGCACTGGTAAGGGGAAGGGCCATCCTCAGCCAGCTTCCACCTTCCCATAAGCCACTTCGGCTCTGTGTATTTCCCGTGCCGAGGCACACGTGTCCTTCAGTTCCACTGTTGTGTTTTTAGGAACATGTCTTAAGTACGCACACAAATACCCACTCACCTAGAAATGTGCACAATAATAAACAATACAGGGTCAGGAACCAGGCATTGCCAGCTAAGGGTACTCTGGTCCCCAAGCAGCTTCGGGTAAGCATGGCTGTCAGGGCTGCAGAAAACTCGTGTGATTTGTTCTTCGCATCGTCACACAGAAGCGTGGAGTGACTCTGAAGGCAGCCTCCTTGGACACAAGCTGAGGCCGACAGGTCCTCTCTGACTCCTCCTCCACAAATTAGGCTGGAAAGAGGGCTAGGACTCGGTGGCTGGCTTTCCTTTTCTACCTGCTTCCTCTCTTACAAGGGATGGGTGGCAATGTAACATTTCCATTTTGGGTAAAACTGGAAAGGGAGAAGAGACACAAAGGACAGCCTAGAAGGTTCCGCCAGCCATGGCTGCCAAGTGGCTGCCATAGGCAAACCACATCCCTCTCAAAACGATGATTCTGTCCAAAAGGAAACTGCAAGTTCATGCAATGAAACGGGATGCAGAGATGGGAACAGTGCACGAAAGAATTAAAACGCTTTGTAAAATCGTGAACGCTATTGTGTCCTGTTACCAGGGACTTTGGGGGTTGCTCACATCAGAATGCTTTTCATTAGGTTGCAAAATAGAACAAAGCTCTTCCTAGTTCAGTAATAACAGAAGTTTTTAAATACGTGATTATCTTTCTCACTTTTTAACATTATTTATATTTGTGTTATATATATATATGTATGTGTGTATGTATATATTAATACACAAGCAGATATTTTAAATAATAGGAACCATTTTTTAAATTGATATCCCTATTTTAAAGTACATAATTGAACTCTGGGATACTGAGAGTCACACTATGATTGGAAAAGAACACCAGCGCTAAAAGTGAAAATTGAAATAGTGTTTTGTTTAAAATTACATCAAAGAGCCCCAGTAGTGGCATCTGTTAGCACGTGGTACTCATGGAACTATATTCAATTTTTAACTCCAGGAAGTTCCAGTTGCCGTCCCCAACTTAAAAAAAATGTACTGGGCTCACTCATGAGCATTTATACTTTGGGATGCTTTTATGTCCTCAGTGGCTTCATAGCTCCCAGCTCGGCCTCTGCTGGGGATGCCTTGCAACAGCTGGAAGTAGTTCAAAGGTTGTAACCTCAAACTGGCAGTGGGTCTCAGGTACCTGGGCTTCTCCAGGGTTCTCTCCCCCACCCAGACCCTCTGGACCACACTTCCACAGATGGACTGGCCAAGTCCTTCCAGCAGAGAGACCTAAGCTCTCTCTATCCTCCACCTTCCGTCCCTGATGAGATCTCTCTGATACCCAGGAAGTTCAAAGCTGAGTCAAACAGCTCAGCTGTTCTCTGACTTGAGGATTGCATTTCAAGCTAGAAAGCCTGGCCCAGGGATTCTAGTGGAAAGAGCATTAGCCACAGCGTCAGAGCAGAGGCTGGGGTCACAGTGAAGTCCCTTGCTTGAATGACATGAGACCTCTGTGAGCCTCAGCTGCTCCTCTCTGGACAAAGGCAATGCCAGCTCTGCCTCCTTCCCAACGAGAGTACAAAGCACATCTAGGTACATACATACACTTGGTGCACTGGGCTGGGCCCATGCATGCAGGTGATGGGTGCACATGGATGGATGGTCCAGCCGCAGACTCACATCACAAGAGTGAGCCCACCCCTGACAATTGCCTGGACTGCCAGGATCCAGAGTCCTAGGATAGAACCAAACAAGATTGGGGGAAAATGTCAACAAAATGATGCCTATTAATATACCGCCATACTCATAGATTGGTGACTACCCCAACTGTCATGAGAGAGCCTTCATCTAGTAACTGACAGAAACAGATGCAGAGACCCACAGCTCAGCATTGAACCAAGCCCAGGGAACCTTGCTGAACAGAGAAAGGATTGTACACGCAGGGGAGAGGGTGTCAAGGACATCACACGGGTACCTAGAGATCAGGGCCTGTCCCGAATGCTTTGGCTGACTTAGGGGAACCTATTCCTCATATCTTGCCCGACCTCAACATAAGAGGAGGAGCTCAGCCCTACCTTGACTTGCCATGATTTTGTTGATACCCACCGGAGGCCTGTCCTTTTCCAACAGAAACAGGAAGAATGGATGGGGAGGAGAAACTTTGGTCAGGATATAAAATAAATCAATAAATGTAGTTAATAATTAAAAAGTACACATCTGAGCTGTGCACTGTTCTCACTTTCCCCCTGTATCTAGCTTCCTCTGCCCTCCGTGTCTGAGCAGAACTAGCCACACCCTGCACAGCATAGCAGGCCTGAGAGACTCCCAGAGAAATTCCAGGAGCACCGCTTCCCTGGCCACCCACCAAGAGAGGTACAGGAGAGACATTACCACAGACGACCCCATGCAGTGAGCACTGGGGTGTGTCCTCACACCCGCCAACTGCCATGCCCCTGTTTATGGGTTTCTGTTCATTTCAGCCGGTGCTTCCTCCAGGAGGGATTGGTGGAGTCGAAAAGAAACAATGTTAAACAAATAGCGCCAGCCTGGTATTTTTAGATACTGTGCAAATTCTCTCTAAGCCCGGTGTAGGGACTGAGAAACTCAGGCCTCTCCCTACAGCTGCCAGGGAGCTGATAAGAGTTTTATCCAATTTACAAGGCAAGAGAAGGAAATAATCATGTGTGATGGAATTGGACAAATCATCCATCCAGCCCCAAACAATTAGGAATATAATACAATTGCAGCACGCTGGGCCAGGGTCCTGGCAGCTCCAGACTCTTCCCTTCCATGTATCCGTGAAAATCTGGAACTTCAATGCTTGCAGCCTCCTGAGGAACCGCAAACTATAGGCAACTAACCATCACACAAAGCCATAAACACAGAAGTGGGTGGCACACACGGCCTGAATTTCACATTTCCATCAGCTGGCTTCAAGGGGACCAATGGATCCCAGCCCCATGTCAGAGAATGCCATGCCCCCCACCTCCCCAGAAATCCAATCCAAAGTATCAGGAGGAAAAATCATATTCTAATGATAAGTTCTTGGAGAGCTAAGGAGGAAGTTTCCTTATGGAATGCGCGCAGAGAATTGGATTTAGAAAATCCAAACACTTTAGGGCTCTCAACCCTACACTCTCTGCTACTTCTGACAGTTTTGTGTGGCCTGCCACTGTCCAGAGTTCTCTTCACCTGCAGAGTCAGCCGCCAGAATACGATCCCCACCCCCCACCCCATCCCTGGTGACACTGGATATACTAGTGACCTCTGCCCAACAGCAGAGGTCAGCCATTAGGTGAACGTGACAATTTAAAAACCCTTGTGACTGACTAAAAGAACCAAAGTAGTCAGGCTGGCAAAGTTTGGCACCACCTAGCCTCGCCCTTCTCCAAGCCCTTGAGCTGCCTGCAGGCTGAGCAATGAACTCCAGGCTTCAGGGCCCAAGTCTCATGGGCTGTCACTCACACTGGGGTAGGCTTTGGTGATGTGACTGTCTCTGAGTCATCTCTGGCCCTGTGAGTCATCCCTCCCCCGTACCCCCCCCCGCAAGTAATCCCAATAAAACTCATTGGTTCACCAAAATAAGATGAACAAACAAACAAATCCTTGTCACTGAGCTGTGATCCGGGTAAAATCCATGGACTAAGGACAGAGGGAAGAAAACGGGGAAAGGGGCTCAAAGAAGAAAGGCACCTTCCGAGGTAAGGGGCCCAGCTTAACAGAGCAAACGGGTTATCTGTTGTCCCTATGAGAGCATTCTGGACAAGTGTTAAGGAGCTGGATTTTGGTCTCAGTACAAAAGCAAACACGATGTTACCGCGGATTGGCCGATGATGCAACCAATCACTTCACAATGCAGTGAGGTCTCCTCTGTGGGACGTGATAAACAGGACAAAGAAGTTTGGGAGCAGAGACTTTGTAAACCCAGCAGGAGACTGGACTGCCTTTTCCCGTGGACAGCCATTAAAAGCGCCGAGCCCTGAGTGATGTGATTTTTAATAGTCTCATAGCGGAAGGAAGTGTGGGAGGTTTTACACACCAAGGTGTTTTCGGTTCAGAATGGAAGAGTTAGAGGTGCCCTGAGATATCAAAATGAAGGCTTGTCCTTCCAAAGGGAGCTTCATTTGACAAAGTAACACGAGAAAGTCACACTCTCAAGACTGGTAACAGACACCGAGGTGGCGAGACTCAGAACTCTCTCCACAACTCATGACTTTAATAAGAAGCAGATAAAGGCTCTCGGATTGTGGAATGTGTTTAAGGGTGACTCTTCACCTGCACACACTGAGAGAGACACTCAATTACTTCCGTCGATGATCAAGATCAGACGCACGTGGGACGTCTGACGCTTGTAACTTTCCGCCAGCAACACCAGTAACTCCTGTGTAATTAAAGCAAGGCTCACTTGATGCCTTTGAATTTCTACAGGAGTAACACGAAACAACGCCGCTCTGGGTGTCTTATGTAAAAGTGTCCAAGGCACCTGTTTCTTTCTGCCTTATCATCCCCTTGCTAGCTCTTTGCCTGGCCAGCCATGAGGACAGCCCTCTGGGTGCTCCGCCCAGGACAATACTCAGAACAATTGTGCTGTGTTTTTCCCCGTCTTTATCCCTAACCAGAAGACGGTAACCAGAATGACTGCCTGCGTCAGCCATGAACCTGGTGGTCACTGACCGTCACACATGCTTTCCAGTGCTGTAACTACCCAGCGTTCCTGTGTTGTCAGAGGGTACCACTGGACTTGATGGGCACATACTCGGGACACCTGTTGCCTCTCTACACACAGCGGGATCCACATCTGTTGCCAACAGACTTTCTTCTTGGCACTTAAAGAAAACAGGAACGTGTTTTGCACCAGCTGCTATGAAAGGGGACACTTTGTCCTCTCTAGAGGAAGGGGGATGGGTGGGGAGACAGGCCGTAACAGATGCGGTGGTGATTGCTCTTGGGGCTTCCTTTGGTCTGGCCTGGTCATGGATGACCAAATCTATAGATCAAGTTTGTGGTGCCAACTAAGGCTATCACAAATTAAAACAAACAAAAGAACATGGCCTCCCCTAGATGAATATTGCAATATTGGTGACACCTTTGTAAGAGTTGAAACAGAATGGGAACTAAAGTAAAACCTGAGCTGTTTGCTTTTCCTTCTTGTGTGTGTGTGTGTGTGTGTGTGTGTGTGTGTGTGTGTGTTGGTCAACTAAGTGTTATTTTTCAACTTAATTGCAGGTGGCACTAGACTTCTTTAGTCTGGGGACAGGCCAGTAGAAAAGGACATGAGCTAATGATTCTGTGCCAACACCATGCCCAGGTGCCTCAGCTGTCTGGGGCAACTGATTTTGAAAACTTCAAGGGGGCTTTTGGTTAGACATCATAGCCCCCCAAATGAGGTTGAGTTGCAACTTCCAGGCAAAGCCAAAATGCTATGTGGCTGCAGCTGGCAGTCTCTGTGAAGAGCTTGGGCTGGGAGCTTCCCACAAGCTTTCTCTCCAAAGCCCTGATCAAAAGCACAGAGATCAGTGAGTCCCTCGGATTTCAAGCTTTCTACTGAAATCGGAACCAACAGATGCAGCTCCGGATCTTGGACGCTTCCTAGAGAACCAGAGGAAACAGGACAAGTCAATCGGAAAACCCTGCTCCTGCCCACAGGACAGCGAGCTCGGCTTACAGGTTCAATAAAAAGATGAGAAGCAGGCTGCTCTTGATCCCCCACCGCAGTACCTGAGTGTGATTGAGGCTTCAGAGGCAGACTTACATGGGATGAAATGTAGCAATTACGGGCCTATTAATATAAGATGCTGCTCCCTGTCAAGTACTTTCTCAAAACAGGATGTGGGTGGTTGTTTTCTTGTTTTGTTTTGTTTTGCTTTTAACTGCAAAGGTAAATTGTGTTATCCCCTAGCTAGAAAGGGGGAAACGTGCTGGGGTACATTCTTAGAATGTTTCCACCACCACAAGAACCTTCTGGTGCATTCGAAGTAAAAGCTGGCCAAACAAAAGTCATGGCATTGGCTCTCCCCTACTATTTCAAGCTCAAAGTCCAAGAACAATATTTTTAATCCTGGGATGAGTGGGGGATGCCTACACCTCTCCCGAGAGCAGCAAGGAGCGCAGAACCAAGTGTGGGAAAGCCAACAAGAAATTTTGACACAGGAGTTTGAGCTTAGTGACCTTCAGATGTCTACGCTAGAAGGTGGAGATGGTGGCTATAATCTCTTGGTCCCTTTGACTCCAGGCTAGAATGCAATAGCAGGAGCATGCATTCTCCTACCCCAGGGATGCAGAATGGCTGCAGGGAGTGTGACACTTCCCACATCTCAGGCAAGTTCCTGCACAGATACCTGCCCTCCCCCACCTACCTCCGGTGCCCCAGATTCTGCTGTGTGTCTCTGCACACCCAGCACCTGCCATTAGTAGGTAATTCATCCCCCAAGTTCAGCAGTTAGTTAAGCTCTAGGCCTTTTTGCACAGCCTCAGGTGTGAGCTGCACAGGGCTCAATAGAGCGTGGCTGCTCAGGTGGAGAGGACTAGTAGCTGTGAGGGGTCCAGGGCTGGTCCCCATGCAGAGGCTGGCTACCCACGGCGTTGGTTGAACTCCCCTAACAGCACTCCACACTGGCAGGGAGGCCAGAAATAAGGTTCCTGCCAAGAAGCATTTCCTTTGAAAAGAGATTGAGTGGGTTCCTCACAGAGGGGAGCGGGTGCCGGCTGAAAACAGAGTGGAGGCACAAACAGGATTTCACCCGACAAAATGGTTAATTCCTCAGATGCCCCAAATCACAGCAGAGCCCTGGGAAGCATAGAAGCTGATGGAGAAGGCAAAGAGGGCAGGGTGCTGATGAAGGAGGGTGTGTGCAGACCCTGGGCTTAGGGACTGGGTTCCAAGCAGGGAAGGCGATTCTTCAAAGCCGGGACACACACAGGTACCGTCTGTGAGCGCCACTGCCCACCAAGGGCATAGTCTCAGAACTAAATAGAGAGCGGTCCCCTGCCTCTCAGCCTCCTGACCCACTTTCCTTGGGCTCCATCTCCCCCAGAGCATCGCCCCGCCTGGGGCAATCTTTCAGTCAGCCAGGAGGGAGGAGAGATGAAGCCTCAGGAGCATAATATTGATGGAGGGAGCAGCTGGGAGTTTTCAGAGAGAGGCTCTTTCTCCCCCAAAAATACCTTTTCTAAGCCATACCTCCCCAGCACCTACGTACAGCATCCTTGAAGACTCACGCCTCCCACCTTTGGGCATGCTGAAATTCTGTGTGTGGTCACTTAGGTTGTTTAAAGTACCCAAACACCTAAGTCATGTGAGTGTGACATTCTGGAAAGAGAGGCCTTTGGTATGCTCCTGGTTGCATCAGAGTCTTTATCAGACATCCCTCCCAGTTAGTTAGCTTGAGGCAAAAAGCTTTGTACCTTACGAGGATCCTTAAGGAAAGTTCTAGAATGTGTGAGACGGCACAGCTGATGCCACATGCGCAATGCACACTGTAATAGTCACACACTCACTCCCGTGTGCAGCGGGCTCATCTTCACTGAGGGTCTACTGCACTCAATGGCCAGAAGCACAGTGTGTCTACCCGAAGCTTTGCTGCATCTGAGGAAGTCACAATGAGGAAATAAACACAAACAGCCTGGCCACTGACCAGCCTGGTGGCCTTGGCCACACCACTGCACAGGGTAGTGCAGATATGACAGTGAGCTTTACATCAAACACAGTTAAAGGTCTCCGGTCACACCCTGTG
Source organism: Cricetiscus sungorus (assembly GCA_030556225.1). Taxonomy (NCBI): domain Eukaryota; kingdom Metazoa; phylum Chordata; class Mammalia; order Rodentia; family Cricetidae; genus Cricetiscus; species Cricetiscus sungorus. The sequence goes on along the minus strand of JANBXA010000738.1, from coordinate 8,569,159 downwards.
ACGCAGTGGCCTGATCTCCAGGGCTGATTGTCCCGCTTCATAGATGTGTGACCTTGGGCAAAGGATCTGCCTTCCTGCCTGCCTCCTCAGGCGTGAAAAGACAAGCATCACACATCAAACAATCCACACAGAGCACTGAGTGCGGTGCCTGGCACCCAGCCAGGCACCTGGTCAATAACGGTGACAGTTACTTCAGTTATTAACTGTTAGTAGCCGGCCGGTTGTCTTACTTTGAGCCTCAGATTCCTCATCTGTGACACAGAGATGCCCATATCGACCTTGTAGGGGGAAGATGGAGGAAACGGGCTGTAAGGGAATGCTCACAAAAATGGCATCAGGATTGTCGGTGGTGATGTAAGGAGGAGAGAAGGGTTTCGGTGCTGCCATGCTCAAGCCACGTTAGATAATTTGCACCAGCCCTGACCCGCCTACTCTCAGAGAAGGCAGATTCTCAGCACCTACACATCCTTGCCCATCCTCAGAGGGATGGTAGTGTTCATTCTGCCAGATTACTCCCCTTCGGTTACAATAAAAAGGCCAAGGGACCCGTTTGTGTGTGTGTGTGTGTGTGTGTGTGGTGTGTGTGTGTGTGTGTTTATGTGGTGTGTGTGAGTGTGAGTGTGTGTGAGTGTGTGCGTGCATGTGAGTGGGGGTATACAGATACCTGTATGTTATCAAGTGCAAGGCAGTGATGAATGTCCATTGTCTTTTCCTCAATCACTCCCCACTCCAATGTTTATTTAGATAGTCTCATACTGAACCCTATTCACCTAGACCCGCTGATCTGGAAAATAAGCAGGCAGGGCTCCACTCAGCTCTTTACAAATGTGCTCGAGATCTAAACTAGGGTTCTTCTGCCTTCATGAAAACACTTTACCAACAAAAAGCCATCTCTCCAGCCCAATTTTAGATTCCATGTATTGGCACGAGTGTTCACCACTGTACACATGGCCTGTGGGGGCCAGAGGAGGGAGTTGGATCCTCCACAAGTGGAGCTACAGATGGATGTGAGCTGCCATGTGGGTAAGGGGAACAGAACCTGGGAAGTGACCCAGTGTAAACAACATCACCCCAAACCAGCCGCATCCAGAGAGTTTTGTAATTGTGCTTCCTCCTCCTGTGTTCTCTCGGCTGTGGAAGCTGCACACCCTGAAGCGTGAACACACCTGCTTGCGTGTCCCTGGAAGTCATGCAAAGGGCCTTTGTCCTCACTCTGCAACACCCTTTTCATTGTGGTGATGAAATGGAATTAAGCTCAAGTTGTCATTTGAATGTTTTTTCTTTTTTTTTTATTCCTGTTCTCTCATTTTTTTCATCCTCTTTTCTCAGTAAGTCTAGAAGTGAATCCTTTTGTGGCTTTAAGAGCTCTGGGGATGATAGAGAAATTCCTAAACATCTTGGGGCAGGGACAAGGTTTCCCGGCTTTTTTAATTTTCAAAAACCCAAATTAAAGCAAGCTCAATGCTCCTGTCAGCTTCGCTCCCTTTAATAATCAAAGAACACATGTCAGCTTGACACATGGATAAATAAGGAAGCCGCACTCATTACCATGCCTTCTGCAGAATTAGGTAATCAAGCCTAATAAAGATGAAAGTGTACCCAGACAAAAGGAAAGAATACACAGAAAATCAGGTACATACCACAAAATCAATTGTGAAATATGAGACTTGCTTGGTTTTTGTATTTTTTCCCCCACGCTCCAAACTATATTTGGTAGATGTTTCACAGGGAAAAGTCAATACTGCGCTAACCCCCTGAAGGGTTACCAAACATGTATGAAGATTTCAAACCCTGCCCAGCAGGCGTCCCCACAAATGGAGAGTGAACTTGCACATTTCCTTTCAGGTACTTGCTTCTAAATCATTGATTTTTTTTGTAAAATTGTCACACAGGCCTGAAAGGAAGTCTCTCTCGCAGTAAGCATATAGTCAACTTCCCAAATAAAGAAAGAAAAAAGAATGCCAGTGTTTGCAGTGAAAAAAAAACCAGAAAGCTGCAGTAAAGTGCATGCAATTCAGCTCTCTCTGCCACCGTCTACACTTCCTGCCGGATGCAACTTCAGTCACACCCTAGCCATCACTCCTGCACTCTACCCTCTTCACTGGACGCTAAGCTTGCAACGGGCAGTGAATTGGCCCAGCCATGCTAGACGGTGGGAACCAGTCACATCCTCTTTACTTGAAACCCACCCAGGGGAAGGGCCTCGACAAATTGCTTGAGGTCATAAGGCCAAAGATGCCAGAGATAAAAAGACTGAAGCTTCTATTAAATTAATATGTTTCAACCTTCCAGCCAAACCGTCAAAGTCTAAAACCCGGGACTGTAAGAACAGAACATTCTCCCCGCTAAAGTACATCCTTTTAGCCTGGTTTCCTGCCATTAAAAAGGAGAGAGGACGGTGGAGATGCTAAGCAGTGGAGGGGAAGGACAAATAAACCAGAGAAGAAACCTAAGTTGCGTGGCCGTTAGCGTTAGGGGAGGATTCGTGGTTACGGTTTTCACTGCCAGGGTTTCCGTGCGCTTTGAGAATTCTCACAATGAAATATTCACCAGGCTTCTTCTCAGTCATGAAAGGTTGGAACTCACTGAAGCAGGCACAACAGTGAGTGCTGGTTGTCTGACGGAGAGAGGAGAAACAGGTCAGCCCCCAGACTAAAGCAGGGCCCAGACTCCCAGGCAAAGAAGTTCATTGTTCTTTGGTTTAAGAAGACCAGCTCTCCCGGGATGCTTGCTGGCAGACTATGGCTTCTTCTAACAGTAGGCCAGGCTCTAAGGCATTGTTGACCTAATGTACTTGCAAGGGAAAAATGGAGACAACCCATTAAGTAATATTAACCATAGCGAAGAGTGTGATGTTGGCGATAATACAGACAGGCTGGGTAGAGAGGGGAGCGATCCAATCCCTCAGTTCTGAAAATGTTATACTAGAAGGGAAATGGGTGGAGTGTGGAGGGGGGGGTGTTCTCTTCATCTATGAGATCAGACAAGAGTTCATAGTGAAACAACACAGTCAGTAAAGCGTGTACCTTGCAAGCTTTAGGACCTAAGTTCAATCCCTAAAACCCATGGGGGGAAAGGTGACTGAAGTGACTCGTGCTGGTGCTTCAAACACAGGCAAAGGTACAGACAGACACCGTTCCCGGGCCTGTGGGACAGGTGGCTTAGCCTGCTGGGTAAGGACAAGACCAGTGAGACAGACTGGACACAAAATGGTGGGTGAGCAATGTCCCTAAAGGTTGTTTCGAGGGAGGGGGAGGGGCATGCCCCCCTCCGTGTTTCCCTCTGCGCTGCTGTGCCTGGATCTTAGAAAACGCCCTCGCCACGCCTTCAAAAATTCTGTTTCGGCAGTTTCTGGACTTCCCCGAACAACAGCTCCAAGGGAGGTTTCCCATGTCTGGCATTGGGGTTTTTATTAGTTTATGATTCTTGGGGGAAACATTATCACCTCATGTCGTACAACTTCAATTAACTAAGAAACATAGTTAGATGACAGACAGATGAATGATCATATATATGTATGTGTGTGTATGTATGTGTGTGTGACATATGTATGTGTATATGTATGTGTATGTGTATATGCATATGTAAATGTATATGTATATGCATATAATGCCATTTCCCCTCCCTAGAACTCTTTCTCCCCCTAGCACTCTATCTTGGTTTCCCTATTTCCCTAGCTTATGAGGTTGCTTTGGGTTATGTGTTCAAATCTAAAGACTCAGAGCTGGAGTCCACAAATAATACAGAACGTGTGGTGTGCGTTTTCCTGAGTATTGATTACCTCGTTTGCTATAATACTTTTTCAGCTTCCTTGGTCTATCTACAAATTTCATAATTACCTGTTTCTTTGCACCTGAATAAAGTTCCTTTGTGTATCTATCTACAGCATACTTTCACTATCTATATTCATCATTTGAAGGTTAGGTCTTTTGAACATCCAAGCTATTGTGGCTGGAGAAGCAAGTAACAAGGTACTTGAAGACCCTATTGCTGAAGGCACAGCACACCAGTCACAAGACTTGGGGAGGAATAGATCTGGAACCAGCATACAAGCGAGCCTCTCCCTAAGGACCAGCTCTAATAATATCAGAAGGCGCCATGACAATTGCCAAAAGCAGCCAATAGTCCTACCCAGCTATAAGTACTTTGAACCACAATACCGTCCTGGGGAGATACCCCAGTGATGCAATAGAGGCACTTTTATCTTGGGAGTAACTAACAGCCGTTTCACTGAACCTTAAGCCAGCTCAATAGGAGATCATTCATGCCTGGTAGATAACCTTAGCCAACTACCGATGGCTGGAGAGGTTGAAGGGAATACGGGGAATCTACTCCAGCCACTTTCCTAAACAAATGAAACCTCCAAGTGTATTCTAGAGATGTAGCCGTACATCCTCAGAGAAGTGTGGCTATGGCCCCTTGCGAGAGAAGTTTCTCTATGAAGCGAGTGGAGACTATTATATCCATAAGTGGTCAAAATGCAGAAAATAAATGTCCACGGAGTGTCCGGCCCTAATTCATACTTCCGCACCGCAACCCCTACTCCCAAGGCTCACGACTAATCACCCAAGAAGGGAGCAGAAAGATTTTCAGAGGCAAAGACCAGATTGCCTGATGCAAGGCAGTGTCAGCTAGGCGTGAAAGGAATGTGTACCCATAAAATCTCAATAATAAGACCTGTACAATGACGACACCACCTGACATGCCAACATGGAAAGGGAAATTTTTCACAAGGTCCCTGGTTGTCAGCCCTAAGCACATATACATACAAGAAACACTAGATGGATTCAGTTTGTAGGTGTGTGTTTGTAACAAGAAGTCATAAATTTGAGAAGCATTGGAGAAACCGGATGGGCAAAAAAGAGGAGACAGGCAGAAATTATATAAATATAGTATTCATATATGAAATTCTTAAAAATAAAAAATATAAAATTTAAAACTATTGCCTATGGCCCAACTCTAGATGGCAGATGAAACCCCAAGTTTTTTATCCAATCATTGGCGAATACTCATAATTAAATCTCATTATCCATCTGCAAAGCCATTTTCTTTTCTTAGATTTATCTCTCGCAAGATCATTTCTCTCCAACCCCAATACAGTGGACCCAGCTTGCCAAATTGTACCTCTCCCAGCACCTGCAGATAGGAGAGAGAAGGAAGTACAGAGAGACAGCCTTGATGAGGGCGGGGCTCACGGCTTGAAGTTATCACAGAGTTAGTAGGGAGCCCTTAGCACCTGATACAGTACCTGCTCAAAGAGGACACAGTAAGACCATGGTTTCCTGTACTGGCTCCCAGCACCCAGACATTCCTGCAGCATGAGCTCGTGAGCTGGGTAGAGATACCTCTACTATAGGTTCTCTACCCTCCTCCTTAGGACTTCCGGCTCTCACTCATGCCGTTTGTTCTATGTCACCCAGATCCACACCACCACTTTGGTTTGCATTTATCCGGGAATGACTGCAGATACAAGAATGAGAGTACAGGCATGTGACCTGGTGGACGCCCACAGATGTGTAGGTGAAGGGGACTCGGGAGGCAGAGGGGAATTTGAAGCAAAGAAACATCCGCTGGGTGACATAGCTGAGGTGAGCACTGCCCTGGCGCCTGTCATTCATCCGTTGAATGTCGTGTGGCTGTCTCCTCTGGAGTGGACATCATTCTGGACTACTGGAATCAAAGCAGCTGTGTTCACTGTCAGAAGCCCCTCACGAGACAGGGCCTGTTAGCATTCTCTCAGAGAGGGGGGGAGATTCATGAGGCGTATGCCTTCCCTAAGCACAGGAAAGTGAGTGACAATTGCTGGGAACGGGCGGAATTATTCCCAGGATTATATCTTAGGCCTTGGGCTGCTTACACTTCTATAAGGAACCCAGCAAACTCATCGACCCGCCAAGCTTGACTTGGGCAGTACAGTCTGTTCCTTCATTGCCTTCTCTGGCTGTGGTGGACAGAACTAGGCTCCCAAGAACAGCAACACAACAGCTGAGAGAGAGAAGCAGTGTGGGTTGTGTCAACTTCCTGGTACAACTGTCCTCCCCAGCTCCGGAACACACAGCAGCCGAAAGCCTAGATTAGGACTGGGCCAATTTGCCTGCACGCTACATGTATGTGTGGAGAAGTGATCAGTTTATTGTGATGCCCCGTCCCAGGCCTCAACCCACGTACTTCGCATACACCTGTTTAATAAAACTGAAGAGGGACACAGAACACTCCAGTAAGACCTTAAAGGTTGATGAGATTCCTCTGTGCATACTGTCAATAAGCTAAAGACCACAGGCCATATCTGGCATTGGCCTGTCTCAATAAATACAGTTGGTTTGCTTGGTTTTTAGACTCTTAAAAAAAAAAAATCAGTTATGTGCATGTGTGATTTTGTGTACTGTGCACCAGGTGCATGCAGTACCCATAGAAACCAGAAGAGGGCACCTAGTGTACTAGAACTCCAGTTACACCAGCCCTGGCTTTTCCTTTTAATACTGGAAACTGAACTGGGTCCTCTACAAGACAAATGAGGGTTCCTAACCACTGAGCCATCTCTCCAGCCCCTAAGTAAAGCTGGGTTAGAGAATAGCTTTGCGCGGTTGTTTACTATGGGCCTTGTATGCTCTGCTGTCAGCGGAGAGCATTTGCAGCAGACATCATGACCTACACAACTTAAAGCATTTACTCTATGTCCCTGTATAGAGGGGGGAACGTAATGGCAAAAGAAAGGGTATGTGGCTAATGTGCCCATCTTTGATTCCCAGCAGCGGTAGAAATAGTAAAATAAGCCATTCTTACAGAGAGAGCTCTACAAGCAAGGTTGTTTTCATCCTGGACCCAACATGCAAGATTAACTTCAGAAGATATCCCATTAAATTCTCTTTGGTGCATCCTTCCATCTCTAAATATTCCTAATCTGTGTCTCTCAGACTCTAATGACATCCTAATACCGCACTCCAAAATACCACCACAAGAACGTTCTTTATTGTTTGTGTGTAGATACCTGGTGTCTAGACATTATATGGCTTCATATTTATATAAAATAGCTATACTGGGGGAGGGGGCGCTGCTATATCAGTGGTCACTGATGTAGACCCGAGCAAATAGCAGAGCATTCTCAAGGTGACTCACGTGGCCAGTATCAGACCCAGACCCATTCAGGACCCCTTGTGGCCACTTTCAACTGTACATGGATGTAATCAAAGCACACAGACCATACTTAGCGCACAAACACATTGGGAAGAGGAATCTGCAACTATAACTTTGATCCACACATCATCCTCTTATTTGCCAGAACCTCAATGCCCAGTCACTGCTTCCTTGGCTGCAGTCCAAAGTGGTAACAGTATGCATTTCTGCAAATTCTCTTCCGACTGCTGGCCCACTGTCCCCCAAAACCAAACCTGAAATGAAAGTCTCACCACTTACGGTTCCATGGCCCCATTATCTTCAAAACCACCTGAGGTGTCAGTCATAAATATTTCACCTTCTCAAGAGGTAAATCACAGCTTTGGACATCGCTAGCAAAGAATGGCTTTTCCGTATCCCTGCCTATTATAAGCACAAGCATTCAGATGCCCCTTCCGGAACTGCTGAGAGAATAAACAATCATGAAACATGCTTACTGCCTGATAACCAGAAGCAACTCACCTCCACCGAAATAAATCTCCACAGACTTCAACACCCTTTGAAAGAGTGGGAGAATGGAAAGGGGAAAAGACAACCCTTGGTGCAATAATATTTCATTTATATCCTGCATTCACGTCCTGCTTTACAAAAATAGGCATCTCACACCCTAAATGCAGGGAAGTCTGCATCCAAACAGTGAGAGGAAGGTGTCACCTGCTTAGTGACATCTTTTAAACACAATCCAGAAAATGCCAAGCCAAACTACAGAGACTAAAATTGTGTCGCCACCTCCCCAGTGGCTTTGTCTTTTGGGGACGCATGTAGAGAATCAAATGAAGAGGTTCTTTTGGGTTTGGTTTTGTTTCCGGATCTTAATGGGTTTTTGTGGTGCAAGTTTTACCCCTTTACAGAAAGCTAAGGTTTGATTTTCAAGGCTCACGGTTACAGATGCTACTCCGTTTCCTGTCAAACCCCTACCCTGAAAATGTTGCTCACAGAAGACACCAAACGTCTTCAAGTCATGTGTGCATCCCCTAGACATCTTAAAGACACCAACATTCCTTTTTTACCCTTGAAATTCTGTATTTCAAAACACAATGGGGACCAAAAGTGACCCCGGCTTGACACGCAGGTGAAAAGTCCAAGTCTACGTGGGTGAGGTGAGTGGCAGCTTCCTCGGGGTTCAGATAAAGACAGAGCAGCCCTGTGCATGTCAAATCACTTCTTCAGATTCAGTGAGCACAGAAAAATGAGCGACTCAGAGCTTTCTTCCTTCCAGGGGAAGTAGATGCCTTTTGTCAGCATTGGGCTGACATCTGTGTCCAGCACTATGTGTTCCTCTTAATTAGACTCTGTATGCATCAAATAAATTTTAATTAAAATGGAAACAGCTGAATACCTTAAGGTTAACACAAAATGAAATGACTGAGTGGTGTTGATATGAAAGGCTCTGCTGCTCGGCAGCTTTCCCCAAACACTTGTTGACTAAGCGGCTGGGATTCTGCAGAGAGAAGTGTGTGTGCATCATCCAAAGATGACTGCAGACAGAACCTGAGCAATTCCTGCTGCGCACCTCGGCCAGGCTCCGTGCCTATGTTGTTTCTTGCCAACCCTCCCTGGGGACAAGGTTTGTGTTCATTTGATGATTCACAAACAGCACTGCCAAGCTTGAGACCAAAAAATAAAGTTTACAAAAACTTCATATAGCCTCATATCACATAACCTCAAAATACACTTACAAACATCCTGCCTTGAGTCATACACCATGGATAATCTGTGCATGGATATTTTAAGGCAATGGATGGGGATATTGACCTACTGCATGATAAAATTACAATGTCTCACTACAGATGGTTTTATTCTTTGGAAAAAGAATCTTTTGTGTGGGATTAAAAACAACATCAGAACAGGAGAAACAGCTCAGCGTTTAAGAGCACTGGCTGCTCTTCCAGATGATCTGGGTTCAATTCCCAGTGCCCAGAGAGCAGCTAGCATCCATCTGTAACTCCAGTTCCAGATCTGACACCATCTTCTGTCCTCCACAGGCGGTATACAAACATATATCCAGACATACATACAGGTCAGACATCCATACACATTGAAAAAAAAGTCTCAAATAAATAAAACCAAGGATTTTAAAAAAAGAAAGAAAGAAAAGGATTAAGATCTATCCATCCACGAGCAAGGATAAGCAGAACCCACTGTGGCTCACATAGTTACAAATAGTAGCCCCTGAGAAAATGATCCATTCAAACAATAATCTCCTAAAATGATATTTGACTATTATATAGTCAATGTGCTTCATGTCGAATTTAATTTCCATCTAAATTTAAAATACAGGAGACATGGAAATCCATTATTAGATTTGGAGTTGAATGAAGTAAGTCATTTGAAAGTACAGTTTAATTTTTTTTTTTAAGTCACAGCATTAACTCAGGGAGGCTAGTCAAATCAATTTCAACTTTGAAAATACACAAGAGCAGCCTGGGATGCTTAAATATGAAGTGCTATGTTATAAAAAGGAACAAAATTAAGTAGTGGGATGTATTTGCTACATTAAGGCAAAATGAACATGCCTGCGATTGAGGCAGATTTGAGAAAATGGCTGTGAAACCCTCTCTGTTCTAACTACAGCAACCTCTACAGGATGCAGCTGCTCCCGCAGGGTTTTCAAATGCAGGGTGGTGGTGATGTCCCTGCTGTGTGGCTGGTGGCTTGGGAGCTCCCAAAAGACTCTCCTGGGAGGGCGGGGCTTTTGCAAGCTCCTGGGAAAGAGGAGAAGATTCACAAAGTCTACTGGTGCCTGTGTGGCCCACAAAAACTAAGTTCTAAGCCTTGGTTGCAATCTTTTATGGATTTCAAATGGCTGCCACAGAAAATTTAACCCACTAATACCGAGGAGAAGAAAACACAGGCTTTTCTTGCACACGATTATGACAAATCCATCAAGGCTGAGACACAAGTTCATCCTGTGTCCCCTTCAGATCTGATCCTCTACCCATGGGGGTAACCAGGAAATCCCATAGAAATCCCATACACGCAAGGGAGGTTTACGGGTCCCCGCTCTCCTGTGGCAGACGCGCACCACTGTGTTTCTGTTGCCTCCGGAGCTTTCGAGGATAGTCACAGCTGTGAGTGAACACGTGGGTGGGCACCCAGGTCAGCTCCCCTCGGAGACAGAGGCAGTAACTTCATGGGTCTAAGATGTGTGAGAGCATCTTCACGTCTCTCACTACGGAGCCCGCCAGATGGAGAACTGAGGACAAAGGACTTGCCCACCCCCTCCCCCGTGACCCCCCAGGCGGGTCTGGAAAGAGGCCCCGTGTTTGCCTGAAGACCCAAGTTTACCGAACAGTTGTTGAAAACTGAAAGCCAGAGGCTCTCCACGGAAACTCTGACTTTTCAAAGTTGGGTGGGACATGTGTTTTGACCAAGTGCTTTGGAGGTTCCTTTAATTGCACGAGGCTAATTTGGACTCTATAGTCCTAACAAGGAAAAAAAGGGGAGTAGGGTGTAGATAGTGTCGCTTGGAGCAGAGGGACAGACCATAAAGTAGAGAAGAGCTAAGGAACATTGTGACTCACTCTTCTATTTTCGCCAAGGGACAAAGGGTGACAGCCACTCTAATTTTTAAAGTTTTTTTTTTTTAAGTTCTCATTGTTCTTTAATGGCTATGTGTCTTTCCACAGTTAGCAGCCAAACACTTAAGTCCTAGGAATTAGCTAATCTGAATAATGAAGAATGATATTCTTTGGCAATGAACCCAGGACAAGGGTATTCAGGTAGTGAGGCCAGCAAAGGAAAAAAATATGCAGGCAAAGGCCCAAATGTAGTTCTGATATTGACAGAGGTCCTAGACGTCTCTTGTAACTGGAATATCGGAGAGGCACACACATCAGGAATAGCTTTGCTTTGCTGCTTATTGTGATGCGGAAGTGATTTGATGGCCTGGGAATCCCACAGCATCCCTGACTGCACGTCCCTCCTCAGGAATCCACACAGACACCCTGTATCCCTGACTGCCAGGACCGCTCTTGGTGAGCCGACTGAATGATGGATGCTTCTGATGGATGTAGGGTCTTCTAAAGAATCACTGCTTCCTGTAATCACAGCAATAACTGGTGGATTTCATACCTACGTTCCCAGGTGAAGGTCCCTCTATCCGATGTTATAAATGTGCATGATCACACACACACACACACACACACGCACACGTTCAAAAGTAGAATCTGGAACATGATTCATTTTAGCATTTAAATAAAAAGGGAGTGTCTGTGAGCCTTTGCTGTTCCAGGGCAACTTCTCAGATATAGCCACAGTGAGTGTTGACAATGAATGGTGCCATCAAATTGACATTTGACATTCCTGGGACAGTGGATAATTCATACTAAATGTATAACCAGTCACTTGCCAGGCTGGGGAAGGAGTGCATCTTTCACTCAGTGAAAAATGAATTTATTATCCCAGGTGTGGAAATGAAGCATCTGGATGGATGGGTGAGATCTAAAGAGTTAATCTTCCTCACTCTCCTGTTCTTTCTGTGTAGGTCAGGGGACTAGGAGTGACACTTACTCCGGTTTTTAAGTTGTTTTTTAAGTTCCGACTGTCCTCTTCTAGCAACGGGCCTCTCTATAGTTATTAGCCAAACAACTCTGAAGTCCTTAAAAAGAGGGTAGTCCGGAAAGCGAGGAGAATTCTCTGTTTGGCTGTTCAGGCAATGAGGGAGCAGAGAGAACAGGCATGTAGCAAGGGGAAAGGTCTGAAAGTGATCATGGGAACCTTTCACATACCGAGCCGTGTAGAAGCTGTGGCTGTCACTCAGGGAACCACCACTGAGCACACAGCCTTGGTAGCCACACCGTGTTACATAAGACACAGACAGAAGGTTTTAGAGTGATGCTTTATTTTGTATAAATCGTCGTTTAACAATGTAATGGCTTTCTTGTACTTGAAATAGATTTATTGGAAGAATATCAAACATTTAAAAACTTGAGAAAACAGTGATGCTACATATTGGCATAATGCTCAATCATACCTCCTTTCTCTGTTTTCCATCATTGAAGAAAGTTGCCGTTTTAACACATAGGCTTAATCATTTTTACCTTGACTGGGATATAATGAATCCAAGATTGCACAGCACAATTTCTAAATATACATAATATTGAAAAGAATATTATATTTTCTCTGTATGCCTTTTAAATGTCAATATGTTTTGAGTCCAGTTTAGCCTCTATAATTTGCATGCTCATTTTTAAAAAAATACTAGGAAAAGCAGAAAAAGAAACAAAAGAGAAAAGCAAGAATCCCACATCATCAGTACCCCAAGATAACCACTATTAACATTAAGGTACAGGTTATCCATAAATTGGGATAGAAAAATACCATACTCTTATTAAAATTCTACATGTCCTTTAACAACAAACCATAGTAGCAAGAATGAATGAGATGAAGTTTCTAAAATTGAAAGATACGGTATATGAAATGAAAATAGTCACTGGCCAGGCTTGTTAGCTACTTTTCTGTTTCTGTGATGAAATAATCACAGGTAACTTTTAAAGAAAAGCTTATTTTAGTGTATGTCCCTCTAGGTTTAGATGTCCATACTGGTGTGGAAGGAATGGCCCCAGAAGCAGGAAGCTGTGGGAACTCACAGTAAACTTGCACAGAGTCAAAGGGTGAACTGCAAGCTGAATGTGTCTCTGAACACCCAAAGCCTGCCCCTGGCGGCCATTCCTAAAGTCCCCAAGCAGTGCAACTAACTGAGAGACAAGTTGTTTAAATGCATGAGCCTATAGGGTTCACTTTTTTTTTTTTCATTTAAACCATAATAGATACAGATTCAACACTATAGAAGAAAATAATAATAATAATATCAGATCAAATGAAGATTACAAAGCATAGTAACACCAGAGATACCTGTTATTTTATCAACAATACAAATCATACAGGGAAAGGGAGAGAAGAGGACGGGGTTGAGACAAGGTCTCTCTGTGTAGCTGTAGCAGGCTCTCTGTGTATAACAGGCTAGCCTTCAAAATCATGATCTTTCTGCCCTGTCTCTCAAATTCCAGAATTATAGGCATGTACCATCATGCTTGACTTAAATAATATATATCATAGTACAGTTAGTGTAGGTAACCTTTTATTTTTCTACCATTTATATTTGCAATGTTACTTTGAAATCGTATTACTAGACCTGTCACCAAACCACATGTGTTAATAGCATGTTTATAGGTATATGATAATATCACATATAATACATGCACAGCTGGCCCACCATTCATTCATCTGTACCTGGAAGTGGGGTTCTGGTAACATTATCTGGAGCAACAAAACACACAGTAGATACACACAAAGTTGCAGTGATACAGATGAAGGGTTTACTATAAGGAATTGGCTCTTTCAATTACAGAGGCTGGTGAGTCCCAGCCAGCTGTCTATAAGCTAGGATCCCAGGAAAACCACGGCAATAGTAGTAAGATTCAGAAGGTGGGAATATAAGCCTCGTAGTCAAGGACAGAGCTTGTACCTGCTTCCCAATCAGTTGGACAGAGCAAATTCCCTCTCCCTGTGCTTTTCTGTTCTCCTTAGTCAGGGTGGGGGACACCCAGCCATGTAGAAGAGGACCAGCTGGCTTCCTCAGTCCACGAATTCAAATGTTGACCAATATCCCCTGAAAACACACCCAATAAAATTCCAGTAATAACGTCTAATTTGGGAACCCCGCGTCCCCATCAAGTTGATGCATAAAATAAACCAAGTACTAAAGTAGCACATTCCTGTGCCCAGAATTTAATTTAGAAAATGGGCTGAGACATCCAGCTTGGACCCTGATAGCATAACGTCATACTTAACCCTGCCACAGTAAACACCCATGAAATTCACAAAATAACTGAAGAATCTTCTTCCAGCCTTTAGCAAAGCACCACATATCACAAGGCTGAAGTCCCTATGTCCCACCACCCACCCTGGCTTTCTGCCTGGAAGCAGTTTCCAACATATAGTATGTGAAAATAGAGACAAGACAGGGACTGGCACTTGCTGGGCACAATAAACAAGAGGAGTTTAAGGTAACTGAAATCAGGTGCTGTAAAAAAGAACAAGAGGCCAAGAGGCATTACTTAATGAAGGGCTCTCAGAAACACGCATGGAGTCGCCATCACCAGTCTTTGGACACAAGCTAAAGTCTGCCATCAAAGAGCCACGGGAAGCTATGCGAAGTTTTCCCCATGAAAAGGAGGTTTGAGTATTGAGCTGCCATGACAACGCCATGAACTGGACACAAGGCCTTAACAGCACTGCTACTGTGACTTTAATTGAGTCTCATAAATTAGCTGAGAAATTTTCCTTGCAAACGAAAAATAAATAACCATGATGCAGCCTTCAGGGAGTAGCGGCACCTGCCTATAGTCCCAGAACACGGAAGGCTGAGGCAGGAGGCTGGCAGCACCCGGTCTCAAAAACAAAACAAAATACAAACAAACAATGACAATAATACCACCATAATCCGTATTATAAACATCTTAGGACCTATAGCGTTCAGAAAAAAGAAACTACTAGACATATGAAAAAGCAACAAACTTGATTCACAATCCAGAGTACACACACACACACACACACACACCTGTTGACACTACTATTAAAACTAACAGGTGCATCTTCAAAGCAACTGTTGTAAACATGAGCAAGGATGGAAGGGAAAGAGGGAAAGTAGAAATGGTAGAACAGATGAGGAGCCCCAACGGAGATTGCTGTAAATGAACAAATGAACTTCCGGGGTCGGAAAAGGAAATATCTGGAATAAAATGTTCATTGTATAGATTTAAAGAGAAGATCAGAGGATGCTGTGAAAGAGAAGGTGGATTAGTTTGGGAAAATAACAGAAGAAACTGGGAGAACTGAAGCCCAGAAGGAAAACGGATTAAGTTCTTTTAAAAGTGTACTCACTGAAAGGTGGGCTGATATCAAGTAGCCTCATACATACGTGAGGGAGGGAGGGAGGGAGGGAGGGAGGGAGGGAGGGAGGGAGGGAGGGAGGGACAGAGGGATTTAAATAATAGCAAACTTTTCCCCAAATCCCAAATGCACAGAACCAAACCTTCCAACCCAAGAATGCACACAAAGAAAAATCCACACATAGACATATGGCACTCAAGTTGCTGAAAGCCAAAAATAAAGCAACTATGGCACACCACAAAAAAGATACTGATATTACATACAAAATTATTTTATATGTGATACATATTTGTAATGTGTGTAGCATATTGCATTCATCAATTATATATAAATATTTGACTATTTGTTAATTTATTTAAAGAAAAATTAACTAAATGAAAGTTAATTATCAGGGAGCTGTTAGGATTCATGAATGCAAAATATATAACAATAACTAGTGAAGAATGCGAGAAAAATAAAAGGGGTGTATAGTTGTAAAATTCTTACAGGAGATTCAAACAAGACTGTAAAAAATTATACATTTATGTTATAATCCCTAAGGTGATTACTAATAAACTATGATTATCCTGGATATAACAACTGAACCCTCTACCCAAGGTGCCTAGGCTATCATCTTCAGAACCTACGAATGTGCCTCCTTCCATGGAAAGGATTATTTTGCAAATGTGCTTACATTAATAACCCTGGGGTCAGAGCTATCAGACACAGTGGATTTGTCAACTGGAAGAGGGAGTTGGAAAGATCAGAGATGTGACCGTAGGGACAGAGATGGAAAGCAGGATGAGCCAAGGAGTATGGTTCACCGAATTTCTCCATGCCAAGAAGCTGAGAAAAGCATGTTGAGATTTCCCTGTAGAGTCTCAAGAGAAGGCCAGCCTGCTTGTCACTGATGGCATGTTGTAATCCTAGAAGACATGCTTCACCAAGCTGACCCTCAGGAGCCTTAACTAACGAGTCAACACTGTTTTCAGATACAGAGAAAAAGTGGGAAAAGCAAGGATCTGTGAACTCCACAGTCGGGATCACATAGACGGCATCACGGGACAACAACACCTTCAACAGGAAACCAATTTGTTCAGGCTAGGAACTCTACAGATTCTTAAAACCAGCCCACCACACTCCAACACTGCTGCCGGACCAAGAGAAAATCACAAGACAAGACTACAAAAAGGGAAGGAGCGGAGGCTGAGGCAGCACCTAAAGGGGAAGTTTTAGCTCAGAACATATGAGGGGAGGTATAAATAAGAAAATGGCAATCAATGCCTACCTTAAACCCATAGTAAGCAGAGAGAAAAACTCAATAACCAGAGAAAATTAACAGTGACAAAGATTCTTTTCTTATATATGGTAAAACTGTCTAACTCTTAATAAGACTGATAACAGTGGAAGGAAATGAGGTGATGGGGGGGGACCAATAAGGCAGAGGCTCAGTGAGGTAAGATGAAGCCAAAACTGGGACCCAAGCCCCGTCCTTTAGAACTCGAATGGAGAAAGGAAGGAACCAACTCCCACTAGCTGCCCAGTGGCTCCTACAAGTATTCTGTGGTACACCAGCGCACCACACACACACACAACACATTTTTAATTTTTTTTAAAGTCATGTTTGCATTTTCCATCACCCCTGAGGAGATTATGGAGGGCTAATAGCTTTCATGAGAAGGAGAGGACAGGTAGGTCAACCCTTGGTAGGTTGACCACACTCCTGTGGGTGACCCTATTCCCATGAGAGTGTAGGTAGCACAAATTCAGCTTGGTGAGTTATTTTGAAATGGAAGAGGAGAAAGGATAGGGAGGCGGGGGTGGATCTGGAAAACGTTGGGGCAGAGTAGGAGTGAATGCGATCAAAATACATTGCATCGAATTCTCGAGTAAAATATTATATTAAAAATAAATAGTAAAAATTTCAGCACAGGATGAACCGATAATTTCTAACAACGGTAAACATAAATTTACACCAAGACCCAGCAACTGCATTTTCTAGACATCTATCCAAGTAAAATGAAACCATCTCGCTACACAAAACATCTCTAATAGCAATGGCAACTTCATCCATAATAGATAACTATTAAAAATAATCAAAAAAAAATCAATCAACAAGAGAAGAGGTCAGCACTTTGTTCATAATAGAATACTATACTTAACAGTAAAAATAAGCAGATGACTCAAATACATGGTAAGTAAGCTTATGAAAACCAGAAACCAACAAATTCATACTGCATAGCTATTTGTATAAAATTCAAAAATAGGCAAAAAGTAATCTACACTATTAACCATTCAGAGGTGGCAAAGGGAACCAAAGTGTACATTGTGCAAAACTCAGAGCCCTGCTCTCCCACTGTACATAAAATATGCCACCGTTTTTAGCAACCTACATATCATAGAAGCAAATCAGGCTTGGGCAGGAAGAAGAGATAAAGCAGTCTGCTGTCATCTCATAAAACAATATATCCCATGCACAACAGTAAGACTCTGAAAAAGAAATCAAGGTGGGCAGACTATTTAGCATGAAGGAATGCTTGGTCAAGACCACCCACAATTTAATATGCAAGCCATGTTGCATATTTATACTGTTTGCTCATTAAAAAAACAACAATACAGTTTAATTTCTGGACATCAACGTTTAAGCACATTTTCTTATTATTTAGCACTATAGGTTAAAAGCACATAGATAATTAAATCAAATATTTGTCTCAGCATTTTTGATCGGTACATTGATTTTAGTCTGTTTGTGCTGCTACGTAATTTACAAAGAGCAAAAATTTATTCTCACAGTTTGGACGCTACGTTGTCCAAGCAGAAAGTGCTGGCAGATTCCATTGTCCTGTGGCCGCTAGACACTCCAGAGAGGTGGGGGAGACGGGGAGTTTGTGTCCTCAGGTGACTGAAAGGGGAAAAAAAAAACATTGAGTCAAGGCCCATGTCTGCAGTCCTCAATTTGTGGGTCACACCCCCTTTGGGGGTCACATATCAAATATCCTGTGTATCAGATATTTACAATGCAACTCATCACAGCAACATTAGAGTTATGAAATAGCAACAAAATAATGTTATGGTTGGGGGTCAGCACAACAGGAGAAACCGCATTGAAGTGTTGCTGCATTAGGAAGGTTGAGAACCACCGCCCTATGTGAAGAGATTTTGAGGCCCTTCATTTCCTTGGTGGAGGTGGTGTTCGCCCAGCATAATCGTCTCTTAAAGGCCCCAACCTATAACACTGGCAACACTTGAATTCTGAAGGAGACCCATTCAACTGTAACAGCACTTGAATAGAAGTAGCCTTGTTTGTTGTCCAATTGAAAGTCATTGGCCTTATTTTTGTGATCTAGGATGATGTACCATACTCACAGAGACGCCGTAGGAATGATAAAACAATGCCAGTACAGTAGTTAGAAACAGCATACTGTGTCTGGGTGTTTAACAAGCCTTTCCCCATATGAGTTTCCTCATCAACCCAAGACACAGCTTTAAGGTGATCTCTAAGTCCCTTTAGGTATCCTCGGGAGTCTTTGAATCTACAGGACCATACAAAGCAAATAAAACCTTTTTCCTCACAGTCAAGGAAAGCATGGTCTAGGAGAAAGAGTGGTGAAATAGAAAATGCTGGAATAGTTGTAAACAAAATGGGTGGGGTGTATAAGAACAAAGGGAGACATGCTGGTCAGTGGCCCCGTTTTGTGGATGAGCAGCAGACAAGCTCAGGACATGGTCAGACAGTGGAAAGACAAGACTGGGGTCCAATTCTTCTAACTTCTGGCTCTAATGAGCCCTGAGAACTAATTAGAACCAGTGATTCATGCATGTCCTTGACATTCACTGCAATATGCCACACCTGGGTGGACTTGCAGAGGTAACCAGGTTTGTAGAAGCCAATTATTGATCAGAAAGAGATCTGCGCCACTTCATATGGATGGACACACCAGCAACAGTGCTAGTTGACAAAATACCCTCACACTAAAGGCCCAGAGAGAAAGTCATTATGGTAAAAGATTAATGTTGATTTTCCTGCTTTTACCTGCATTTCAAATCTGAAGCTTAACTCTTCATTAACACAGTTGATTAAGCTGATTTCCCCCATTATAACTAGTCACTGGTCAGATTGCTTAATTAGACTAATTCATCCCTGTCATTCAGACACACATCTCTAGATGTACTGACATACACACACACACACAGAGAGAGAGAGAGACAGAGACAGAGACAGACAGAGAGACAGAGACAGACGGACAGAGAGAGAGAGAGAGAGAGAGGGAGGGAGGGAGGATGAGCTTTGGTTTAGATCGCTTTGATCCCTCTTTAGAAATCTCTGTTGAGGACTTGGGAAGTAGAGCGATATGAATATTTCATCCTAGCTCGGTGCACATACCCCTCAGTAAGAACATGCAATGCTTAACATCCCATCAAAGAGCAACTCTCACATGAAGCAGAACAAGTGAAGATTCCACGGAGCCTTCCTTACACACTCTCAAGCCAGGTTCTGCTGCTAAAGGAGGCATTGATTAGAAGTACTCTGACCAGTTACAAGCTGGGGTTTTTTCAGAGCTTCTAGGGTTTTCAAATTGTGTATAAAGGGTCATGGGCTACAGTCGTGTGTGTAGACAGCAACGGTTGACTCTTTACTAAGACTCTCTTTATCTCGGTCACGTCATTGACCAGGCATGAGATTTATAATCACAGCAGTCCACTGGATGACACTTGGTATCCATGACACCATTTCCTGCTTCCATGATCACAGCAGACGGAGCTCGTGACAACTCTGCAGTGGGTGACATCAGGTGTCTACGGCAACCACTCCCTGCTTCCATGCTCACACCAGATGAAGTTCAACAACTATGACCTCTTCTGGAGAAAAGGCTGGCAAAGGTTGGTGCCATGGAACCAAACCTAATTGTGACCAGGTTTTGTAAGTGAATTTTAATTACACTTAACTAGATCCTTTGTGTTACCTATTGTTACTAGGACACAACAGCAAGTTAAGGCAAGAGAGATTATACGACCTATGAAGACTAAAATAAGTACTTCTATGCTGCGTGGCTCACACACACACACACACACACACACACACACACAAGAGAGAGAGAGAGAGAGAGAGAGAGAGAGAGAGAGAGGAGTCACATGGAAATCTTATCTCAATGTCATTCACTACCAACAGATAAGGGTGATAACTGTGTTACCCAGATTTCCATAACTATGAAAAACTATATGCATATTATTAATTCCAGAAATATTTATTTTGTCTCATCGCTGCATCCACAATAAGCAGTCCTCATTTGCTCTGGGGCTTGTGGTGACACTGGACATCATGGAAGGGAATGTCTGGAGAGTTGCCCAAAGTTTGGCAAATGATTGCAAACTGTCTTTAGTGGTTTAGCTCTTCATGACATTTAAAAAAAATAAGTGAGCACTTCGCTTTTCCAATTAAAGTTTCAGATCTTTAATAAGAGAGCAGTAAAAAGGATTGTGCTTCCACAACAACCCACAGTGCCTCACACAGAGTGCTGGACACACTGAGTGGGAATGCTGTGTCCATGGCCACCGAGCACAGGCATCGCATTTCTCCAAGTATTGGCACTTGTACTGGCTGGTGGATGACCAGTCAGCCGAGTGGCCTTGGAGAGTGAATTATGCTTGGAAATAGCTGTAGGTTATGTGAAGAACATCCATCCATTCATTAGGTTGTAATTAACCCTACAGGGTCCCGCTGTGGTGTTACATCGAATAAAAACAGAGACAAGATAAAAAGCCCTTTCATGTTGACACAAACTTGAATAGGCCAGCTATTAACTACCAATGTTGAGCTACATTTTGTCAAGATAATTCATGCCTCACTTTGAGGTGAATCTAAGACTTGGGATGCTTCCCCCCCTCTACTGCTTAGCTTGTAACCCACCTAAGGGTAACAAGGTGCCCTGTGGTAGAAAAGCAGAGTCATCATTTTTCTTATTTTTAAATTCAAAGTGAAACAGACAGATCCTCTGCCAATTGATCCTGATTAAAAGCAACAGTCTTTCTTGTCCCGTATTTCTCACTGCTTTTTAAACAGGGAAGAATTCTAATTATGACTGTGGAGACAAGATGCTTGTACATTTTATGCCTTGGAAGGACACTTTTATTCTAATAACATATTGGGATTATTAGTTATTATTTTCAATGAGTATATTATTATCCGTTAATCTTAAAACAGTTTGAACAATCACATTCCTTTTACAAAGGACAGTAATGAAGGTACTCTGGATTATTCTGACCACAGTTTTAGGACTAGAAATAGATACAGATTTCATCTCACTGATTGATGTAGTTTGGACCATCTTGGCTAAAGAAATAGCTTAAATGGGAAATGTCCCACAAAAGGCTTGGCCACTGACCCAAGGTACTACTAGGAGACCACGGGGCCCTAAGGAGTGGGGCCCTGTGGGAAGAAGTTTCTAGAAAGCCTTCAAAACGGTCTAGAAAAGTCATTCCCATATACTATTGTAGTTGCATGATCCCACGTAGTTTGTCAACCTATGAGCATTGAAAGCAGCAAGCAGGAACACAAGAATGAGCAGGCAGCCACTTGACAGCCTAATTTTATAATACAGAGTTTGTGTGAGAATATCTCACTATACTTCTTTTCTATGCTTACAGAGAACCTGGGAGCAAAATTTACATGTAGGAAATTTCAACTCCATGGTTTACAAAGGTGAAAGTCTCACACACACACACACACATACACACACACACACACAGAGAGAGAGAGAGAGAGAGAGAGAGAGAGAGAGAGAGAGAGAGAGAGAGAGAGAGAGTAAGCAATTTCTCTATGGGTTACATAGTCAATGGTAGAGCATCCTGGATTGATACACTAAGTCTGAACTGGAAGAGGGGAAGTATGGGTGTCAGTGATGTAGAGCCAATAAAATTGCAATAATCTTCCTGGTAAGGGAAGACATCAGCGGTTCTAGCAGGACAACGGAGATTAACTGTTGATGTTCCCAGCGGGGAAACATCTAACTCTGCTCTGAAGACAGAACATCTATGACTTATTCCATGCAGAAGGTCATGAAATAATGTTAGACAGATGATGTTAGGTGTCAAACCCAGGACAAAAGGCTGAGATTCCTATGAACATGTTAAAGTGGGCTCTGGTTGCCAGGTTCTTCCAGCTCCCTCAAACCCCACCTGTTACAGGGTCCTCCAGGCTGGATCACCCCAATCCCCCACCCTGAATTATTCATCCCAGTGGCCGGGCAGCCCTCTCCTCCAGCTTCTCTGGCCCCTGTATGATGCAGCCACTTTGGCTATGCCATTCTCTTGGCCCAGGCCACCACTTGAAGGGTGGTTCCTCTCTTCCCCACTCCTAACCCCTCCTCACATGGCCCAGCTCAGTCTGGCCATGTTCACTCTGAACCCTTCCCAATGCTCTGACTATGCTTTCCCTTTTATCTACAATAAACCTTCTCCTCTGTGGCAAGCCACAGCCCCAAGATGGTGCCTGGCTGGATGCCAGGTAGTTCGCGCTTAGCTGTAAACCAGCCTTATTTGGAAGTGCTTGATGGATCTGGTGTGCTTCCTCCTTCTGTGGCCTATCCAGGATCACCAGGTGGCATGAGCTGATTGTGCTGTGAGAGGACATTTAAGGGCTTGCTGGGGCTGGGAGAGGTGGAAGCTGATGTACAATAAACTGCTTGAAGAAGAGTCGTGGTCGTGTTTCCTTGCTGGCCTAGGTGGACGTGACACTCCTCCACCATACACAGGAGCAGCCACGCCCTCCTTTCCACTTCCTTTTATCATTCATATCAGAAGATGGAACCTAGGTCTATGATTCTCTTTCCCGTAGACAGAACTAAGGAGTGAATATCTTAGCATGGAAAGAAGAAAGCCAAGTCCAAACAAGTATCAGTGCTCACAATAACCAACCACGCAAGAGTTCCCAGAATTCCCTCTGAGAGTCTCACATCCTGAGAAGCCCATGGCAAACCAAGATGGCTGCTGTCCTTACAAGGGATGCTACAGTGCTGCCCACATATGGACTGACTAGATTTGGACCTGGAGAGATAGACCTGCTGACTTTATAACTGCAGCTTTCAACTTTACATTACTGTGACAAAATCACCTGAGATAATCAACTTCCAGGGTGGTAGGTTACTATTGACTCTACATTTCAGAGTGTTCAGTCTACGGCTGCTTGGTCCTGTCACCTTGGGCTTGCAGTGAAACAGCACCTCATGGTGGGAGCATGTGGCCGAGGAGGACTGTTCTTTTTACGGTGGCCTAGAAGATAAAAAAAGAAAAAGAAAAACAAACAGGCAACCAACCAATGGGCCAAGCTTCTAGAGTACAATCAAAGTGAGGGAGGAGCAATAATATGAACAAAGGAGTCAAGACCATGATAGGGAAACCACAGAATCAGCTCACCCGAGCTAGTGAGAGGTCTGACAAATGGGGGAACCTGCCTAAGACTGAACTAGACTCCCTTAATATAGGTGACAACAGTGCGGCTGGGACAATATATGTGGTCACTGGCAGTGGGCCCAAGATCTAACTCTAATGCACAAACTGACTTAGTGGAGCTCATTCTATATGGAGAGATACCTTACCCAGCCTAGGCACAGGGGTGTGGGGATGGGGAGGTGCCTTGAAATGATGGGACAGACTTAGTAGACTTCCTAGGGGAGGCCTTACCCTATCTGAGAAGCAGATGGGAGGTGGGGGTGGGGGAGAGGGAGGAGAGGAGGGCGAACTGGGAATAGAAAATAAAAAATAAATTAATGAAAAAAGCTTCAAAGGGGGGGCAGGGTCCCTACATCCTCTTCAAGTGCATTTCCCCAGGGACCTCACTTCTTCCCATCAGTCCCAGCTGTTAAAGACTCTACTGGCATCTAGCCATTCCAGATGCTGGTGACCAAGTTTTCATATGCAGACCTTTAGGGAAGTCTTCCCAAACGACAGCAGTAACTCTTCCCCCTGAAGCTCAGTGCACTCACAAAAAAATCTCTCCATACTCTACCTATTGGAAACTGATCACATTTCCCATGAAGGTGTATAACTAAAAACCAGAAGCGATACATGCATCGAGAGCCCACATCTGGAGAGTAGACCAGTTGGACAATTTGCACAAGAAAAACACTCTTCTGTGGAAGCAATCATTGCACGAGTCGTCTGGGAATTTAACACAGAAGAAGTTATCTCTATTTCTCTTTCTCCTGTTTCGTGCTTAAATGGTACCTTTGTCAAAATGCCTGTGATGATACAGTGACAAGCATAATATAAGTCCTCGTTGGCACTTTTTCCTTAATGTCTCCCTGTATCTTAGAAACTTTATTTTTAGCAAAGTGCTCTTAATAAGAGGTTTCTGAAATGAAAGTATCAAATGCACAGTTGAGAACAATCCAGTTCTGTGCTCCGTGAGCCTGGCCTCTTTCCACAGCGGCTCCTTCCTGGGGCCTGCCCCATCTCTATCAGAACCTGATGAAGAAATACAAGCCAGCACAGGTATAGAACCAAACCCTGAACAATCAGAGGAAAGGCTGCATGGAGGTCCACGAGAAAGCATTTCTAGTGTCTGGCAGGCAGTATCTGGCTCTTTGTGAGAGTTGTAGTTACTCATAGAATCAAGATATAACTTAAATATTCCTTGTAACAAATATTGGAGTATTCAGGTGGATCTGGGGTAAGTGATATTCACACTTCCCACAGAGTTCAAGAGAGAGACAAGAAGCAAGACTACAGGGACATGTAAATATGAATTGGGAGAAGCATGAACTGAAAGTGTCACGGTCACCACGTGGAGGAAAAGCAGATAAAAGATGGAGACCATACATGTTAGCTAGCTTCCCATTATCATAACAAACCCTTGCCATAATCAACTTAATAAAAAAAAATACATATCCAATTAACTCATGGTTTTATAGCCTTACAGAAATCCATGATCTGTGTCTCCCTTGCTCGTATGCCTTTTACAAGACACCACATCATGGCAAGGTTGTATGGCTAAGCAAAACTACTCTCTTCATGAGTAAAGCAAAGGACAGGAGAAAAGAAGAGACCAAGGTTCCACGATCTCCTTACATACCATGCATCCAATGACCTGGTCTCATTCGAGACCCAACCTCTTAATGACTCTGCCATCTTCCTACAACACCCCACTGGAGAACAAGCCTTTGCCACGTAGACCTGAATAACATCCAAACGTTACTATTCCTATGTGATACTTTCTCACTTTCTCAGTAATATTAAAGGCACCAGCTGAATGTCCATTAGACGGTGGGAAAGACTTGAGAAAGACGAATAAGCACAGCACAGTTATCTCAGAGGGAGAAGGGAGATTACAGGAATAACTGGTAAAAATTCTGCCTGGCATTAGTGGCACATGACTTTAATCCCAGCACTCGGGAGGCAGAGGCAGGTGGATTTCTACGAGTTTGAGGCCAGCCTGGCCTGCAGAGCTAGTTCCAGGACATGCTCCACAACAATACAGAGAAACTCTGTTTTGAAAAACAAAAATTCTAGGCACTAGGAACACCTGGGACCAAACACTTAAAAGAAATCCACTCTGCTCAGCTATGGTGTTCCTCAAATACCCACACCGCTCATTCACAAGCAGAACAAGGCGGACAGCTAGCTAGTCCATGGACAGAGATTCTCAGTGGTGATACCCGAGAGTGCTGTGGAAAAATACTGATGTCCAGGCGCCTACCCCAGACACAGTGGCCAGTGAATCTGCAGTAAAGTGTAATCACGGGTAATTATGGTGCAGTGACATCAATGTCATTTAAGTCACAAACTAGAAGAAATGATAGATGGCCAAAAACATGTGACGACAATAACTCTGACTGAGCCAGGAACCCACGGAAGACCAACCAAAACCTGCATGAAGACTGGTTATCTACCAAATAGTGAGATGTTGGGGGGACTCGTTACGGCCAATAGATGGTTCTAGATGGCATTTCGTGATTAAGCCGTAAGAGTCAGCACATTTGATAAAAGCACAGAAAGTATACGGTCATTTAGGTGGCCAGCTGGCCGGCACAATTCTGAGTAAGAAAGACGCTAGAAATGAACAGGTCTAGGAACTGAGAGGCCAGACTATGGTACAGACAATCCACCTAGAAGTTAAACCAGATCCCTGCTCCATACAAGACTCTCCAGCAATTTCCTGTCTGTCTCAGTGCAGAGCCCAGAGTCTTCAAAAGTTCTTTCAGGCCCTAAGTAAGTCGTCCTGTTGTTTTGGACCTCACCTTGAGAGATTCCTATCGTCTGTGCTCATTTCCTCTTTCGGCCAGCACACGAGGCAGCTGCTATCTAAGGACATTCACCCTCGCCGCTGTGCTGTCTTCCTCAAACATGCTTCCCCTAGAGAATCACATGGCTTACTCTAAGCCATAGTTTTCAGTGAGCCCTCTTCAGACCACCCTGTCGAAATGCCCACCCATGTTTCTGTTATTCCTTACTCCATTCACTTTTATCATCAATTCATTGTTGGGCCTAGCATTCATTATGTTACACATGTTACATAGTATATATAAGGACAATATCCACTATACCTGTTTATCATATTGATAGTTCCACATCCTGGTCTGGTACCTTCAGGAGGATTGAGATTGTGAGTTTTGTCTCACTGGGATATTGCCTAAACAGTGCCAGACATGTAGAAGATGCTGGAGACTTAGCTATTTAAACAATGAATGAATAAAAACAAAATGGCTGTGACCACTCAAGAGAAATTCATCAGTAGCCTGAGTTCTCCCAAAGCACCCTGGGGCTCTTTGTACCATGAATAACAAGACTTCAGTCAAAAGGCTGGGGTAGAACTTAGAGTCAGATTGAAACTCCAAACCCCCGCCTTTTGAGTGTGACTACATCCACACACACCACATCTTGAAGGAGTGCAGAGTACTTAAGTGCACTTTCTGCATCCATCCGGGAGGCTCAGTGATTGAAAATACGGGTGGGAGGTAAAAGAAATAAGGCAAGGACTCACGGAGAACTCTGGGGTAAGAAAAACATGCATTTGTAAGCATCGAGTCATGCCGAGCGCCTCGGTTGAGAGAGAGAGATGGCCCTCTGACTGCTACGCCTTGCTGGATAAAATGTGTTCTGAAAACATGAGTCAGAGTCCCCTAGAAAGTCTGGAATTTCTAATAATTAAGTTTCCTCAGTGATAGAAAAACATGATCTCATCTTCCCCTACAAGCAGCTACGTGTTCCAGGCCAGCAACACTCAAAGTTCCTCCTAAAAGGATTTCACTGGCCAAGATAAAAGAAAATGAAGGCTCATCTACATGCTCCTGCCTAATGTCACCATGACTTCTCATCTCCAAGCTTTGAAGAGGTTCCTCCATTTGTGATGTGTTGCCATTACTTAAGCTTTTGAAAACATCTTTAAAAGTCAGAGAGAGTCCAGAAACCAAACACCCAGCGTGCTTACAATTTTCATTATGACTAAGTTGCTGTGGGTGATGCCAATCTGTCCTTGAGATTTTATGTCCCGGTAAACAAATCCATACTGTCAATTAGCTCTTGATCCAGCCTATAAGAGACAAAATTCAATGCAGAAAAGAGGCCCCAGTGCAGACAAGGCTTAGATACATAAATAACCACTCATTCTGCAGAAAGCAACTCAAGGTCAAAGAGGAAAGTTCTGGGCCTAGGTTTGTGCATGTATTTGATATAAAGTTAATTTGGTCTAATGCGTTTCACATAAAGTTAAATGGGGCTACTTCCTACAAGGAATCAGTGAACCTCAATGAAATAGAATCTATTCAGAAAGATATAATATTTAAATCTACTCAGAAATATGTGTGTCTGCACATATGTGTGTGCGTGTACAAAGTACACATGTGCATTACCTAAGATTTAAGAGGCACATGCATGAGCATACATGAAAGTTAATCCCCTGGTTAGAAGAGCTGAACTACCACAGGGTGGGCAATAATAAAGTAGGTCATGGTTAAACTGCTATGGAATTTTCAGACATTCAGGTTGTTTAGAAAAACCTAAAAATAAAGGAAGTTTGGAAGGAGAGAAAGGGCTGGAAAGAAAGTATTCATAGAACTAAACTGTTGCTTTCTTTCAGGGAGTGAGCTGAGGGCAGCGTCTCCAAGTCAAGGGAAGGGTCCCTAGTGCTGGTTGGGCAGCCCCTGGGATCATGAACTAGGTCAGGTAGTCAAGGACCAGGAGGATAGGAAGCTAGGTCTCTCAAAGGCCAGCTCCTCGTTTTCAAAACTTGGGTTTGGAGGCGAACAAATCAACCGCGATGCTACCTTTCACTAATCCACACTCATGACATTAGTTCTTGATACCCACAGAAGAATTTCAGTTTCTCCATAATGAACACTTCCCCCAACCTCTGCAGTTCTCCCATCCAGGAAGCCACGGGAATGACTTTACCCAATGGGGCATTTACCACACAAGCAGAACTCCAACGAGGCTTGTTGTCATAAAGTATCCTGTGGGTGCAGTGTTGTCTTCTCTAGTAAGGATGTCTCACAGAAAATAGAAAGCTCAAGGCAAGGAGAAGGACCAACAGAGAGGCTCGCCCCAGAGCACAGTGTAGGCAACCTAGCAGTGAACATGGAATCTTGAACCTTGTTCCCCCTACAGACACAGAAAGAAGAGATACAAATTCTTGGGATTCTTGAGGAGATAAATGTGATATAGATGCAATAAGAAGATAATAGTTCATGTTAGATAGTCTCCTCCTCCTTCCCTGTACACACGTGCCATTCCAGTGGGACAGAGAGGTGGTGTGTTTCCTCTCCTTGAATGTAATTTAGCTCTGTGGTTACTTTAATGAACACAAGAGGTATCTGCCAAGTACAGGTCTTGGGGTAACTTACAGTTTTTCCTTCCTTCTTTGTAGAAAGATTTCTCTTGGGCTGGTGTGGTAGGCCAATTGATAAAATCCTAGAGGGAAGGGGAGAAATGAAGAGGGGGAGAGGAGTGAAGAGGGGGAGAAGGGAAGGGAAGGGAAGGGAAGGGAAGGGAAGGGAAGGGAAGGGAAGGGAAGGGAAGGGAAGGGAAGGGAAGGGAAGGGAAGAAAATGAGGGGAGGAAGATTGGCCAGCTAAATGTTCTAGTAGTTTCACAACACTTTAAAAAGGACTCATCATAAGACAAGGGTACCAAACATCCTTGAGCCGCAATAATAAAACATTTAGGTCTCCTGACAAACTCTAACAAGACCATATGTCCAAAAAGGCAATTTAAAGGTTCATTTTGCTTTCAAAACATGTTATTTCTTAGAGTATAAATTACACTACACACATCAGCTTTTTCATGTTTACTGTCCTTCAGATTCATCACTAGAGACAGACGTACAGGAGCACTAACACCAGCAATGCAGCAACTGCCACATCAAGGATGACTGCTTAGATGGCAGTCATGTCTTCCTGTCCCTTCCCTTCTAGGGACAAAAAAAACGATTGTTGCCTTTGACAGTGAATTGGTATTTTCTGTTGGCATCAGATGATTTCTCAGAACCAATAACAGTTTACATGTATCAAAAGTATTAAGTACTGTTCCAATTTTCCAACTGATTACTGGTGGGATGGGGGCACGATTTGGAAAAGCATAAAAATTTCCCCAGAAATGCCAGAAATAATTCGTCCATGGGGGACACCTACCAAGGATAAGCAGCAGCACCTATAATTCTGAGTTTCCAAGTGCTCAGCTAACTAAGTACTTACCTAGTATGTGCAAACAGTGATGGAAAGGCTGGGACATGACCTAGGTGACTCTGTAGGTTCTAAAGTCAAAGAGCACGCATCTCAGGGAAGGAAACGTAGACCGACCAAAAGCAGAGAAATAAGTGTTAAGTAAATAAACAGCAATATAGCATCCTACCATGGGCCCTGCACCACGGAAAGGAGATGAATCAACAGATAGAGAGAAAGTAGACTCTATTCAGATGGTCTTAAAGAGCAGCCCAGAGCACTTCATGTCTCTAGACTAGCGACCTCAGAACAACCTGAAGAAACAGAATATGTAAGCCCAAGGGAAAAGAGGTGAGGGTCGGAAACTATTTTCAAAGACTACTTTGTCATGAAAATTTCCAAGATGTCTGCCATGCCTCATCAACAAGCTAGGGTGGGTCTCATGCCTCCATGGCTGCTATTCACAATTTAAACCTTTTCCTTGAGGCCAATATCCCTTATTTCATCAATACAATGCACAGTGGCAATTAATGCTGGCTCACTTCTGACGTACGGTCGATCCCTATGAACCTTCAACAGGAATCTCTGCCTTTGGCATAATGAGTCTAAAAGAAAACAGCAAGTTTCTTCTTTAAGTGTCTAACAAGCACACAGCAGCTTCCTTTGAGATGCCCGGTTCGCCAAGCGAGTCTCAGGGAGGCGATTCGTGCCACTGCTTGGATGCTTTCAGAGTTAATGATCCACCCAACCATAAAGATGGCCCTCTATAACCTCACCCCTAAGGACCTGGGAAGGTTTTATCATGTGAACCCTTCCTGGCATTTGCTGTGGCTTTAATTATGGCTGACTATAAAGTGTGATAAGAAAACGGCCTGGTTAATTTAAGAGCCCTACCAGTTTATGCTTTCTTGCTACTTACAGAAATCCACTTAAACTGCCGAGTAATTTCCCGAAGGCAGAGGACAAATTTAACACTGACCACAGAAAGACTTCGTGCCATGAGAAAAAAAAAATCTACATCAAAGAGTTTTAATGGCTGCCATCACTAAGCCTTGCTCTCCTCTTGTAGAATGGTCTATGAAACCCCCGAACAACCATCACATTTCAGACTAAATTTGAGATCCCCAAGATGTGAGCTGGATTGTCATGAGGGAGGAAGAAAATGGAGTAGAAAAAAAAATGTTTTTCTGGTTCTGTTTCTGTTTGTTTGTTTGTTTGTTAAGACAGAACTAGAAAACTGAACTCAGCATTTTCAACTTTTGAAAAGCTAGCTTGGTTCCATGAAATCCTCTCAAAGACTTGGCAGAGTTCATGAAAATGCCTGGGGCTTACACAATGAAATGATGATCTCCAAGACACTATGCAATTCATAGCAGATCATCACACTGCCACACAAGGACCAAAGAAGAAGAAAAGAGAAGAGCTGGCAGCCAAAGAGCTTGCTCAAGGACCCCTAGGTGACATCGGGGTCTTTGTGACCTTTAGTGCCTCTCCACAAAGTTCCTCCAAATTGTAGCCTGGGATAATGACTTCACTTGCTTTGCTTGTTTGCTTAACTCAAAACAATTGTGCAAGCCAGAGGCTCGGCTCGGCTTGCCCCTCTGCCTTCTCTCCTGACCTATCCTCAGAACATTAACTGTGATCATAGGCCAACCTGAGAGCGAACTTGGGGGATGTCAGATTGTTTGGAATTTAATCAGATGAGTTTCAATGAGACATCTTGAAAAGATGTGAATTTGGTGTCATTTGATCCTTGCCCCTTATAAATGCAATATAGTGAATTTTGATCTCCCAACTCACTCATGTGAAAAGCTGGTAGTGGTGGGTAGAATCCTTTGTAGTGTATCTGCAGTAAATATTCCTCCAAGAAAGAGTATCAGAGTTAATCTGTGATGGGGCAAAAAGGAAATGGAATCCTTAGACCTGTTCTTACTTCATTTGCCTTTTGAGACATCCTAGGCTAACACAAATTACATGCAAATACATAACTCAATGTATTTTGCAGTGTCTTGAATCTCATAGTCTGTTCAATAGCCTGCCATCTCTCAACTAACCCTTTCTCTTTCCCATACTTCTTACACTTGGGTTCCCCTGCTCACCCAAACCAAGCCTTTGATTCCCTGATAATCTGATTCAAAGCAAGTCATGCTACAAACATACTCCCCCTCCCAGAAACAACTGAAGAATTTATGATGGGACTACTACAAATAAAAAATGTGTACCCTCGTGTTCCAAGATATTTTCAAGGTGCCAGGCTGGAGTCCTGAGTGTGAAACCCCAGATGCCATGTGAAGTCTGAGGTAGTAACACACATCTGTGATCCCAGCACTCTTAGGATGAGATGGGAGGCAGGGGTCATGAGCAAGCTACCCCAGCATACACAGGGAAAACACCTAAGAGACCCTGTCTCAAAGTAGGGAGACTATGGTGATGGCACTGAAAGTTGTATTCTGACCTCCACAAGCATGTCATTACATGGGCACAATGGAAATTACACACAGGCACACACAGAGACATGGTATATACATGCATAACACGTAAACACACACACACACACACACACACACACACACACACACCAAAGAGCAGGAGGGCAGGGAACCTTTTAGGTACATGGATCCCGTGCCCTCTGTCCTACAAGTAAGACTGTCCCTCTCCAGCAAGCTCTGCCAGATAAAGCCATCCACATCCAACCAGAGCGGACTCATAACTCTGATCTTTGTATTTGCATATTCTCTTGGCAAAAGGAGAACAAAATCCCTTGTTAAAATAACCACACCTTTTCATTCTTACTTCCACAATAGCACCTCACACAATGCCGCATACCAGTTATCAATGAAATGAATGTTGTCTAAGTTAAATGTCAGGACAATCTTGAAGCCCACCCTGCCCCACAGAGCTTCTATGCCTGCTTGGAGACCAATGGCACTTTTCACACCTGACTCACACGTGGCATCATGTGACCTCAGTAGGCTCTCAGGGAAGCACATGGCCAAAGCCCCTGGAGGACAGCATGCTGCAAAGGACTTCTACACCTGGACTGCGTTTGTGAGAGACTGCAGATAAGAAAGTTCCTGCAGGGAAGCCACACATTCAACCTCATTTGAACTTGACTCCCTGAAGCAGTGTCAAACAGGGATGAGGTCAGCCACATTGTCAGTGGCTCCTGGGAGGCTGGCTGCCATGCGCTGAGGAGGTTATGTCCACAAAGCATTTCACTTCTAAAGTCCATTCTTGCTGACACGGGCTATGACTCTTGCAATGAACGCCATGACCGGGTCTCATCAGGGTGTGTGTTTGTTTGCTGATGTCAAGCATCTTTCTTTCATGTCCCTTGCCAGCTTACAGGATGGAGGAAGTGCTCCTGCCCTGCTCTGTTGATACTGGCCATCTTTATGACAGTTCTCTGATGCTTTGATACCTATCAAAGTCTCAAACCTACAGTGAATGGGGGTGGGGGGTTGGTTATCCAAGAATCAGAGCATAGTGATGGTTCAGTTGGAGGACCTTGAATGTCAGTAGATGTGACTTATTTCAAAGGGATTTGCCACCACTATCCACAATGCTGGAACAACACAGATGTTCATGCAACCTACAGCTCTCTTTGCAGGACCACCAAACACTTTGCAAACACCGGGTTGTTGTTCATCGCTTGCTGTAAGCATGAGCTCTCCCTTGACTGTAGGTATCTCTGTTGACCTTAAGAGAAACAAATACAGACATACCTTGTATTTTATGGAAGTCACATCACGTCCATACTTGATTACCCAAAATGTGTGCAAAAGCTAGGAAGTCCAAGTAGACCCCTGAAGCCTTCAAACTTAGTTCCTAGCCAAAGCCTTCGCTTATAACCTGATTGTTATTCTTTGGACTATTATTCTGACATATTTAGCGAGCTAGTTACTGGCACAGGCAACCAGTCATGAAGGACTTTATGTAAAGACAGGAGCAATAGGAAGGAGAAGGACACAGGCAGGTGGCTTGACTACAGAGTGCAGAACACATCCAGCAGCCACAGGAGAAGCAAGATGTGAAGTAACATGTGGCAATATATAAAATGTGGCAATATATAAAATAAGAGAAATGGGATCGTTTAAGTTGTAAGAGCTAGTTAATAATGAGCCTGAGCTATTAGGCCAAACAGTTTATAATTAATATTAAGCCTCGGAGTGATAATTCTATAACTGGCTGTGGGGACCAGCAGGCAGGAGGGAAACTGGTCCAGCAGGACCAGATAAGACAGACAAAAGTTTCCAGCTACAGAACAGTTCCAGCCTCATCTCCAGCACCCAATGCACAGCCACCTCCACCCATACTCCTGGGCTAGCCACATTCAGATGTTGTGGTTTCCTCCTGTGGATATGCTAATTCGAATCTGGGCTTCCCTCCCCTGGGGCTGCATCTCATAGACCACTTGTCACTTTTCCTGCACTGTGACAAAATGCCTGAGATGAACAACTCAGAAAGGGAGACTTATTTGGCTTGATGGTTTCAGGGAATGCAGTCTTCCATCACTTGGCCCTGTTGTTTGGGGGCTGCAGGGAGGCAGTGAATCGTAGCGTGGGAAAGTGCGCAGCTTCGGTGACCAAGAAGTAGAGCAAGGCACTCGATCTCAATACTCCCCTCTAAAGGTGTGCCCCAGGAACCTAACTTCCTTTCCAAAGACCCACTTCCTGCAGCTTCTGGCACTCCCCGTAGTGCCACAGACAGATGACCGAGCCTTGAACACGTGAGTCTCGGAGGGGAGAGGTGAGACCAAGGTTATAACAAAGGACTTATTCAGTTTCCTGTTAGTCAACTTGCCTTTCATATAACAAAATAGCTGAGATAATTAAAGAGAGAAGACACATACATAGCTTATAGTGCAGAAGTTTCCATTTAAAATGCAGTACCCCACTGCTCCAGTCTCCAGAACAGCAATGGCAGGGATCACGTGCTGACAGACCACCAGGAAACACACACCCACAATGACATGAGGACCTCTGAGGCACCACCTCTTACAGGTCCACAGCAGCGCCTCCCAAGATTGCCACAAGAGACTCTTGGGGACATTACCCATATTTAAATCACAGGAATCCTTTAAAGTTAAACACAAGTCTTCTGTGTAACACCCCCAATCACACATGTGTACCACCTGTAACATGGAAATAAACAAAAGCCAGTATGATGAGTCCTCATAGTGACAGTACTGAGTGAGTACAGAAGTCAACTGGTCATCTGCAGATTATCCTTGTGTCTATGCTACGTTAAATATGCTGAGGGCTCAACAAACATTTGCTCAAAGTAAAAAGGAGAATTTAGCCAGGCATGGATTTACACCCCATAATTCCATTACTCCAGAAGATCTGAGTTCAGGGCGGAGGGGAGAAGCATGGGTAACAAAAGGCTAGAAATTGGAGGGGCAGGATTTGTCTATGGCAAGTAAATGAAATAATGTAAAGTGTGAAGACCAGAGCCTAAAGTCAGCGCCCTGAAATACAGTCAGGAGATTAAATGACAAGTAGAATGGCCACAAGAAACGATTTAGAAACCATTAAGATATCTCCCATGACCTTTGTTCTGAACAGCACATACTCTCGTAGAACTTGCTTTTAGAATGGTTGGAGGGTAACCACAGAGAACCCACTTGTTTGAACACCCACGTGAGCTACTATTGCCATCCATCCTGGGAGCCTGTACGATAGTGATGAGATATCTACTAAGTCTTAATACTTGTCGCAAACAGCTAAACCGTTGACATTCTGCTCTCCAGAAAACAAGTGTGGTAGAGGAAGTGTGACAGCACACTATGTCACAACACCCCTCACACTTAAACATGGGAAGGCAACGCTGAAGACTAAAAATGGGACAAGAACGCTATAAAATAATAAATCCAAAAGCTCCAGGGAAGGCCCGCAAACCCAGCGCTTGCTTGCTTTCTGCATATCTTCCTTGTGCTCGGAAACATTGCACCATAAGTCTGAGATCACGTCCATGCAACAGTAAGCCAGCCTTTCAGATAGACACCAGGAAACTGGGCATGGTGGTGAGTGCCTGTGATCACAGCCCTCGGGAGGCAGAGGCAGGAAGATGAGGAGTTCGAAGACAGGCAAGGCTACATAGAAAGTTCCAGGCCAGCCAGGGCTGTTCAATGAGATCTTGAAAGAAGGAAGAGAAAGGGTGGTGTGGGGAGGGGGAGAGAGAACGATGGAGTGAGGAAGAAAGGGAAGGATGGAGAAAAAAGACGAGAGGGGAAAGGGAGACAAAGAGGAAGAGGATGGACGGGAAGGAGAAAGACAGAAGAAATAGCAAGTCCCGTACTCAGTGCCCGTATGCCAATTCATGTCAAACATGGAGATGGAAACACACGTTCTCGTGACCACATTAATTAAACTCAGCTGCCCCCAGTTCTACTCTGTCACTCTCCAGTCTGAATTCTAGGGCCCACAAGCAGGTGGAACACACAAGGGTCATGGCAAGGAAACGACCAACTCCACAAGCCCCCTCCCCCCAGAGCACGGCATCAGACCATTGGAGAGCTTCCTCAGTACCCTGCCCCCATCTTCAATGACATTCAAGGTTAAAGCACGACTGATTTCAAAGTCACAGCCATGGGCAGATGCATGGCAGCTCTGCAGAGCGCACTCTGGCTCAGAAAGCCAGCCCACTGCCACCACTTTCAAAGAAGAGCTGCTTTTCATCTCCAGCTGATTGTCAGACCACAGGAAAGGAAGCAAGCCGCAGAGCCAACCCAGCTGGCTGTTGTCCAGGACAAGAGCAGCACCTGGGCTCCCAGCCCCAGCAATCAGCTGAGCTTGGGAGAAGTGCGAGAGAAGGCATCTCCAATAGAGCAGCCACCCCACAAACGCCCTACTTCTACCCCAAATGTCACCTCAAAGAGAGCAGGCGATGGCCTAGCACTCGGGAACCAGGGGCAACTGTGACTGACCACGTGCTGCAAAGACCGTTGTGATGTGAGGAAACTGCTCAGCCTGTGAACAGCCTTGCATGCACAAGGACCCAAGTTCAATCCCCGGGAATCCACATCAAATACCCAGTGTGGTAGCATGCTTTTAACTCAGAGCTGGAGACAGAGACAGGGAGATCACTGAGGGCTATCATGCTTTGTGTGTTCTTGGCCAGAAAGACCTTGTCTCAAGAACAATTATGTATGTATGTATGTGTGTATGTATGTATGTGTGTATATGACAGAACCTGGAAAATGACACTCAAGGTTGTCTCTAGTCTCCATAGACAGGCACACGTGCGTGTGCATCAACATACACACTTGCACTCACTCACACGCCATGTATGCCATTGAGACCTCTTCTCTAAGCCCTCTACATATAGACAAGATGCTTTAGTTAAGAGCAGAAACGCAACCGTCAGACCTTTCTATTTAAGTACTATGATGAGAGACACAAGAAGGAAGTTGAAGAAGCATCCACAGTCCCACCTTCACATCCAGAGCTCTTAAAACAAGAAAGGAGACAATTTCACCAAGTCTGGCTCATCCTGTACCAAACAGGGCAAGGTATAATTGGCCTGAAACAGTGGGGTGGAATTCACCCATGTATTTACTTTCTAGCTATCTGATGGTCTCTTTTCCTGGAAGTGGATACATATGTGCTACCAGGATGTTTTAAAACAATATCCCGAGTGAGGTAATCCAGACCCCAAAAGACAGACATCCTCTTATACATGGATATTAGCTTTTAAGCTTTTAATACGTGTTGGATACATAGTAATGGGACCGGGGGAAGGAAAAGCTCTTCCACAGAAGGGAAACAGAATACACGGTTAAGAAGTGATGGGGAAACTAGACTGGGAGGATTAAATAGGGATGGATAGAAAACAAGGGAGGGAATATGTGGAGGGAAAACTAGAGGCCATTTAAAAACCCATACAGAAACCTAGTACTCTAGAAACTCCTAAAATGCATACATATATGAAAGGGATCTAACGAAGTCAACAAATAATAGGAGTGAATGTCCCAATTAAACCTCGTGTGTCACAAATTAAAACCTCCAATGCCAGGAATGGGTTATATCTTGCTGAGACTGGACAAAGGGATCCCATGGAACTCCCAAGCATCACTGTCTACTGCAGGACAATCTAGGGGGTGGGGCCCCATTCCCAAAGACAACACTCAGGCACATCGCCAAATGGAGGGGTCAAGCTGGTACCTTCATGCTTCCTCTCATTAGAAGCTTCCTCTCTGCTGACTGGCATGCATGGTGCTGGGAAGTACAGTGCACACTAGCAGAGGGGAACAGTTAGTATCAAATCATTGCCATCACCCAACGACAAACCCTGTGACCAAAACAGTGACCCGTCTGCAAGACACACTGGTGCGGTAGTGACGCAACTGCTGTGTGAGTCACCCACAATTATATTTTTAGATTTAAGACACACTCTGTGAGATGGAAGCCATAACTGACGTGGCCAAAGTGGCCAGTCACCAGAGACTAAGAAGGTCATGGGCCTAGGGGAAACCCACTGCCATTATTCTGCTAAAGGGACACCTCAGTAATCCTGATGACACAGCTCAGCACTTTGATCAACGCACATCACAGATGCTTCTTACAGGAGCTAGAAACCAACAGAGTGACAACTAGACAACATGGCAGACAGTGGGAGACATTGTGGCACTCTGCCCTGAGTGGGACGTCTTCGTCACACTGCGCCTCCCCTTCGTGGAAGAGGAGGTGGAGAGATCATTAGGGCCAGAGGTGGGGGATGACGCCGAAATCACTGTCTTCACACACAGCGGAACTGGTGCACATGGGAACTCACAGAGAACGTAGCGGCAGACACAGACGGGGCCGCAGCACTGAGAGGGGAAGATGGACATAGGGCTCCACCCCTAAAGAGAAGCTAGCTGTAATTGGCACCTACTTGCAAAGGGTGGGTCAGTTTTCTCCAGTGGGATCTCACTGGGTATTCCAACCAGGGCAAGCCCTGTGGCCAGGAGTAGTTGGCCAACACAAAACGAACTCAGTCGTATTTTTGTGAATGTTTTGTTTCATTTTGCTTTATTTGGGCATTTGCTTTTGTCTTACTGGTCTTTGTTTGGGTTTTCATTTTTGTGGGGTTCTTTTGTTTTGGGGAGGGTGTCTTGGTTTTTGTCTCTTGTTCATTTTGTTTGAAAGAGAGAGAGAAAGAGAACAACATAGAGTCCGGTGGATATGGATGTAAGGACTATCTGGAAGGAATGAGGGGAGAGAAAACAGCATGATTATAATATGTTGTATGACAAAAATTCCTACAAAGACCAATAAAGTTGTTTTTATTTGTTGCACTTAACAAGTCATTTAGAATTCGTCTGGTACGAGCTGCCACCGTGCAGATTAGTCAAGAAGTATGTCTCAGAGCACACCTCTACCCTATGTCCTCTGCCTTGGTAGCACAGCTATCGGCCTGGCAGCTGGGCATGCCCAATGGAAAACACTGGCTAGACTCAGGAGA
This sequence comes from Cricetiscus sungorus, assembly GCA_030556225.1. NCBI lineage: Eukaryota > Metazoa > Chordata > Mammalia > Rodentia > Cricetidae > Cricetiscus > Cricetiscus sungorus. Next base: position 8,530,014 of record JANBXA010000738.1, on the reverse strand, counting down.
GGCAAGAGGAGATGAAGACCAGAGTGTGGCTCCTCCCATCTGAGGAGGAGACCAAGGGGAAGAGGCTCCAGGCCTAACCAATGCCTCCCACAACAGTCTCAGCTCCCACTGGCCAGCGCACTCATTCTGCTGATCCCAAGGGCCCTCTTTTTCTAGTCTCTGGAAATCCTTGTCCCACAGGATCTACGGGTCCTGGGTGCCTCTTCATTCTCAGCTCCAGGATGCCCCTGACCTGCATCAGTTGGTTAAATGCCTCCTGACCTGCATCATCAGTCGGTTCTCCATAGGACTGAATCACTTCCCTCATCTAGCCTAGAAGAGGTGTGCTTGGCTTCCCAGCTCAGCCCTGACCGATGCACCTACTGCCTGAAGCCTCTCTCCAATGCTTCCCTTAGATGGTTCAGAAGCCTGCCTTGCAAGTTTCCAGAGGCAAGGAATTTATGACCTCCCAAAGATCCTTGTCCAAATAGAAAGGTTTAAGAATCCTTCCATAGGCTTGCCATGGTATGCACCCTGCATACTTCTGTGCTCTTAGCGGAGTCCTGGCATGAGCCCGAGCGTGTCTTCAGTGTCAGAGTCCACAGGTGTACACCCCATACAAAGGCAAGGTCGGGGCTGCGTTTGCAGTCTGACTGGGAGCTGTGGCTGAAATTTCACCCTTTATGATTTATTTCTCATGGTTAAAGTACTGACACTTCAAAGCGTCTGCGCTATAAAACATACCACACTAGTGGGGGAATGCACGAAGCTTTCCTCATTGCCTAAAAGCTTCTCAGGAATGCATCCAAAGTCTCCCTCCAAGTGATCCTGGGAGCACAGCCTTTGGAAACGGGGCTGGTGATGAAATCAGAGCTGTGAGAGCAATGATTGGGAACAGCCAGGAGTCTTGGCCCAAACTAGGGTGATGAGCTGCCAAAAGAGAGCGAAGTCACTGAACTGACAGATACCAAGGAGGAGAGGCCTCACCAAGCAGAAAGTCCTTGGTGACCTTGTCCAGGACTGACCAGGCACACCTTTGTCTGCCCCACCTGAGCAGACAGAAGCTGCAGCCATGCAATCCCTCTGTCAAGCAAAAGGAAGGTAGAGCCAATGAAAATAGTCTTTGCATTCGTGCATGCTATCCCTGCAAGCGTTAACATATTCCATTGGTGAGCACTGCAGGGAAGAGTCTATCCAGCCACCCTCTTCCCAGAAAGTAAACAGATAATAGAATAACTCTGATCAGCATTTCTTTTCACTTAGCTAAAATTAAATTTTACTCATCATGGGTAAGTGGCTAATTACATGTTTAGCGTAAAGAAAATTCCGAGGACGGTGCCTTATTTACTTTCTTCCTGTGTCAATAGACAGAGGACATTGGCATTCAGATACAGGTAGCAACAGCTGGCTCCTGATGCCAACTTACCTTTCATGACCTGAATTCAGAGCTAGACAAAGCAGACAGTAGAGACACAGGAATTAAATTGCCTTCAACCCCGAATCCAGGCAATCTGCCCATAGGTTTACAGCAAAGGCAAATTCTGATGAAATTGCTTCTAAAATGGATTAATCCCAGGGGTCTGGGAGCTTTTCTTTTTGAAGAGCCAAAAATCAAAATTTCTCAAGTGGTGACTTTGCTCTAAGTAGTTCTTAGATTGTAACCCATGAAGGTTACAATTTTACTCATTTGCAGGGTAGAACATCAAAACTTATTGGAAAGCTACTACTGATGGGAGATGTTATTCTGTAAATATGTTTCTCATACTGGTTAATAAATAAAGCACTGCTGGGCTAATAGGAAACAAGATAGGCGTGGCTAAGAGTCAAGGAGGAAAGAGGAAGTAGGAAGGAGGAGTTAGCATGTAGAGCCTAGAGGAAGCAAGACGCCGGCCGCAGCTCTCCAATAAGATGATCACATGGAAATACTTGGATAAGTAGAAATGGGTTAATAATTAAGACAGAGCTAGTCCTTAAACAATAATGGTGACTGGCTAACAGGATTGTATCAAATACAGAGTGTTATTTGGGGCGCGGCTGTGGGCCCAGACTGGTGGCAGGTGGGCTGGCAGAAAACATACATGCTACATACTACTTTGTAAGTCAACTAAGAAATACAACTGTTACAAGTGTGACAACCTGCATGGCTGAATCATGGTAAACTCAGTACCCTGGGGTTATTAAACCAAAACCCCAGTGCCAAGTATCAGATACCTCCTTTGAACTGTTGTTTAGAAAGGCTTGAAAATCTCACCTCCCTCCAAAAAAAGATGATGATGATGATAGATAGATAGATAGATAGATAGATAGATAGATAGATAGGTAGATAGAAGCTCCTGTTGCTGATGTCATCACACATCTTGGGTACAAGATTCAGAGAAATCAACTTGAACCTCTGGAAGCTTCCTCCATGCTGCCAGCTTCTGTGGTGCCAGAGGACATCATTGGCCTTACTCAGCTGAGAACAATATGAACTAAAACACCAACCTGCTACGTAGCATATATGTACCGGCACAATAGCGGCAAAGTGTTACGGGGTAACCACACACAGTGCTTAGTTTTGAGGTCCGCTCCACAAGAAGAAATTCATGCCTCACGCTGAAAACCCTGTTAAGAAGTCATAGCTGAGAAGAGGTCTTGGGCCCCAGGGGAAACGTAGCTAAATTGAAGCAAATCCAAGCCACTTTACCAATGATTAATGCACATAGACAAATGTTACTCTTCGTTAGAGAAACTTCTCTTCACAATGAAAGCCTGCGAATGCAGAAGTACATAGCTGCTCGAGACACTGTGAATAAATAATGGCTGCATGTTCAGCCACCGCGCCCCAAGCCGGATATTCATACGGCCACTCAAAGGGTCACGGAACGAATGGAAGACACAGCAGGAAGAATTTCTGAACTGCTCCCAGCCTTAGTTGGAGAAACTACTTTTTTTTTTTTTTCAGTAGGGAAAAAAAAATCATACTGACTCATCATGGAAGAAAGGAAGCAACATATTGAGGAGAAGACTAAATAATGACGTTCTGTGACTCTCACGTTCCTCTTTGAGATACTGATGTGAGCATTAGGGGTAAATAAAGAGGGGACAGGCATAACTAAACACCTGGGGTCAAGGTTCGCCCACACCCATCATAATTCTAATAACATGACGCAATAAACTGTCACCTGTCAATTGCTGTCATTGCAGGAAGGGACAACATTGGTTCCTACAGGATGACCTGCTTCCTGGTGTAGAGTCTCCATCACAGACAATTGTTCACTTTTGGAGAGGGTCTGCCTGAGAGCTATTGTTATGGAATCCAAAGTGACTCTGTGCCATCACAGCCCTAAAGGGGAATGAGGTCACGGGGAAACGTAGGGCATGCAGAAATGAGTGAGCGACCTAAACAAGGGATGGGTGCACGCTGTCAGCATCACCCTCCTTGTAGTTACTCTGCGATGCCAACAGAGAGTCAAGCAGGGTTAGCTAAAGCAGCCCCTGGGTGTTTCTGAGAGTCCTATTCGCTGTGGTACAGTCGCTGCAGTAAAGAAGGCTTCTTACATGACACAGGACAGCTACCTCAATTTCACACGGAGTCCAGGAGTTCCGAGGCCCTCTCTGTGATTAAAGATTCCCTTGAGGAAAACTCAAAACACTTGAGTTCAACCCAATCATCTCTCACCTGCTCGAATTTCCTCCTTGGCCTCGTCCCAAGAAAAAGTCTGGCTCTAAAACCACCTTTTAGGGGACAGACCCCTCCATATGGCCGCAGTGTTGAGTTACTCTTCCAGCTTTCCAGCCTGGAAGTGGTTGATTGGCACAGCACACCAGCAGACAGAATACCCTTCTGCAAGGTGTGGAGGGAACCAAGCAGACTGCACAATTCACATGACTGGGAAAGAGAGCTGTGTGCTCACCTCTCCCACGCTCTGAGCAGAACCTCGGGGGGAGGAAACATCAGCGCACATAATTCCACACGAGTGGAAGTACCCTGAATTAGTAACACGTAAATGAATGTGTGGGTGCAGTTATTCTGGATGCTGGTCATCACTGATCAAACCTCAAGTCTAGGTCATGACTACTCATTCACATCATACTTTGAACAAGTAGGACCACGGTCTGAAAAGGAAAGTCTCTCCCCCCCCCTCCGTTCCTCCCTCTTTAACTTGTCTATGTGTGTAGACGTGTGGGGGCTCATATATGCCATGGCAAGTGAAAAAGATCAATCCCCATCGTTAGTCTTGGCCTTCCAGCCGATCTTGGTCTTTCACTGTTTACCACTGCAAAGGCAGGCTCGCTGGCCCATACGCACCTTGGGAAGCTACTCTCTCTGCCTCTTGTTTCTGTGTAGGAATACTAAAATTACAGATGTGTTCTACCACATCTGGCACTATATGGCAATTGGGAATTCAAAGTCAGGTTCCTATAGCTGTGTTGCAAGCAATTTAGCCACTGAGCCAACCCTCCAAGCCCTATCCTCGTTTTCACAAACCCTCAATTTTTTACATCCTAAGTCACTGACAATATCCTACTAAGTTTTTACTTTATTTTATTTTTAAAATATAACCGTTGAATTTTCTTTTGAAAACACAGTGAAGTAAAAAATCTGCTTGAGTTGAAATGCCTAAAATTTGTCTTGTGCATGGCTCTGGATAATAAATTAAAAGAAAGTCAAAGCAAACCATTTGGGAAATGGCAACAAATAGAGAGAAAAAGTATTTTCCCTCTCATATGAGAAATTCATCATCAAGCTGCCTAGCAATGAATGAGCCATCAAAGCACACCCAAGGAGTCTCCTGGGTTCAACATCAAGGTCAGAAGATAGGAGGCCTTTATTTAAAGGGACCTGAGAGACAAGGAAGCTCATGCAGAACCTAATAAAAATTTTAACCAGGCTCGGAGTGTCCTGAGGACTGAGGACTGTGGGGGCTGGCGGGGGGGGGGGGGGGGGGAAGCCCGCCCTAGCAGAGCAGTCCACCCAGAGGCCTACGTGCAGGAGAGCACCCCCTAGCGGACATGCCCATCCGTAGTCGGCCAGTGTCCTGGTCCTGCCTCCAACCACGGGCAGAATCCCGCCACCACCCACTGGAGTATGAGACCCATCAGAGTATTGGATCTGCTTGCACCCACCAAAAAAGAACCTTTACCCTGTACCCACCAGAAGAGGGAGAGACCCTACCATTGTACTGGAAGAAGAGATGGGTAGACGACAGTATAAGAATACAGCCAACAACCGAAAGATCAAAATGACACCACCAGAGTCTAGGGACTCCACGCCAGCAAGACCTGAATATCCCAACACGGATGAAGCAGAAACGAAAGATGCTAAAACAACTTTATGACAATGATAGACAATCAATGGTCATTAATATTCCTCAATATCAATGGTCTTAACTCACCTATAAAAAGACACAAGCCAAAAGAATGGAAACAAAGACAGAATCCATCTGCTGCATACAAAAAACACACCTCAAGTTCAAAGACAGACATCACCTCAGAGTTAAGGGTTGGGTTCAATCAAATGAACCCAAGAAACAAGCTGGTGTAGCAATACTTATCTCTAACAAATTAGACTACAAACTAATATCAAAAGAGATGAAGGACGTCATTTCATATTCATCACAAGAGAAATCCATCAAGATGAAGTCTCAGTTCTGAACATCTATGCCCCAAATGCAAAGGCACCCATTTTCCTAAAAGAAATATTACTAAAACTTAAATGTCACATAAAACCTCACACACTTACAATGGGAGACTTCAACACCCCACTCTCAACACTAGACAGGTCCACCAGACAGAGGCTTAACAAAGAAACAAAGGAACTAGCAGAAGTTATGACACAATTGGGTTTAACAGACATTTATAGAACATTCCATCCAAACACAAAAGAATATACTTTCTTCTCAGCGCCACATGGAACCATCTCAAAAATCGACCACATACTTGGCAATATAGCAAACCTCAATAGGTACAAAAAAATTGGAATAACCCCTTGTATCTTCCAGACCATTATGCTTTAAAGTTAGAATTCAACAGCAACACAAATTGCAGAAAACCTACAATCTCATGGAAATTGAAATTTGCACAATTGCACCATCCCTGGGTCAAGGAAGAAATAAAGAAAGAAATTAAAGATTTCCTAGAATTCAATGAGAATGAGGACACAACATACCTGAACTTATGGGACACATTGAAAGCAGTGCTAAGTGGAAAGTTTATAGCCCCAAGTGCCTGCATGAAGAAACTGGAGAATACTCACACTAGAGAATTGACAGCACAACTGAAAGCTCTAGAAGAAAAAGAAGCAAACTTACCCTGGAGGAGTAGACATCAGGAAATAATCATTTTAAGGGCTGAAATCAATAAGGTAAAAACTAGGAAAACAATACAAAGAATCAATGTAACAAAGAGTTGGTTCTTCGAGAACATCAAAAAGATAGACAAACCTTTATCCAAACTAACCAAAAGACAGAGAGAGAGCATGCAAAATAACAAAATCATAAATGAAAAGGGAGACATAACAATGGACACAGAGGAAATACACAGAATCTTCAGGTCATACTTTGAAAACCTGTATTCCACAAAATTTGAAAATTTAATGAAAATGAAAATTTTCTGGATAGATATCACTTACCAACATTAAATCAAGACCAAATAAGTAATTTAAATAAACCTATAACCCATAATGAAATTGAAACAGTCATCAAAAGTCTCCCCCCCCCAAAAAAAAAAAAAAGACCAGGGCCAGATGGCTTCAGCACAGAATTCTACCAGAAATTCAGAGAACAGCTAACACCAATACTCCTCAAAGTGTTCCATACAATAGAAGCAGAAGGGCCATAGCCAAACTCTTTTTATGAGGCTACAAATACCCTGGTACCAAGCCACACAAAGACACAACTAAGAAAGAGACTACAGACCAATATCCCTCATGAACATTCATGCAAATATACTCAATAAAATACTGGTGAATTGAATCCAAGAACACTTCAGAGAAATCATCCACCATGACCAAGTAGGCTTCATCCCAGGGATGCGGGGATGGTTCAACATACAAAAATCTATTAATGTGATCTACCATATAAACAAACTGAAAAAGAAAAATCATATGATCATCTCACTGGCTGCGGAAAGAGCCTTTGACAAAATTCAACACCCCACATGATAAAGGTCTTGAGGATAACAGGAACATACCTAAACATAATAAAAGCAATATGTAGTAATCCAACAGCCAACATCAAACTAAATGGAGAGAAGTTTAAGGTGATTCCTCTAAAATCAGAAACAAGACACGGCTGCCCTCTCCTTTTCTCTTCAATTTTGTACTTGAAGTTCTTGCTAGAGCAATAAGACAACAAAAGGAGATCAAGGGGATACAAACTAGAAAGGAAGAAGTTAAACTGTCACTATTTGCAGATGATATGATAGTTTACGTAAGTGACCAGAAAAACTATACCAGGGAACTCCTATAGCTAATAAACACTGTCAGTAAGGTGGCAGGATACAATATTAACTAAAACAAAAAATCAGTAGCCCTAATATATACAGAGGATAAAAGGAGCTGAGAAAGAAGCCAGAGAAACACTACCCTTACCAATAGCCCTGTCACAAAAAGACAAACACCGTATGTAGTCATTCATATATGGATTTTAGACAGAACAAAGGATCACCAGCCTCCAATTCACAGAGCCAGAAAAGCTAGGAACAAGTAGGACCCTAAGAGAGACTTACATGGTTCCCCAGAGAAGGGGAAAGGGACAAGATCTCCAGAGCAAATTGGGAGAATGGGGGGAGGGGAGAGGGAGTTAGGAGAAAGAGAAGGGGAGAAGAGGAGGGGAGAGGTGGGCATGTGGGAACAGGAAGACTGAGACAGGGAAAGAATAGAGGAGAGCAAGAAAGGAGATAGCATAATAGAGGGAGCCATTATAGATTTAAGGAGAAATCTGGCACTAGGGAAATGCCCAGAGATTCACAAGGATGAACCCAGCTAACAATCTAAGCAATGGTGAAGAGGCTGCCTTCAATGCCCTTCCACAATAATGAGATTGGTGACTACCTTATATGCCATCCTAGAGCCTCCATCCAGTAGCTGATGGAGGCAGAAGCAGACACCCACAGTTAAACACTGAGCCAAACTCCTTCAATCCAATTACAACGAGGGAGGAGTGATGAGCAAAGGGATCAAGACCAGGCTGGAGAAACCCACAGAAACAGCTGACCTGAACAAGGGGAGCTCATGCACCCCAGTCTGTTAGCTGAGAAACCAGCATAGGACTGACCCAGACCCCCCTGAACGTGAGTGTTAGTTAGGAAGTCTTGGCAGTCTATGGGGCCTCTGGTAATGGATCAGTATTATCCTACCTAGAGGGATACTTTCGCAGCCTAGACACATGAGGGAGGGCCTAGGCCTCGCCCCAAATGATATGACAGACTTTGAAAACTCCCCATGAAAGACCTTACTCTCCCTGGGGAGCAAAATAGGGATGGGCTGGGGTTTGGTGGGGGTGACAGGGGAAGATGAGAGGGTGAGGGAACTGGGGTGGACATGTAAAACAACCTTGTTTCAAATTTAATTTGAAAAAGGAAAAAAAAAGCTGTAACCAAAGTCAGCAGCTTTGGTGGTGCCCAACGTCCTCAGGGAGCAAACAAATCTACAGATGCAAGAATAAAATGTGTCCCTAAGCCACTCAGGTGCAGAGTGCAGGAAAACAGTAGCTTAGGAAGTCTTAGGAAGACATCCCCATGGGGACAAGTTGGGTGTTATGGGTACCATTTGAGCTGAGATTGCAGATTCAGGAAGTCCACGGAGATGCGTATTTACGCTGTATTGCTCCTGACCACAGAGGTTGCTGCAGAAGCACGGGTGCTGTTGTGCTGCCTGACTCCTCCGCTCCACTAGGCCTGCTCATTTTATGCCGCTCTCTCCCTTACTTCATCCTCAAGGTAAATACCAGCATTTTCTCTCTTTCTCCCTCCCTCTTGGAATTTTGCTTCTGAACAAAAGAAGTGAGTTCATTTGTAGTTTACTAGTTCTAGGACCTCTCACATTTCTTTTAAAACAAGCCTTGTTTTAGTCTTCTCTGATAATTACCTTAAAAATATTTGGAAACCCAAGACTTTATTTCCAACCTTACCCCTCATTTTAAATACATCCCAGAATGATGTACCATCTACCAAGAATTCCCTCCCCCACACAAATTGACTAACCATCTACCAAGAATCGCCCCCCTCCTCAACCCAAATTACCTACCTTCTACCAAGAATTGCCCACCTCATCCCATATGGTCTACTACCTATCGAGAACTGCCCCAACCATCCTACTCTGATGCTACTTATCAACTTAACAGGATCTGAAGTTACCTAGAACCCAAGCCTCTGGTGACTGTAAGTGAGTATCAATTAAGTTAATTGAGGTGAGAAGAAACGCCCTAAAATAAGCAGCATCCCTACCTGGGTTTGGGTCCCAGAATTCCTAAGAAGCGGGAAGTGAGCCAAGTGCAAGCATTCATCTCCCTCTGCATCCCGTGGATGCAATGTGACCAACAGCCCCCTCAAATGTGACCTTCTTCCCACCTGACTTCCTTGCCATGTCAGACTGGACCCTGGGTCAAAATACACCGTTCCTTCCTTCACTGGCTTCTGTTGAGATACTTTACCCCTGCAACAGGCAGCCCAACTAGTTCAGCCCCTCATCATAAGAATCACAGGTTCCGGAACGCTAAGAACTGATCATGAGCTGACAAATAAAATTACAGTAATTTCCTCCTACAAAAGTAAGAGGCTTCGTGGTAGGGAATTTCATGTAACAGAAGAAACAAAATATAGCAGATATCATCAGAGTCTGAACTGTATCCCTTCACCTTATCATTTTGACACATGTGCCTTGTATTCCTATGGCCATGGGTCCGTCTGTCCACTTGACAGACGGAAACACTGAGGGCTGGTGCTTCTCAGGGGCAGCTCCACGCAGTGCCTGAGGAGAAGAGGGATGTGGACGCCTCAGCTCCCTCCTCCCTCCCACAGAGCAACCCGGGTGCATTCATCCTTGCATTTCCATAGAGACGGCATTCCAGGTGCCCAAAGGATAACTATATCAACACACCCTTTCTGGGCTGCCCTTCCTTTCCACTGCCCACCTATCTCCCCTGGCTTTCACAACTAAACAACTTGCTGCAGAACTCTTATCGAAGGGTCTTCTGGAAAATCTGAAGCCATAGGGGAAGGGGGATGGTTTAGACTTTAAGCGCTTTTTCAGACTATGGGAGAAGGGGGAGGAACAAGAGCTACTAAGATGCTATCGCCCTCTTAAGCATCTTCAATCATTAGGAAATAGAACTAATACACTATTGTTTGGCACATCACCTTAACAGAGAGCACAAGCTCTGTTTACTGGGGTAGGCATAGAATACTCTACATAGCCTCTGAACTTTGACGGTGAGGTGGAAGGAAGGTATTTACATTTTCAGGATGTAATATTGCATATACTGTAAAGGATGAGCAACGGTGGCTCGCTGTCCTTCAATTTCTTTCTTTCATATTGGCTTAAAATAAAAATAATGCTTTTGTAAATTTCCCCATGTTGATCTCCTCAAGGCACAAAGTTCTAGCCTGTGGTATTCGGCACTAAGTCATCATCTTCCACCTGCTGTGGATAACCTCGAAACCTACTTAAAATAGATGATAACCACCTTACTTATAGGTCCTGTTGCCGTGGCAAAAGCAGCTTAGAGGAGAAGGGGTTAATCGCGCTCACAATTCCAGGTCACAGCCCACCACATCAGGGCAGTCAAGGGACACCAGCGGTGGCATTGCATCCAACACTCAAGAATCAGGGAACAAGGAGCGCGTGCCCGCTGGTGCCCAGGTCACTCTCTTTTTCATTCATCTGAGAAATGGCACTGCCCACATTCAGGTAGGTCTTCTCGCCCCAATTAACCAAATTAGTAAAATCCCAGTGCAATCGATCCTAGGCGGCTCCTCACTAAGATCCCTCTTCCAGCTGATTCTAAATCGTGGCCAATAGACAATCGAAACTGCTCATTGTAATTAAATCCCTGTCCTGCATATGATTTGAAGGGTATGAAATCAGTATAGGAGTCAATATAAAACAATATAATCCATGTAATAAGTAACACATAACCAAGAAGATAATGGAAAAGTAGTTGGGCAAGTTTAGGAAGCATCTGCTTCCTTGCCTTGCAAGCATATAGACCTGAGTTCAGTCCTCAGAAACCACGGTGGCATGCGCTTGTAATCCCAGTGCAGGCAGATCCCTGAGATACTTCCTTGCCTAACCTACTTGGTGAGTTCCAGGCCATTGAGAGATCCTGTCTGAAAAGAAGTAACTTGAACCCCATGAAGAACACAGGCTGCTGTTGTCCTCTGGCCTCCACACACACATGTACACATATGCACACACACACCAACATATGCACATATGCACCAGAATGACCTAGAACCCAAAATTAGAAGCATCACAAACAGAGCACAGATCTCTGGAAACATGCAGAGCAACCAGCCATTCTGGTTTCCCTGATACAGACTTTGTATGTACAAACCTGAGTAGTTGGTCCTCCTACAAAGGGAATGACATGTGGCTATTGGTGACATCTCAGATGTTGAGGGAGGGACCAGTAAAGCTTCATGCATATCTCCCATCAACTGCCCCAAAGCCCTCTGAGCTCATACACTGGTCAGATTCCAGGAGTAAGACAAGATGGCTGGTCTCCTCCCACCTGGAATTTTCTAAGTGCAGCCTTGATGGAAACAGCTTCCCATTCTCTCCCATTTCTCTCATGTGCCTACAAGTGTTAAGATGCCAATCTAGGCATCAGGATGTACGTAAGAACTGTCTTACAGCTCCAAATACAAACTCTGCAAGGATGCATAAGATATCACACACTGTGGCTATTGTATCTGTGTTTCCCACATATTCTAGAAATACTCCAGCCGCAAATGAACTCAGCCTGACTAGTCAGAGCCAGCACAGAAGTCACAACCAGTGCAAAATTGTCATGTGGCACCTCTACTTGTCCATGAGCCATCCAGCTTCTTTCCTGAGTAGGGGATGAAAGGTCTCATCATCAATCAAACAAACGAAAAAGCTGGAATCCTTGACATGTTCTTTCAAAGCACTTACAAAATCATAATGTGTTGCAAACCTTTATCAACTTTCATCTTCAAAGTAACCTCAAATTAGACTTCTTCACTGGAAATTTGACATTATTTCTGGATTGTTTCATGCTCTCAGCCTCTTGTTCCTCTCACATCCTTCATAATTCCCAAGGGGCTCATGGGTGTAAGCTCAGAATTACAAAATAGGCCATGGCATGCTCAGGCTTGATGTCTTTGTTTTGAATATAAACAACCAAAAACTTTTTAGAAAGCCACATTTCCAGAAAGTTCTGCTGCCCAGAGTATCCAGAGAGTTACGAGTAGCTGGCAATGCCAAAATCGTGATGAGGTGTACACATAAAACATTACTATCACTCTATTTTCATTTACCATTTTAGTTAATGGCTTATTCATTGGATGACCACACAATGAGCGAGGAAAATAAATATCTCCTGGACTTGAATACCATGGTGAAGCAGAAGAAACATTCAATTTCTTTCAGACCTCCATCTTTCACCTAGGGGTGACCATTTTTCTGCTTTCTCATGAGATAATTCCTATACTCATAGCAGCCACCACACTGGCTGGTTCCTAAGGTGTTTCAATTCTATGCCACAGTATCAAAGGGAAATCCAGCAAAATGTATTGTCCCGCCTCAACTTTCTTGCCACTCTACACTCCAAAGGCAGCCCTGCCCTCCTGGTCTGCAACTGAGGTGGCTTCCCTTGTCCCTTGAGATCTGCTGGGAGGTGGTGGCACATGTCTTTAATCCCAGCACTGGGGAAACAGAGGCAGGCCGATCTCTGTGAGTTTGAGGCCAGCATGGTCTACAGAAAGAATTCCAAGACAGTCAGGGCTGCACAAAGAATCCATGCCTCAAAAAAAGCATGTGGGTGGGTGGGTTGGGGAGAAGAGGGAAATTAGCTGTCAATCATTCCCCTCCTCCCCCTTGAAATCCCTGATCATACCACTCATTATACGAACCACTTGTCATCCTACTTGCTCCACACCAACCTTTGAGAACCAGCTGGTTTATTTGATAATGTAAACCTTCTTAGTGTGGCACCTTTGGTTTGACTGTTACTTTTATTTTAACACAGTTCAAAAGACAGAACCCCCACAAGGTCTAGAACCTGTCAGTCTCGGTGCTGCCTCCCCATGGCAGTCAAGGACAAACGTCTACTTCATGGAGACCCCGTGGCACGTGTTGGGTGAATAATATATCAAATAGAAGAAAGAAACCATATCTGAAAAGACTTAATTCCAAATGTTAATTGGGCGGGTGACATAAAGTTCATCTAGATTAAGGGGCAAACATAGTTAGCTCAGGTGGGGAAGCACTTGCCATGCAAGTTTGAGCCTCAGAACCCACATAAAATGACAAATATGGTCCCAGACAAGGACAATCCCCTGCGCTGGGGAACAGAGAGGAAGCAGATTCCTAGGACGTGCTGACTAACTAGCCTAGCCTTCGCAGCGAGCTCTAGGCCACTGTGATACCCTGTCCCTAGAACAAAGTTGGAGAGCTCACAAACAATGAACAATGACACCTAACACTGACTGACTTCTGGCTTCCCCATACATGTACATGTAAGTGCACACACATACACACTTAGAAATTCAACTAAAGTAAAATTCTTCTTAGTATTAAAAGTCATAAGGTTTTAAAACTATATTTAAATTTGAGCTTTTCTCTTTTTTAAATTATCTCTGAAAACTACAGTTTCTGCTGTATGCCATACACACACACACACACACACACACACACACACACACACACACACATATATAGTCATTGTTAGTATATGTGCATATCTCATCATTATGCCATTAAGCAACAGACAGTAATTCATAAAATCAAATAAGATAAGCATTTCCTTTTCTTGAACATCTATCTCAAACACAAAACTTAGTAAGTTTTTGTCTCAATAATAAGATCTAGACAGGTATGAATGTATCTATCGCCAGGATCTAACACAGTTGTTTTATTTAGATCCCTTTCACCATCGTGAAAGAACCCAATATTTTAAATTTAGATTAAATATCACTTCCTCCAAAAAGCTACCACTCAAAATCCCAACTTTCCTTATTCTCTATTTTCAAATTCATTTCTTCCTTCATAATTTCATACAGACATATAACATTTTTGGTCATCACCTCCCCCATTGTCCGCTTATTCCCTTCCCAGTCTGTTCCTGGGTGTTCTCTGTCTTTCTTTTTTTTCTCTGTGTGGCCCATTACATTTAATTAAGGTTGCCTGCACGAGCATGGGTGGGAGGCTGTTGCTCTCCGTCCCCAGCTTAATGCCTACAGCTCCTTGGGGAAGGGTCAAGATTTGCAAGCCTCTCCCCTCATCCCTGACAGGAGGCGGATGGGCTCGGTCTTACGCAGGTCTTACGTGGGCGGCCATGAACTCATGAATGCAACAGCTACGTTGCGTCCAGAAGGCAGCATCTGACAGCACCCCTTCCTGTCCCGAGCTTTGACATTCCGTCTTCCCTCTCTTCCTGGGTGGTGATACAATGTCCCATTGAGGACTTAGCATTCACAGTCACTTATCCTCAGAAAGATGACCAGTTTGGGGTCCGTGTGTTAACCACTGCCTACGGCAAACAGGAGCTTCTGCTTCGCAACGAACTATGCGTAGAAACGCAAATACTTAAATGGCAGCTAAACACCACCTCTGATTAGCAAAATAACGGTAGTAGGTTCCCTGCCAGGGAACCAGGTTTACAATACCAAGTATGGGATCCTCCTGTGGAGTGGCCTAAAATCCAATCATGTTAATGCATGTCGTATGCTCATCAATTAGAGTGTGGTGTCCTAGACAACAGGGACATTGCCCTCTCCGATTTTCAACACACTTCCCAGCGTGGAGTGAGACGCTTTAAACGCAGAAGAGGCTTCACAGTAGTAGCAACACCTGATTTCTTAAAGGCTATATTAAGAAGTAGAGCTTCTGCTAGTTTAGGATCCTTGCCTGGTAAAGTCACTTACTTCTTAAAACAACCCTACTACGTAGCTGCCACCACGACTGTATTTTACAGAGGAGAACGTGGATTCCCAGAGACACAAAGAGGCAACCGAGCTAAGAGGCCAAGATGCCAAGATTCAAGTCTATGAATTGTGACTCGAGCCAGCAACCTCCACACCTACAAGCCATGTTAAGAGCAAAGAACTGAAGAAGCAATGAGATCCAAAGTTTACATTCTTTGGATCATAATCAAAAAGTTAATATGATGTTTTTAAGGCAAATGTTTTATAAGATCATTCATCATCAAGGATGGTGAGATGGATTAGCAGGCAAAAAGCATTGCCACTCAAGCCTGATGCAAGGATACACATCTGTAATCCCAGCTATCCTATGGTGGCATGCAAGGGGCTTTGGGAGAATCACCTAGAAGCTCGGGGGCTACCTAGCCTACAGTAGACGGCATAGCAACAGAAAGTAGAAAACAAGATCCAACCACCACCAAGTTATCCTTTTACATTTGTTAACCTTTACATTTGTGCCACAGTGTGTACGCACACACACGTACACACACAAGCATGCATGTGCGGGCACACGTACATAATAAATAAAAACATTTATTTTAAAAATATACCCACTCAACATTACTTGTTCTCCTATCCTCTTGATGTGGGTACATCCATGCAGAATAAATAATAACATTTTAAATGCTGGCTAGGTGTCTTCTTTTTACAGAATTTAATCACATTCTTCTCCTTTTCATCAAATGTACTTTGCTGTCTTTAAATAGAGCACAACTGGAGAGAAGGTAAACTTGTGCTGGGCCTGAACTACAGTCCAAGCAGCTACAAGTGACATACTCCTGCTTCTCGTGTCCTCAACCCACACTAAAGTAAGTATGCTGCACCTGAATCCTTTCATTCCAGGTATTCAGAAACACGTAATGACGGCATTTACTTAAGCTTCGTGCAACTCCTACAACAGTCTGTGCGAACAAAGTACACTGCTTTCAGCTACAAAGAGAGCCTTGGCAAGCGTCTGTGTAATTCTCACATTTTCACTTATTGTTGACAGATTTCAAACACTGATGTCAAGTACTGGCTTCTAACAGGGTAATAGTGCCTGCTTCCTGGGTTTGTTTTCAGGCCTTACAGAGAAGATGTGTGGAAGTGTTTAAATGAATTTAAAGTATGTGTGCTCCAAAGGGAACTTGAGGTGTGCAGCCTGGCCACCTCGCCTCAGCTGGTGTTTCTTTGACATTTCAGGATGCAAAGTTTCTGTGTCTCCCTCTGCAATAACAAGAGCCTGCTTTTGCTATAGGCTTACACATGTGACCTAGAGGGAAGGGACAATAATTTTCCTCAATATCTATAAAAGGTAAGATATAGATCCTTCTGACCACACACATCTACCTCAGTGCTTTACCTAAAGACTTACCCATACCCGGGCACAAAGACCTCCAGAATGACTTGTCTGTCATGGTGGACAAACCTTTACTGATAAGGAGTGAATGGCTTTGCTAAGTGGTGTGAATAAGGATACCCAATGATGGTACTAAAATTAATAAAGACCAAGCGATAGAGCTCGCACATGCACAAGACATTTCACTAAGGACTCCTAAGCTTGGAGCAGGAGTTGTTGGCCACGGAAGCAGAACTAGGAACCGTGACCAGGTAGGGATGACACGTCTTTTTGTAGGATTTGAATTGGTTTTGCCATGTCAATGTGCCGCACTTTCCACTTAAAAGATGGCTCGGTGAATAGAGCCCTTGCCAGGCAAGTGTGAGAAGCTCAGTTTGGGTCCCTAGATCCCATGAAAAGATGGGGATGCTAGCATGCATCTGTACTCCCCAGACTCCTATGCAGAGGTAGGAGGCAGAGGCAGGAGACTCCTCAGAAGTACATTCGCCAGATAGCGTGGTGTACTTTAGCTGCAAAATGACCCTGTCTCAAATAAGATGGGAAGCAAGGTCTGACATGTAAGGATGTCCTCTGAATTCTACACATGCATGCACACGCACACACACACACACACACACACACACACACACACACACACACTCAAACATACAATAAATAAATAACCAAGACAGTCTTTTTGGGCACATGCAGGATCCATTCTTGTCAATTCAGCTCTTAAGGGAAATGTCCATATTTTGAAATGTTAAGTATGTTACACAGCTCAAGCCTTTAATTATACAAGAATGAATTATTAAATGCATAAAAGTAATTAGACCATTTAAAATGTAACTAACAAAACAAACTATGAATTCTATTTTTAAGAATATGATTCAGGCATTAGTTTTTATAGATTTAATGTCCTTGAGGAATATCAGATGTCCTCCAGATTTGAAATTTGATTTAAATGAAAACTGTAGGAAGAAACGGCTATACTTAGACTATTCCCCCTTGACACTGTATCTAAAGAGGATCAAAAGTGTGCGTTATTCCACTAAGGTTAGCCATGATTTATGCTGAATAAATTATCTGCAGTTTAGTTTCTTTTTCAGCCAGAGGCACAAGAAGTAGTTATGCAAGGTAAAAGGCTGTGCACACCCTCGTCGGCATGTGTTGGCATGCTGGGACCAAACCATGTAAAAACTGCGAAACCTGAGCCCAAGCCCCGAGTACCATTACCTTGCGTCAAAACTAAGTCACCAGCTTGGCTGTAAGCAAATTCACTTACACAAGTGCCGTGCCACTCATCCAGCCTGAACTTGAGATGTGAAAAAAAAAAAAAAACAGCAATGTACCAGCTGTAAGAAAACACATATAAGTCAGGGACACATGCCCCAAAAGACATTTCTGCAGTGGTGGCAACATATAATTAATCCTTAGCTGGATATAGCTCGGTGAGTAGAAGTACAACCTGGCAATCTAACTACAAGCCCAAGAACCCACATAAAAACTGGATGTGGCTGCTACATCTGCAATCCCAGCAGATGGGGCCAGGAAGCCCCTGGGTCAGCCAGCCTGGAGTGACAGGAGCAGGAGAAGTGAGAAGAGACCTTGCCTCAAAATAAAGCAGAAGGAAAAACACTGACTCCCAGAAGTCATCCTCTGCTCTCCACATATACACAAACGCTGGCATGTGTGTGCACACGAATACACACTAAATAATAAAACAAAATTTAAACATAAAAAATACAGAATTAATTCACTGAAACAGAATGGATTCCAAGTCTGAGGAATGCTTAGAGATGCTGGGCCAAAGCGTGTACTGAAGTAGTAAGATGTTCCAGAAGGGTCCACCCACAAGTTCTCTTTTTTGAAGCTGGGGTCTCAAGGGAACTGAGGAGAGAGAAGGTAGATGGAAGGCAGAGAAGATAGAGAGAAGGCTCCTTGTCATTTTAGAGAGGGGCCAGCCCATCTGCTCCTCTCCTGACTGAGTCAAATGCACGCAAGACCCCATAGGGACACCGGCAGAGGCATTAGTATGTTCGGTCACCTTGCCAGTTAATGCCCAGACACTTCAGAGCACAGGGGATCATTACTCCAGCATCTCATCAGTGAACTTTCCAGAAAGGCTAATTAAAGGACCCATTAAAATGCTTACCAGAAAGTTAGGGCTTATCGTGGAATCTTGCTTGCATTTGAAGAATTTGCGCGATTTTTGCCTGGTTGGTTGGCTACCCCATCATGCTTTATTTCCTTTCCTGTGATCTCTTCAGATGAATAAAATTAATTACAGATTCTTACTTTCCTTTTATCATAATTTAAGCGTCTCATTATTTCCCCTCTTCCCTAATGCTGTCTGAGAGCAACCTGACATGGGCAAATGCTATTTAGATATTCCTCTGCCCGGGGAGAATAACCCAGTCAAGTCTTGGCTGAAAAGAATCTCTCAGAGGTGGAGCCCATGTGTTTTCTTCATGTCGGGTGTGTTAATATGACACTGTAAGGTCTTTCAATGGCCTTTATTGGGTGGCCTCCAAAGCTGGGCACACATGAAGCACTGGCAAGAACAATACTCATAACCTATGGCAAGGGTGGTGGGCAGTTTTAGGCTTTCTCTTCATATTGTATTTTTCCTTTCCTTCTTTTTGGCTCATTCTGTATGTTTTATAGTAAAGCAGGAAAACGGATCTGTTATATGTTGTTTGTAAAAGAAAAAAAATCCTAAATCAGAAATGTGAGCTCAAAACAGTGATGGGAAACTGGCAGGCAAGCTACCCTGGGAAGCCACGGCCTCCAGCTGAGACAGCCTGGAACGGGCTAAGAGGCCACGATAAACCACCTTAGAACCCACTGTGTGTTCACTGGCCGCGTCAAATAAATCAATTAATAGTCGGTGTGCAGTAGGAATGAGGGGATTCCCCTGTAGGCTAGTCTTGTTGGTCTCACATTCAGAAACCTAAGGGCATGAGCCAGAGAAGCAACTGAAGAGGCCCAGAAAGTTCTTTACCCTAAACCAGCAAAGCTACAAGAATCTAGGCTGCAAGTCCAATTAACGGTGCATGTCAACAGCTCAGCCTGCTTTTCTTCCCCAACAATCATACCCGAACCTTCCATCACAGTTGACTAATTTGGATCGTTTTGGAATATGTAACTTGCACAGGCAATCCAAAAGAAATAAAGAAAAATGAAGCTGGAGATTTTCTTTTTTCATTTTGCTCCCACCCCAATTAATAGCCTCCAAGTCAAGAATCTACTGAAAGTGTGACCTGTGGTTGTCATCACATTTATTTGCACTGTTTATCTGGCTGCACCTGGCCAGGGAAGAGGAAATTGGTACATGATGGGAATGTGGTGCCTCGAGCGGATGACGTTCACTTCAGTGTCCCCACAAACCAGCTCAGGACTGACACAGCAGCCAGTTCACACTTCTGTGACCTGTACACACCAGTTCAGTGCACACATTTGGACAGTAACACGGTAGCTCCGTGGGGGTGAAGCCTACATCATCTCCTTAGCAAAGTATGACAGTAAGCAACTGGAAATGGAGAAGTCAGACAAATCAAATCAACATGTCTGAGAGCCCATTTCCTTACTCATTCCTGTAACATATTTATTGGGCTGGGCTCTGGATCCAGGCCTGAGTCAGGCACAAGGAAGACAAAAATGAATTCACTTCTGGCCTCCTGGGAGAGACCAGCAATGAGGTTGTATTCAATATGCAGTTTGGGGGGGGGGGGGGGTGGTATCAACATGGATAGATCATCCTCAGCTGGCTGAAAACTCAAGAGTCAAAAATTCAGCAGCCAGGGGATCTTCCAAGAGGGAGCAGTCTGTGGGCTGGTGGAGCCTTTCCCTCTGGGGAGGATGAGAAGGGTATTCAAAAGCCAGGCACGCTGTCTGCAATGTGCCGTTTTCTTTTTTTAAATAGCCGATAAGTCACAATGTTGATGAATGTCAATTCAAGATGGTACAATAGTCCATGTTTAATTTACTGTTTTTGTCCTGGTCTTAATTTTCTTGGTGTTGTGATTTAAGTATCCTTGTCCAACTCGTGTTCCCTATCACTGTGACAGAGTACCCAACACAGGGCTTCACTGCCTTGAAGATTGACATTATTCTCCAAAGCAGTCTCCCTCTGCCCTCTGCTTGAGGATTAAGACGAAAGCCATCAGTTGTTCCCTCGCTCTACTATCTTCATGGACTCTACTCCTCTGAAACCATAATCCCAAATAAATCCATTCTCTTACACTTGCAAAGGCCAAGCCTACCCCACTGTGATGGACTGTACTCTTCAACCATGGACTAAAATAAACCCCATCTCCCTTATTTTGCTTTTTGGCAGATATTTGGTCGCAGCAATGAGAGAAGTGACTAATATACTAGGATATAAGGAATTGAGGGCATATTTCTTAGGGGTTCTATTGCTGTAATAATACGCCATGACAAAGGCGTCAAAGGTCATCCCCAGTGACACATCTCCAACAAGGCCGTATCTCCCATTTCTTTCCCAAACAGTTTCACCAACTGAGGACCACATATTCAAGTATGTGCACTTATGGGGCCATTCTCATTCAAACCAGCACAGAGGGAAAGCAAGAATTGCCCTGGGAAGGAACCATCCATCAACCCTGGAGAAAGGTGCTGTGGGGGAAGACGGAGGCCGCGAGAATGAGGCCTGAGGAGGGGCAGACACATGTTTCGCTTGCCTTGGGAGGCTAAGATACAGATCAAATGACATGAAAATGTTTTGAGAAGTACACAGCTCTACTGTAGAGGCTTTTATTTCCCTAACCAGTATAAGATTGTATTTTACTTCGTCATTTAATTTCATCGCATATTTATTATATAATTATGGTGATCTCTATGCATGTCAAACTACTTTTTAGCATCAGTTTAGGAAACACGGGTGAGAGCTTGCTGTCTTGCAGCTTGCACTGAGAAGCCAGTGACCGAAAGAGAGGGCTACTGTCACACGGTGGGAAACTTTGGGAAACCAGTAAGGCACAAACATTAAATAATCCATCAATGAATGATTCCTAGTGAGCATATTTTTATGTCAGTCATGTTACAAAAGACGCCGGTGCCTCATGACAATGACAGAACCTTTCCGAATACTGAAAGTAGTCCCCGTCGTCCCCCCCCATCCCACCCCATCTCTTCATCTTCAGTCTTTACACTATCAGCTATTAACGGGAAATTGATTTTGTTAGTTCTGATGTGTCGTCTATCTTATCTACAGAGACACCGAAGGGGAGTCCCCAGGGACACACATGGAGGCAACCATCCTTTACACGTTTTTGTATATGATTTTGAGAGCTGCCTAAGAAAGCAGAAAAATCACCCAAAAGAGAAATTTTTATCCTGCAGAGTAAAACCCACTACCTGGAAATTTCACCACAGGCCATTGGAATTGACAGACAGAAACCAGACCAGTTTCATAATATGGCTTCACAAACGTTCGGTGAAAAGACATGCTGAAAGTCTTTCTTCTCCCATCCCCCACCACCTATCCCCCATCCCCACCCACAACGACCATACAAATGACCCGACTCAGAGGGTCTTAAAAGATCATCTTCTCCAGCTCCCTACCTCAGAGCAGAGACAAGATGAAGGATTACAGATGGCAGCAGCGTCCTTTACTTTTTAGAAAGTAGAAATACTTAAGTTCTCCCAATTACACACTCTCTGTCCATTCAGTAATATAGCAGGATACAAGATTAACTTTTAAAAAAAAATCAGTAGCCTTCCTATATACTGATGATAAACAGGCTGAGAAAGAAATCAGAGAAACACAATAGCCACAAATAGCATAAAATGTGTTGGGGTAACTCTGAGCAAACAAGTAAGAGACCTCCATGACAAGAACTACAAGTCTTTAAAGAACAAACTTTAAAATTATATCAGAAAATGGAAAGATCTCCCATACTCTTGGATAGGTAGGATCAGCATAGTAAAAAAAAAAATGGCAATCCTATCAAAAGTAATTTACAGATTCAATGCAACCCCCATCAAAATCCCAGCACAATTCTTCACAGACCTTGAAAGAACAATATTTAACTTCCTATGGGAAGACAAAAAACCCTGGATAGACAAAACAACCCTGTCCAATAAAGGATCATGTGAGGGCATCGCCATCCCCGATTTCAAGCTCGTCTATAGAACTACAGTAGAACTACAGTCAGTCTTACTGGCAGAGAAACTTTAGCTGTGCTGCTTTCCTGTGTTCCGTTGTCTACCAAGAATGAGCTGAGGGTAAGTATGGTAGTAACATCATTCTATATTCTTGAAATTAGTTGCTAATCTCTAACCAGCGAACCTAAAATGCTTAATAAACTCTAAAATGACCTGTGATGATAAGTCAAGAAGCCAGAGTCAGAGTGCACGTACCAGGCAGACACTGGATGATTTGTTGGGCCCCAAAGCCACCTCTCTGCCGTTATTCTTCATCAGCTAGATGACCTTGGTCTTCAAGGACTCAAAGGGCCCAGGAGATGGCAGGCAACGCCTAAGGTGGAAAACACAGTGCTAACTCCACGGGGGCCATCCTCTCACTAAGGGAAAACCAAATTTGAACCTTCTGTCCTCCAGGAGACCACAGAAAATTCATGCCTTAAACACCGAATGAGAACTCTTAACTCTTAATGATCATCTATTGCTACAAAATAGACTGTTTAAGTGAGCATGTATTTCCAAGTGGGTGGCATTCTGAACACCAAGGCATTTAAAGATCTGGGATGTCCGTACCCCACCCCCAAAATATTTGGTTAAAGCTGAAAATCGGGTTCACTGAAGGAACACCAAACTCCACATAGATCTGATAAGGTTTCCAAGGATGTGGAGGCAGGACATACAGACAACAGAAAAAGTCATAAGACACTCAAGGGCTCAGAAAGCTTAGGTTTTGGACTGAGTGTCTAGGAAATGATGTAAGAAGGAAAGAAACATCACAGATTAGTCAGAACTTGATGTCTGATTAAACACCATGCCAACATTTTAAAGGAGAAGCAGGCTTCTCTACTAGGAAGTTACTGGAATGAATTCACTTACAGATTGCAAAATGCAAGGACTGTTTGCCATGAGAGGGTTTGGCAATGCCTTTATCAAGTTTTGTTTTGTTTTTCTGTTTAGAGAAAAGTTCTTCAACGTTTTCCTTCGGTTTTCGTGGTGGAATTTTACTTCAGGTACTACTGTTTTGGTTTCGAATAGCATCTCTCTTTGGTGACTGCTCCTTTTTCTTAGCATCATATACTACTTACATACACTACTTGTTACCTCTCTCTCTCTCAGAATTAATTAAAACCAGGTTCTGCTTTAGTAACTTTTTTCCAGTTTCCTTCCTTGCTCTGTTTCCTCTGAAGTTCTCTGTTGGCTTTGGTCTTTCTAACCTACTCACAGCTAAGGCGCTGTTCTCGGATGACTGGCACTCCAGTTGCCTGGGGGGCACTTGCTGAGTAGGATTTGCTCTACTGCAATGTCAAGATGAGTGGAACCTTTCAGCAGAACACGTGAAACTGGGTTGCTCATGCAGAGGATAATCTACCAATCTTCTACCCTGGTTATACTTATTGGGCACGTTAAACATAATGCTTCACTTCCTTAAACTGGTGATGGCCACACATTATCACCTAGGCCACTCAGAATTCAACTTTACATGTGCTGGTACAAAAACAAAAATGGCGAAATATTCTCATGTCTCCATCCAAACATTTTTATCTTCCTTGCCTCTGTAAGCATAGGAAAAGGAATAGAGGATGGAGACATTTACCTCAAGCTATTAAATTCTCCACCCCTCCCTGTCCTACACTGTGTCTGATTATCACTAAACCTTCATGTTTGATGTTTTTTTGTATCAAATAATACTTATCTCCTACCTGTGTGATGCATGGGATGGGACAGAAGACTAAAGAGGCCAAACCGCTGATTAGACAGACTTTCAGCCAGTTGCCTTTCCTCAGTCTGGAGTCTTACCTCTCCCTGCCTTCCATAGTAACCAAACTCTCAAAGTCACTGTGCTATCCGGTTATCACAGAGTAAATTATAGAGTGATGTGAGTTCTGTCTGTCGGTCTCCATATGATGCTAAGAGCTTGTTTCTATTCTGTTCAATCACTTGCATTCACATTGCAAGCTCCTAGAAATATTTGTGTTTGCTTATGTCTCCATTCTTCTTCTCTTGGTGGCTGGGATTTATCCATTGATATTCCTTTACCACCATTTTAACTAAATTTGGGGAGGAAAAAAAGTTACAGTCTGCCAGATTTAACCAAGAGACGACAAGTTGGACATGCATGGCATAAGTCATAATACGTGCCTGTGGTGTAGCTCAGACAACCCTTAGCCACTGCTTTGCTAGATAGAGATCCGTCCAAAGAGGAAGACATTATGACCTACCTGCATTACATCCTAAGACCTAGAGCAATAGATATCTGCTAATTGAATCAAACTCAGGTGTTTCAGTCTTGATAATCTACAACAAAAATCATACTTACCATTTATTTGTGCCAAGGCCTGAGCTAAGCATATTTCAGATGTACATTGACTCAACTTTACTCTCACAGCCATGCTGGGATATGTATATGATTAGTCACATTAACAGATGGCAGAACCGTGGCTCAGTAATCTCAAGATCAGCCACCCCAAGGGCTAAGGAGTGATCCAACAGACCAATGTAATCCCCACTAAAGTCACTACCATTCTCCCATTGGGGATAGGAGTGGCACAGAGATTAAATCAAGGGATCTAAATCTGGGAAGCGTGCATGAGCCAAAATGTGGGGCATACACTATCATCTGGGCCAAAATTAAATGTTGTTGCATGATTACCTGCATTTGGCACTCGAGAGTTTTGCTCTTCAAATTTCATAATTAATATGTGTTGTACACAGCCATTTCAAAACTGCTTTTTGACACATTGCCCTGTGTGCATCTAACCAGAAAGATGAAAAGGGAGGTAGACTTAAGTGAGGTGCTTTTAAGTCCTAATAGTTTTAAAAGCATGCTTCATTATGAAAGTATAGTGTATTTTAATCCTATTCTTAAATAACAAATCCTGCTAAAAGTAAAGCCAAACGCACACTGAAGAACACAGTGGTGTTAGTATCCCCCACCGTAAGGTTGGCTCCGCATTATATTCCCCAGGAAAGCATCTGAACCTGGAAGTATCCACTAAACAACATGTTTTCATTCAGAAACATACTGTATGGTAAGCAGCTCTCACAGCACTGGCTGTTAGAATCATTGAATTTTGGCTTTGTAGGAATGACTTCTCCCAAGGCTTCAATTTCGCCTGCATACACAATTTGGTATCCAAATTGTGAAACAAAACAGAATTTTTCTCATGGCAAAGGATACCATGCAATTTGATTTCACATATTTGGAAAGCTGACTGTAAATGAATGTCTGTGCTCGCTGAGCATCGAAGCAAATTTAAAGCTGAACAAGATATGGTTCCAAACACCATGGCACCTACACTTTAAAATACAGGAAGTATCTCGCTGCCTCTGAAAGACTGTTGGCATCTGCAGTGGTATCTAAATAAATTAGATTTCTGTATAGCACAAGCTGGCATTGTATACATTTGTTCACTCAGTCCTTGTTGGAATATTTAATGATACAGCAGAGAGGCTGGCCATTCTCCAGGAGCTGCTGGATGGTCTCCTGGTTGACCTTGGCTTTGGAGGTAGCTGTTATGAGGAATGATGAATAAAACCCACCTCTTAGGATATAGCGATCGGGTTGTTATCAGTTCAGCAGCTTAAAACATGAGTGAAAAATTATGTAATTCTTTTCAAAACACGAATAAAGCTACTAGCTTCAATGGGTTCTCAATGTAAATATTTTAATAATTATCCAGATCCTTTGACAAAAGGAGTAAGAGTTGTAAAATATGTGACAACACAATTATCATTGTCAAAAATCAATAGCAATTTTAAATTATCGCCTAATATTATATTACAATAAAGGATGTGCACTTGTTTTGAATATATCAAGAAAGTAGAAGAAATAAACATTTGCAGCTTCATACAAAGCAGATATGAGCATCACAATACTAAATATTAATTAATACAGTGTAATGCTTTGGTTTACGTGTCTGTGTCTTCGAAGTTCATGCTGAACTGTGAGCCCCAAGGCTTTATGAGAAAGGAATGAATGGACACAGATTAGTAAGATCTTGAAAGACTGAGTACACCCTTTTACCCTTTATCCTTCTGTTGCTTTCAACAAGTACGTACACTACATTTGTCCCCTACAGGAGATGCTGACAAATGGTGGCATTTGGACAACAGGCATCACACTCCTCCAGGTTCTGTGAGAAACAAATCAGTGGCCTATAAATTAACCAGTCTGGGTCATTTCATCACGGAATTGTGAACAGACTTACCCATACTAAGGGTGCCTAGAGACAAGGAGGATTAAGGAATCGCATAGAGGAAGAGGGTGAGTAAACTGCCCTGGGAGCATGGTAGAGTCCCAGCAGCAGAAGGGAAAGCAATGGTTTTCATGGGGAACTCGGGTGGGGCATCTGGAATAGGGGGCATCTAAATTAAGTACTACCCACACGGAAGTTTCCTGGGGAAACCAGAACCAGTTATTGCACTATTGATGACTTATAAGAAATGTCTTCTCTCACGGTTCAAAAGGACAGAAATCCCAAACTGAGGTGTTTGTGGGTTGGTTCTCTCCTCCTAGAGAGAACTCTGAGGTAAGAGCCAAGCCATGTTTGCCTCCTAGCCTTTGACGCCTGCAGGGACCACTGTGTTTCCGGACCTGAGACTGCATGACTCCACTTTCCATTTCTTCTACCTTTTTATTTTCCAGATAGGTGAAACCAGAGGTCATCAGGTCACATGAAATAAGTCAATCTTTTTGTGGGCAACTACTGCGTATTTCTTCTCATGTGGAATCTAGGGGTATGGAAAGGATATGGAGGTAAAGTGAGAACTATTAGCGATATTAAAGGAGAAAGGGTTACCAGGGGCAAGGAAGGGGGACAGATGTGTGAAAATTATCAAACCGCATCACATACATGCACAGAAATGTCATAGTAATATTCCTCCGCAAAATGAAGATATGTTAAATTTTAAATTTATTCCTTAACATTTTCATATGCATAGAATGCATTTCGAATACACCCAGCACCCACATTGCCTTCTCTTACCCTCCTTATTCTCTCTCTGAAACCTTTCT
This sequence comes from Cricetiscus sungorus, assembly GCA_030556225.1. Taxonomy (NCBI): domain Eukaryota; kingdom Metazoa; phylum Chordata; class Mammalia; order Rodentia; family Cricetidae; genus Cricetiscus; species Cricetiscus sungorus. Next base: position 8,502,388 of record JANBXA010000738.1, on the reverse strand, counting down.
TACCTTCTGGCAGCCTTCCTAACTCATGCCTTTTATTTTGATTTTCATAGCCCAATGAGTTTAATTAAGCTTGTTTGCATGAGCATGGAGGTAAGGCTGCTTCCTGGAACATGGGAAACTTACCAGTGGCTATACCACTGAAGATAAAAGAATTTCCTCTCCCCCTATCGGCCATTGACGTCCGCTAGTTCCTCAGACAGGAGTCTTCATGAGCCTCCCCCACCCATGCTAGCACACTGACCTGCTCGACTTTATGTAAGTCTTGTGCAGTAACCACAGCAGTTCTCAGCTCATGAGTCAATGGCCACATCATGCCAGAAGCCATCATTTCTCAGCACTCCTCCTGTCCTTTGGCTAAGTCCCAAGGCTGCCCCAGCTTTGGATCAGATTCACAATCCTAGGCATGTGCTCCCTCCTGTTGAAGTGGGCCTTAAATCCAATCAGAAAGCCGTGGGTTACACCCATAGCAGTCATGCCACTGATACACCAGTGGGCACAGCTTGCCTGGTAGGGTTGGTAGTGAGTGGGACATGAAAGGCCTACCCCTGAGCAAACTAATTGATGACTTTTCTCTCCTAGCACTGTGGACAGTACTTTCCAGCAATGTAAGCCTTTGATCTCTTGATGGCGGCTCTCTTACGCTCTTCTCATGATTTGTTGATGGATTCATGACTGACCCCCATTATAGTCTAGAACTAACACATTTTGAAATCCTTTTCTCTGAGTGTGCCATATTTCAGGACCCATTCTGTTGTTCAAGATAGACATGCCTTTGGGAAAACAACTCAAATCCTCTACAAGATATCTCTTCCCATGAATGTATAATTTAAAATACAAATTTCCATTGAACTTATTCATATTTTATTAAATTGAATCAAAAAGTGTCCATGACAAATTCTTAAAGATTCTCAGATTACCATTTTTTCTTCTGAGTTTAATTTTGACTTCCAAACAGATTTTTGAGGTCCTAGGTAAATCCAAGGAACCACTTGCTGAGGGTGAGCTGCCCAAATAAATATCACACCACGTGTGAGAAGACCCAGCCACTGAATATTACGGGACACACACATTTTCCCAGAAGTTTGCCATGAGTACTATGGCCCTGTACAGCCCTACACCAAGAAGAAAGTAGATCTCCATATTTGAAAAGCACTCTGAACACTGCAGAACAAGAGCAATGTTTTCAAAGGCACTACAGAAAATGCAGGACAGAGGGATGGAAAGACAGCTTGGTCAGTAAAGAGCTTGCCACACAAGCATGTAGACCTGAATTGGGATCTCCAGGACCCAGAGTGTTTTGTTTTGTTTTAAATGATGTGGATAAGAACATCTATAATCTCAGCACTGCAGGAAGGGAATGAAAACAGACTCTCAGACGCTCACTGGTCAGGCAGGGTACCCAAATTAACAAACTCCAGGTTAAATAAAAAAAAAAACTTTCCCTCCCAACATAATATAGGGAGCAATAGAGGATGACGCCCAACACAAACCTCTGGCCTCGCACGCACATACACACGCATGCTTACTTACCTATGATAATCTGAACACACGTGCATACACACATGAACACCACACCAAAAACAGGAGAAAAACATGGTCTAAACTAATCCAAACTTCTCTTGAGGCACAAGAAGCACATTGAATCTGACCCTCAAGAATGAATTTTGGGGGCACATTTCATAATTGCCTTAATTATGGGAAAACACGTTTTATTGGATTAGAGGTGCAATTTGATGCTCTTTGGGTAGGATAGAGAGAACTCTGTAATTGCACCAGATGATGGACAGGCTTTCAGCCTCCTGCACTTGTTTTCTGATTTTGTGATTTCGGTGTGAAATTGATGTGAAGTCTGTGTGGGTCTCCTATCGAGTTCTGCTCAAATGTAAGCAGTACCGTTTCATTTGCCCTAATCCAGTACAAAATACCCTTCTGGTGTGGAAACGCCAGCCCATCCCCTAGCACAGAGATTCCCGTTCATGTCATGCTATAATCACAGCAGTTCTAAACTAATTTAACACCCTGAAGAAGTTAATTAACATCATTAAAAAGTGCATCCAGTCAAGTAGAACACGTGACCCAAATAAATAATTGAATGAACTTTCCTACTCTAGCAGTGACAGGTTCCAAGGCTGTCCTCTTTCATCAAACCTGGTCAGCAATTGTTTGCATCACCTGACGCCAACCACATCAGATGATTCCCTCGAAGGTGTAAAGCTACATGGCCGCCTAATAAACAACTTAAGTTTCATGGCTGACATTGATTTATACATCTTCTAAAGAGATGGTGCATGAAATGATCAGAACAGCCAATAACGCAAGCAAAATGTATGGGCTTGAGATAAGGGAGGAGAAATCAAAATCAATGCCTTCCAGCTATTAACAGCAGGCAGCAAGTTCATAATAGATAGCATTAAACTTGAACAGGTTGCATCATTCAAATACCTCAGAGAAACTGTCACTCCAGCAGTAATTGTAAGAATAGCACTCGCAACCGTGAGTATAATAAATGGCTAAAGCATGGTCACTGAAAGCATTTTACCAGGAAAAAGCTACTGAGGTGAAGTGTTTAGGGTGCATTTCTTATTGCAAAACTTTTAAAGGTCACGAAGCATACTAATAAGGATCATTGGGTGCATAAAACTCAGATAATGAAGAAAATCGATACATGGCTATAAACTTCCACACACAAAACAGATGCAAAGGTGGGAGGGGCACAAAGCAATCAGACGCACATGAATGGGGTTCTTTTTCCCCTTTAGAGGAATGAGATTGAATGGCATTAAATATCGCTATTGTGTAATCAAAATAGTCGTTTTGAATTCGATGAGTCAGATCACTTTCTGATACAGAAATAAGAAAAGGCTTCCAGAGAAGTGTCTGATGGGGCAGAGTTTCCCATCGATCTGTTTGACTCTCACCTTTGCCACTTATTAACTCTTTCATTTGACCTGACTGGGCCTCTGTTTACTCATCTATAAAATGAGATTAATTACAAGTGCCTTGCAGTGTTGGTGTGTACTATAATAGCACAGGGGAGGCTTGGGTGCATAGTAGTTCCTGAATAAATCATCCTTGTACTCAATATTTGCTTAAATTAGTTTGTCCTTGTGCCAAATTGCTTAGGTATTAACAATGGGAGAATTTCCATATGGAGTTTATCTTTAATCTCTAGTTTTTTTTTAAAAAAAAATTACAATGTTAGAATCTATAGTCATTAAACGAATGTTTCCTGGGGCCTTGTGTTTGTGTGTGTACATGCATGCATGTGCATTTGTGTATGTGTTTGTGCCTGTGTGCATATGTATGTGTACATGCGTGTTTGTGCTCACATGTGTGTGTGCATGTACACATGCATGCATGAGTAAGCAAGGGCTGAATCAGGATGTCTTCTTCAACCACTTCTCTGCCTTATTTTGTGAGACTGACCCTGTGTATGTCACCATTTGGGATACACTAGCTGACCAGCAGTCCCTGGGGTCTGCCTGCCTCTACCTAAGCAATGAAGCTGCCGGACTTGGCTCTTATATGGGTAGTGGGGAAAGGCTTGTGTGTCAAACACTTTCCCCCTGAACCATCCCTCCCCATCTCCTCTCCAGCAGTTTAAATCCAGTTTGGAGAACAGTCCCCTAACAGCGATACAAACGTGCACCGTTACCTCCCCATTTCACCTACTTACACTATCCAGACAAAGGGATATTCAGATCCCCCTTCCAATTTTCCAGTCAATCTTAATGTGATCTCAAGGACGACCTGACATTCCCCCCATGTTACTCACCCATAGCCTAACATCCCGATTGCAAGCACCCTTATCCACTAGAAGTACAACTTCATGTGACTGCCATTTTGAGTCTCTGCTATTGGATTTCTACTTTTGTGTGGACAACACACATCAGAGGAGAACCATGTGACACCCCTCTAGTTAAGTAATCGTAGTTTTCAGTAAAATAACCACATCCAGTGTCACCTCCCTTCCTCTGCGTGTGCACTGATGTACTATGCTGAACTATGGAAACACATTTGTTAAGATGCCATAGAGGAAAAACCATACCGTCAGGCGCAGAGGGCATGGTGGATGAGGCACTGGTTGTGAGAGCAATGTATCCATGTCCTGGCCCTGTGCCCTTATCCGATAACAGACACAGAAACACAGCTTTTCCGTTACCCAGCAAAAGGAGGCTACAGCCATCGGAGGCTTACACATGCAGCTGCCACTGGGCCCAGAGTTCCCAGTACAGGAAATTTCCAGTTGAGTGAAATGCCTCACCACCAGCAGCTTTTTCATCCATCCTCTGCTTAGGCAGAGTGCGGAGCAAGAAGGCATGGGAAGACCAGTCCCCGAGAACGAATGATTATCTGCCGTCCTCCCAGCAAAGGCCTGCACGGGGATACCAACAGCCTGTTCCCATTTTCTAAGCACCCATGGGCTGTAATGACAAGCCTACACCAGAACAGCTTGTGGTGGGAGACTAATAGTCAAGTTGGGAAATTACCCGTCGCTTCAACGCCCCCAAAATAATATCTCTAAAAATAAATAAGTAAAATAATAGAACTTTGGCCATTTGCATTGAATGTTTAGACTAGTGGTTTCAAGTGAGGCGGGGGTGGTGTTAATGGCCCCACATCTCTCCCTTAAGCAACACCATTTACTAAATTAAAAGCACACACTGGATGCTCTCAGTGTAGGGGAGAGGGAGTTTACCTGCCCCTGCTAATTAGGGTTCCTCTCCATTAACCCTGCAGTCCTCTGGGGACTTCCATTGTTTTTATCCCCCAAGAATTGAAAATCTCATTGGGAGAACTACACTAATAATTATTCCATATCAGAGCACCATGAGAGAAGAAAGAGTTTAAAGGCATTAAAATGAGCAACACAACACAGCCATGGACACAGCGCTAAGACAAAACATCTAAGTCCCACCTAACCATGTCCCAGCTATCTTGTTCATCCGAGGGCCTGGGTGTTTTCCCACAACCATTACTTGCTCTGCAAATGGGGGCCATGCTCCCTCCTAGAGCTGTCTCCAGATGCCACCACCCAGAGGTGCCAAGGACTCATAATGCCTATCCTAACCCTTGTGTCCTCTGTCTCTCTGGGAATCTACCATCCTGAAAGGATTTGGCAGAGTTGGTACTGAGGAGAAGAGCAGAGCAGCGATTTTCTCCTAGTGCTCACGGAGCAGACATTGATCTGTCCTCTCTTGTGCATGGCCCTTTCCACTGAAAATACAACCTCATGATTTTAATTTAAAACGTTATCACAGACATTGGTCAGATCTTAGCCACCAAGATAATTCTTTAAAGCATCATTGACAATGGAAAGCTTTTTAAATCCTCTAATTGTCTAAGAATGGAGAATGTAATTAGCGAGATATATGGCAGCCAATCAAATGTCATGTTATAACTGAATAGTTATGAACACAGAAATACATTAAGTGGGGGGGATCAAAGCATTATGCAAAAGGCACGATATAATCCTATCATTTTACACATAATATATAATCATAATCAAGTGTATTAATTCAGTGCATATCATTCATGTCCAAATATATAGATACATAATTGTTTGGGGAATTTTACTGGGTTGTTCTTATTAAGAAAACAACCCAAAGGTGTTTACAATAATGATTCAGCAGAATTAACATTTCATTTTATACCGTAAATATTTTCCATCTGTAAGTTTACAGAGGTTATAATGGGATGGTTAGGATTGGATAGATAGGATAGGGTAGGATAGGACAGGATAGGATGGAAAGGATAGCATAGTTTAGGGTAAGGTAGGGTAGGGTAGGATAAGATAAGGTGGGTAGAATAGGATGTAGAATAGGATGGTGCAGATAGGCTAGAATGGATGGTTAGGATAGGATACGGTAGAGCAGATAGACTAGGGTAGGATGGATGGTTAGGCCAGGATAGGCTCAGTGTCCTGTTTTCACTGCCGTTCCTGTTACATGGCACTAACCAAATCTACTTAGAGGCAATAGGTCACTGTGCCTCACAACTGCAGACTATTCTTTCACTGAGTGCAGTCAGCTGAAGGCAGGGCTCCTTGCTAATCCATGCGTCATTGCCTCGAATTGCAGAACTTTGCTCACAGCCAGGAAGCACAGCAGAAGCCAGGGGAGATGGTTGCTTGCCGGCTTGCTCACTGGCTTATGCTCTGCTAGGTTTCTTATACAGCCCGGCACCCCATACGTACCAGGGAATGGGACAGCCCACAGTGAGCTGGGCTCTCCTACACTGGATAATAACCAAGGCAGTCCCGCACAGACATGTCATGGTCCTATGTGATATGGGCAATCCCTCGGCTGCCACTCTCTTCTCAGATGGCTCAGGGCTGGGTCGAGTTGGCAGTTAAATCCTCTTTTAGGAGAGTAGTATTATATAGTATAGCAAATAAAGAATTGCCTATAACCAAGCTTTTATAGAGTACCTTCCCGCCCCTTTTTCAATTCAGGGGTATGCAAGATGAACAAAAGTAGGTCAGAATACTGGACTGCTACATGTTTTTACTCTCCAGTTATGAGAGTATTTCTGACCCTCTTAAACTCCGTTTTTGACTGCCCAGACTATGTCTAAAAATAACCCCACCCTTCCACCCTGCCACTGAAGCAGTAACAGTCGCATACAATGCAGCACAAACTACCATGATTTTCCCAACTCGGGGAACCGTTTTCATCTGCTGGGGTATGCCAGCTGCCACACACCGCTCACCTCCTGATTTACTTAAGACTTTCTGCTTCTGTCAGCCACGGGGAATGGGGGCACTTACAGGTAACAACTGACAATTTGAACAAAAAATATAGAGAAAAGCTGTGTAAAGCAAGTGGCTCAGATTACAGCTGTTGACTTCTAATATTATCTGATAGATGAGGTTGCTACAATTATCTACTGCTCCCAGGTTCCATTACTTGAACGAGAAGTGCACAGAAATAAGGGCAATTTCCCAAACAATGTGTAGGGCCACTTAACTTCGTCAAGAGCCATTTCTGCGAGCAAAGTCCTCATGGTTAAAGACACGAAGACAATGTGCTGGCAACTTCACACAAGCTCTTAGTTCATATCACACATTAACTGCCTTTTGTTATTTCTGCCATGCTCTAGTTAAGGATATTATTTTTAACTAAACGTTTGTTTTAAAATGCACTCATGGAATTCACCATCCCCCCCCCATTATAAATGGGATTTAAAAAAAAAAAACTCTAAGAGAAATACTCTCTTCTGAACAAGTGAAAGTGTGGGCAGGTTTCTAACCTTAATAGTTCACGGATCATCCTGCCTACTGGCCACTCAAAAATTACAACATTTTCAATATTCAAAAGAGTGAGTACGTGGTTGACTCTTCACTGTTTAAATATCAAAAAATAACCTTTGGGAAGAAAAGTCTAGCAATCCATTTCGAAAGGGGGGAAATGGTTTGTCTAGGCGGTAGATTGGCATGCGGTTGGTTTTCATGCTGACTGTTATTCATCTAGCACTTGGGGTTGGGACTGAACCTTTCTGTGGAAGGGAGGAATTGGGAACTGCACTGAAATTCCTCTTGCCCCCCACCAGCTCCTCTACCCACCATTAAGAGTAGAAAGAGAGAAGAAATATGGGAGAGATATAGGAAAACAGAAAATATTTCAATTAGGAACACACAAGAGCAGTACAATTGGGTGCCTGGGCCTGAGAAGCTCAGGTTGAATAACTGTCATCAGCCACACTCTGGAAAGGGCAGGGGTGGCCTCCAGCACACTCACTCCAGAGCACTTGACCCCACTTGGAAGAGTCCTAAATGTCACGTTATTTTCCAAGTTGAAATCCCATTGATTTGTTTTCTTTTTACGTTTCATGCGTGGTAAGCCACAGCATGGGCATATCCAAACGAGTCTCAGGACACAAAACTCTTACCTTAAACATTTATTGCTACTTTCCTGTTGATAAGTGGTTAACAAGGCCTGATACCATGACGACCCTGCCTTCTCTTGACCAGAGGCTGGGAATCCTTGCAAGCATTTATCCAAGAAATGTCCATTGCTCCTAAAATCTAGGTCACTGTGAGTATCATACATGAGATTGGTTAAAAAAAAAAAAAAAAAAAAACCTTGCTTCTCTTCACTAACACTCGAGGGATGGTTGAGTCTACACAGTTTAATTATAACATTTGGGTCTTTTTATTATTCTTCCTCAGCTCCTGGAATCTTTCAAGTCTTTTAAAAGAGTCCCTGCACAAAAGGTAACTTCATCCCAGAGAGAAAGAAACTCGGGCTTGGCCATACCACTTCTCCTCGGCCATTGATTAGATGTCGTCTTTTTTATTTTTTTTTTTTTAACAAATTCAAAAAGAAAGGGGACACGATTTAAAAACTAAAATAGAACCAGGCACATTGTACAAAGGATTATTTCAAGTAATTCTCCTTGAAACTCTAACAAAGGAATGTTTCCTGGGGATTAAATGGACTGTCGGGTAATCAGAAAAGTTCTTTCAGGCTTGTCCTCAGGAAGAAAAGGAGCACTTTGGGTGGATTTTGTTCCTGGCATTTTGTGACACTTTACGGCTTATTCCCTGGTGTCACACCGATTTATTTTATTATTCATGAGCTCTGTGAAGGAAGGAACGATCTTAGAGGTCCACAGCTGGACCACACTAATAGATCCTTTCCCATCTTCCATCTACTGTTACTTTAATATGGATAAGATTGTTTTATTAATGAGAGCAAATGGGTTTCCTGGGCACCAGCTTCGCCTTTGGTCACTCGGGAACCTGCTACACTTGATGAATTGATTCTCAGCATTCTGAGCACCCATACTATTTTTGACAACGTACTTTAAAAAAAAAAAATTAATTCAGACATAGAAGAACAAAGCCACACCTACAGGAAGTTACATTCTAATGAAACAAGGCTGACCTCCATGACTAATTGATGATGCCACAGTCAACTCTCAATTATTCATGTGAAGATTACCCATGGCACACTCTGAGATCACCCACCGTGATTTCTGAAATCCCAGGCTTCTTGGCTTCTCCCTGACATTGACTGGGGCTTAGGGGAGTGACATCTGAAATGTGTCACACCATGGTATGTAGTTTTAGTGACAGAGTAAAGCGAGCCAGCTAGCCTAGCCACCTGTGGAATGTCACCTCCTTCCGTAAGCAGATATAGAGTGCTTGGGGTGCTTCTCTGCTGGCCACTGCAGAAATGAATGGGGTAAGTAGAGACAGGGTGTAGGGGCTCACAGACAGGAGAGACTAATCAGATCGGTGAAGGAGACATGGGAAGATTACCACTGATAAAAGCACTCAATGTTGAATGGGAGTCAAGGAACAGTCATGGTGAGAAGGCATGCCAGGGGGAGTAAAAACAAAGCCAGAGACCTGTGAAACAGAAAAGTCTGCTGCACTGTGTAATCGTATGAGGCACGGAGAATAGTGTGATAGCATGATGTGCTGTGTGATAGGGTGATGTCCTGTGGGTTAGTATCATGTCCTGTGTGATAGGGTGATATGTGATAGTGTGATGTACTATGTTATAGTATGATGTACTGTGTGATTGTATGATGTCCTGTGTGACAGTATGATGTCCTATGTGATAGTATGATGTACTGTGTGATATTGTGATGTCCTATGTGATAGTATGATGTACTGTGTGATTGTATGATGTACTGTGTGACAGTATGATGTACTGTGGGATTGTATGATGTACTGTGGATACTGTGATGTACTATATAATAGAATGATGACTGGAATCTGCAGGCCTTCAGTATCAGCATGGGTTAGCAGGTAGAAGAGAGGTCATGCAGTTGCTAGCAGAAGTAAAAGCTGGAAGGGAAGCAGGGAAGTGTGTTCAACAGGACCTCCTTATACACACTTGCGCACACACGTGTGTGTGTGTGCCGCGCGCGCGCACTGCTGAGTAAACAGACACAGAGAGCTGGAGGAGGCAGTGAAGAAAATGAAATGGGTGAGATGACGAGGCATGTGGTAGTTCCAAACAGGCCCCTCAGATCAAAACCAGTAAGATGTTAAGAAGCATATAGGCCAAGATGGGAATAGAACTTTCCAGAAGGAAGAACAGGAGAAGAACTAGAACCCAGAGGAGAAACTACCAGTGTGCCAGGAGCAGAATCCATAAAGAGGAGGGAGAAATGAGCTCGGGATGGGAACCAGGAGAATAGATCATGGAGATGTGAGTGAGGGAAGAAGAAGGGCCTCGGGGACTTCAGCCTCAAACCTGAGAGACAGAAGCCACTGGAAAACCTGATGGTGAAAGCCTTCACTCTCCAGTCTTTGCCAAAGTGTAGAAGAGGAAAGAGGAAAACTCTAAGTCCCAGCACACGTCACTTCCTGCCCATGTGTGGGTTGTGCAGGAAAAAAGAAACAAGCCTTTTCCCGTCAGAACATGCAAGGCCCTCTTCTCAAACAGCTCCTGGGACTGACCTTCAAAGTCCTCCATGTTCAGGAACCCTGGGGGGTCCAGGGTCAACCTGCTGTGACAAGTCGGGTCACGCGACAGAGGAAAATGACTTCCCTGACCTGGGAGACCGCCACATTAATTGTCTGTGCACCCCTGGCATTTATGAACTGAGGCCTTACAGTTTTTTATTTTGCTGCTGTTGTTTTCTTTTTAAAGAGCAGCTAACTCTGCAAGGCAGATCCTTTTAAAACATTTGTTTCAAGGCAGCAGAGAAGGGGCCCATAAAATGCAGGTGTCTGCCAGGTTATCTCCTATCCCTTACCTCCTGGGGCTTGGACACAGTAATAGAAGACAATCAGAAGGAGTCCTAGAGTGCTGACTTCTCTCTGTGACAGATTAAGTGTGCCACTGGTGACATAGTCTTGAGGGACCTCCTGCCTGGCCACCTCCCCATCACCCTCCCGTCTTTTCTCCCTCCTCAGAAACTCCATAGAGCTCTGACCCCATCCCAGACTTCCTATCCTCCTTGGCAGTTTCTACTCCGAGATAGAGGCTGCAGTGCTCACCATGAGTGCTTCCTAACCCTGCCTCTGCTCCCTCACCCAGGAAACCCCATTCTCAAGGCCAACACCAGAGCGGTGTATCTGCAGTCCCTCTGGCTGGCTGTATGGTGTCTGGATACACTTGCTCCAAGGAAGCAGGAACACCCAGTGAGGGAAACAGGCAGCCAGCTATTTCTGTCATTTCTCACATTTTTGGAAGTCTCTTGCTTGCACTTCTGTTTACTCAGTATTATTTCCTTCTTGGGTCTCTGAGGGAGTTGAAGACTAAATAGTATAGTTATAGTTTTCCCTGTTTACCAGAATCAGTAAAGAAACTTACTATGGATGTATTAAGTATAATAGGTTTAAAGGACAGTAAAAGATAATTTGATATGCAAATTAGAATAAAAAGTAAATTAGGTACAAGACTTTGACTCATCAAGAAAGAATAGATAATGGCATATTTTCTTGGAATTTGTCATACGCTAATAAGTTAATGTACTTATTGCCATGTATCTATTGTATATATTGTACTTAGTTTTTCTCATATTGGTTATAACCTTTTTTAAGGTGTGGCATGTGGTGCTATCATTCTCCGGGGGTAGGAGAATGGGACTTGCCACTAGCTAACCACACAACACAGCTAACTTGGTACTGTGGTGAGTGGATCAACTTGACAAGTGGCATTCTTTAAACTCGGGCCAGAGACAGGAGGTTGGGCTGTGTGAATAACCAAGCCTGGTCTTGCTTTCATACCCTGACCACTGTGAAATGTCCTCACCCGCTTTCTGTTGCTATAACAGAATGTCGCAGCCTAATGCTTGATTATGAGCATAGGACTACACAGCTCATGGTTACAGAGGGTGAGAAATCCAACACAGAGTTCTGGCATCTGAGGAGGCCTTCTTGCTGATGAGAACTCTGTAGAGTCCCCAGGTACTACAGGGCATCGCACGGAAGGGTTATCACAGGCTATCATCAAACCTAGCTCTGGTGTCTCTTCCAGCAAAGCCTCGGATTTGAGCCATGGATTAGGCTCAACCCTTAGTGGTCTCACTTAACCTTATTGACCCCCTAATGCTAACCCTCCAGACACAATTGTCAAGTGTTTATGCTAGCACAATAATGACTCCTTACAACACGAGTTTTGGTGGGGACAAGCAAACCATTACAGGGTTATACAAAGTCATTCTACATAAAAACTTAATCAAAAATCATTTGTGATGGGCGTGGGGATAGTTCAGCACTTGGGAGCGTTTCTCACTCTTCCAGAGGACCCTAGTTTAGTTCCCAGTGTCCACATCAGGTGGCTCAGGGTGGCCAGGGGGATCGGACACTCTGCCCTCTGTGGGCAGTGCACTCAGGTGAACAAATCTACATGCATGCAGGTAATTTAAAACAAAATAAAAATTAGACATCACACTAAAGAAAGACATGTCCATACCCTAATTCCTAAGTCCTGTGACTAGGACCCCATTCACTGCAAATCAGGATCAGAAGACAAGAGTAAAGCAGAGAACAAACTCACGCAGAGACAGAAGACAAGGAGGTCCCGTGACCCTGGAGGAAGAGACAAGAGAGATACAATGTGCAGAAAGAGATGTCGGCAGCCTCCAGAAGCTAGGGGGGAAAGAAAGCGCTCTCAGCTGGAGCCTCCAAGGACGGCATGTGATCTTAACACCGTGGTCTAGCCTTCCAGCCTGCAGAACCGTTGCATGAAGGCATCTCGCTCATCGTCAGGGGTTACAGCAGCTAACCTGTTCTGTCCCGAGGAAGTATCCAAGGGTTCTTACAGATAAGGACAGAAGATGGTAGCTCCTCCTGTGGGAGTTATCTCAGCTCAGTCCTCAAAACCATAGGCCCCTCACAAAGCCTAACCAGTCATGTTCTGTGGAGGAAAACCAGCACCACAGGCTTAAGGAGGTTATTCTTGTGAGGCCTGTGGCTCTCTACGTCAGCCTCTGCACTGAGAAATCCATCATTCAGATCTGTGGTTTAACTCAGGAAATGCTGAAGTATTTTCTTTTAATATCACTCAGACAGATCTCTCTAAAATGAGCCTTAAATACCCCTGCCAATTAGAGATTACATAGAATATAATTACATTTCCCTTATTGAAAGAAAAAATGAATAAATGTAAAATAAAATTTCATTACTATGATGTAGATTCAGGTATAGAGAAACAGATTGATATATAGTAACATCTCCTTTGCCCTCCCCATCCTTCTTTACCCTCCCCCATCCTTCTTTACCCTCCCCCATCCTTCCTTACCCTCCCCCATCCTTCCTTACCCTCCCCTTCCTTCCTTACCCTCCCCCTTCCTTCCTTACCCTCCCCCTCTTTATTTGCCCTCCCCCTTCCTTCCTTACCCTCCTCCTTCCTTCCTTACCCTCCCCCTTCCTTCCTTACCCTCCCCCTTCCTTCCTTACCCTCCCCCTTCCTTCCTTCCTTACCCTCCCTCTTCCCTCCTTACCCTCCCCCTTCCCTCCTTACCCTCCCTTCCCTCCTTACCCTCCCCCTCTTTATTTGCCCTCCCCCTTCCTTCCTTACCCTCCCCCTTCCTTCCTTACCCTCCCCCTTCCTTCCTTACCCTCCCCCTTCCTTCCTTACCCTCCCCCTTCCTTCCTTACCCTCCCCCTTCCTTCCTTGCCCTCCCCCCCTCCCCCTTCCTTCCTTCCTTGCCCTCCCCCTTCCTTCCTTCCTTGCCCTCCCCCTTCCTTCCTTCCTTGCCCTCCCCCTTCCTTCCTTCCTTGCCCTCCCCCTTCCTTACTTGCCCCAGTTCTAAGCACTGATATTGGTACCCTAGAAGGGAAGTCATTGACCACAGTGTCTCTCTCTCCCTAACCTTCAGTCTTTCCCATCCTAACAAGCACTCACGGCCTTTTTTTCTTCTTCTATGAGCAACTGTAGGTAAAACTCCTAGAAAATCACTCAGAAGGGAAAGGAGCATGAAACAGTCATTCTGGTTGGCACAGAGTGTTAGCCATCAAATCGCATAGGGCAAGGGAAGATGCACATTGTTCAATGTGCATCAGTGGTGCACACTGCTCATACAGGCTAGGCGGCTTTGGTATGACTGAAGCAATAGGTCCCAAGCATAGGGAGGCTCTGCTGGTGAACTTGCTGTCCATGGACCAGCTGAGGCCATGGCACCATCCTCACAAGCATATCCTTTATGTTTAGCTGAAGCAAATACCACAGCGCATGCATGTAAGAGAAAGGAGGCGTTGCTGCATCTTGACCTACCGAGGAGACTTCTGGGCATGCAGCTTCTCAAGAAGTCAACCTGGACCCTCTCCTCTCTCTCCTCGACGCCACATCTCCAACATTTTGCTCCTTTCCCCAAAATTCATGGTGTGTGTTCTCTTCGCAAACCGCTGTATCCACCTCCCTGGTACCATCACCATCATCTCCCATTCATCCTGAACCAGGAGCTCTGAAGACCCCACATACCCCATGGTCTTCCTTTGTCCACACCTCTGTGGGGCACTGAGAGCACTGGGGGAATGCCGCCACCCGGTCAGTCTCCAGTCTCCACAGATATGCCATGCCCCTATGCACCTGGCATCACTCATGTTCCCAGCTGGATGCCACTCACCTCCACTTGGAGGCATCCTTTGACTCCTACAGTTCCTGGGATTCAAGTGTGCCCCTAAAGCCCAGATGTTAGAAACTTAATCTCCAAGCAGGGTATGGGGGGAACTCCATTAACAGACAGCCACACCATGAGGGACATGCAATGAGTGTCATCGTCACAGGCATAGGTTAGTTATCAGGAGACTGTACTTGTTATAAAGTAAATCTCTCTCTGTGTCTCTCTCTCTCTCTCTCTCTCTCTCTCTCTCTCTCTCTCTCTCTCTCTCCACACACACACACACACACACACACACACACACACACACCTTCTCTTTCTTACTGTTACCAATTACCCTCTGCAGGACACAGCCTGAAGGCCCTCCCCAGAAGCCAACTCCTTGAACTTGGATTTCCCCAAATTTGAAAAGGAAGTTTCATTATGAAATACACAGTCATGTCGGACATTCTCTTACAGAAGACCTAACAATATAACTAGATACTGCCCTGGGTAATCTAAGAACACCTTCCTAATGCTGAGACCCTTTAATGCAGTTAATGCAGTTCCTCATGTTGTCATGACCCCCAACCACAGAACTGTTTTCTTTGCTACTTTATAGCTAGTTTTGCTACTGAATATCTATGTCTCCTGGTGGTCTTAGGCCACCCCTATGAAAGGCTCATTCCAATCCCAAAGGGCTCATGACCCACGGGATGAGAACCACTACTCTAGACTGAGCTTTCTGAAGATGAGGCCTTGCATCTTTCCTACAAAACCCATCTGGTCGCATGGTGCCTCCTTCATAAAAATCTCATACAGAACTTCCTGTGCGCTGAGCAGCATGCAAACATTGGCACACGTTAACTCATGTGCTCAGAGACTCTCAGCAGCCCAAGCGCAAGGGTTGTTTATGTTCCCATCTTCCAGTCAAGCAAACTAAGGCACAAAGGCTCCCCTGATGCGTCTGCCCCACGTGTTTCCTAGGCACCTGTTTGGGCTGTGTTTGAAGCCAGGCAGTTTGGTTTTCAGCCTCAGCACACCTCATGGATACACTACAGTGCTTCCTGTGGCACAGGCTGGAAAGTTCTATGCAGTAAATTCAGCCACGCTAAAGGAGCGTTGTCATGACAGCATATCCCCAAGAGGGCATGCCATTCTCTTATGACTTTGACCCCCCCACACACACTATTTTTCCCCTAACCCTGTACAAGCATAGAGCTTTGAATGACGTCACTTCGTTCCACCAGCTGAATCTATTCAAACACTCTTTGATTTTTATTTTAGCACTTATAGTTTTCAATTTATCGCTATTTTATATGATGCTACGACAGCCTTACACATAAATACTGTGTGATGCTGTCTGATAAATTCTTTGAGGAATTCAACGACGTGAATTTCAAGGATTTGGACATGCACTGACAAATTACCTCCCTGAAAGTATGTTGGGTTGGGGGAACTCATTTTCCTGCACCGTGACAAATGAGTCTGTTCATCTCAAACAGATCTACCTACTGGCTGTAGATAGGTGTCTTTGGCATTTGGAGGGCAGGAGTATCTCCAAATTTAGGTCCCAACCTGGATAATTTTGAAATCATTTCAAGCTTATATTCCATGCTTGACTAGTTGAAGGAAGCTACCATTATGGCTTGAATCTGAAATGTCTCTACAGGTTCCTGTATGAAAGTCTAGATGTCCTGTTGGTGATGCTCTTTGGGAGGGTACCACAAACCAGAAGGTGGAACTGAGCTGGAGGTAGGTCCTGGGGTAGGGTGGGTACCTTGTTCCCTTCCTGCCTCTGCCTGCCCCCTCTTGACTTCCTGTCTACCAGGAAGTGAATGCTCTCCTCACTGACATGTTCACATCATCATGATGTTCCTTTCAAACGCCTGAGGCCAAATAACCTTGGACTAAATCCTCTGAAAGCAGGCGCCAAATCAAATGCTCCCCCTCTGGGTTGTTTCTGTAAGCCACTTCATTTAGCTACAACAAAGTAACTGTTTCAACACAAACTTTAAACAGATACCAAGGACTGGCCACGCCCCAGCCCTTGAAGAATATTAACACTATCTAACATGATAGCTATCAGCGCTAGGGGAGGCTGCTCCTGCAGTTTTAAGCAAAATTTTATAAAAACCAAAATCAGTTCTGTTATTCTTTACTTTTCCACTTAAGACTTAAACAAAGTATACATATGTATCACTTGCTTCTAGTCCAATTCTATTTCTAAAATTATGCAGCATAAAAATAGAGACTCAAGTAGCAAACAAATTCTGTATGTAGGCTAGCCCACAGCAATAACACCAACAGGAAGGTGTGATTACAGAATGTGGAGAATCTACTTGTTTACCTCCAGTATTTCCATTTTTCTTAAAAAAAAAAAAACATGTGGAATATTCCTTGATTACAGTTAAGAAACTGCTTGTTTCTATTACATTACATCCCCAGTGGACTGCAGTGAAATTTTGGAGCTGACATGACAGATAGCTCATTTCAGCACAGATTATGATACCACACTGAGTTTTAAAAAGATTTTCCAACAGTTAGGGACACTGTCTGCCCACAAACAGAGCAAATTAGAATATATTCAACTGCCAAGAAAGGAAAAAGAATTAACCCAGAAAAGTTAAGAACTAGACGACTTAAGGTAAACACAAAACAACAGAAAAGAAAGCTCATGGAAATGACGTAACTGCTATCCACATGTTGCGATAATAAGTCACCGCAGGCACAAAGCTATACTGTCCAGAGGAAGGACTGGGCACAGACATCAACCCGTTTGCATGAACTGAAGTATATATGAATCCTCTAACCTCATTTGTTCACACAACGAAGAACAGTTCACCTATATAGTCTCGTGTTGAGGTAGCGTCTGAGTTTTAGATAAGGAAATACTTTATTTGGAACATGAGCAGGCATACTAGGAAGTCTCAACTCTTCTTGAATGACAAAGTGGCGCCCCATTCCACCACTGTCCGCAGACGGCAGCGACCCATGGTGAGAAAGCAGCACACATAAAGACTTGTCTTGCTGGCTGTGTTGGCAAGTCTGAATCCCTGTTTTCAGAAGTCTATGAAGTGGCCTTGAGAAGACCGTCGGGAAAGTCTTCAGAAGTTAGCAGTCCTTCACTAGATGCTGAAATGCTAAGAAGCATGGATGTGCAGAAGTAAATCCCATATCGGCACTTCAGTCTAATAGGCAAGATCTCCAAGAAGGCAAGGAGACTGGAGGGAGGCAGGGAGATGAGAAGTTAGAACTTGTGCTCTCTCTCTCTCTCTGTCTCTCTGTCTATCTGTCTCTCTCCCCTCGTGTGTGTGTGTGTGTGTGTGTGTGTGTGTTGTGTCTGTCTGTCTGTCTGCCTCTCTCTCTCTCTCTCTGTCTCTCTCTCTCATGTGTGTGTGTGTGTGTCTGTCTCTCTCTCTCTCCTCGTATGTGTGTGTGTGTGTCCCTCTCTCTCTCCTCCCTCTCCCCCTCCCTCCTCCCTGCTGGAATTTTCCAGCCTCTGTCCCTGATCCTACATTTTTAAAGGACAATATTAAGACCCTGGGGAAGAGTTACCTGGGAAAGAAGGCAGCAACTGAGATAAGGGGTAACCCATTGGTCAGTGTTGGGGGAGGCGTTAGCAAAATGTGACTCAAGAACAGAATCTAAAAGCCAGCAACGATGGCGCACTGGGTAAAAGTGATTGCCATTGCCAACCTGTCAACCTGAATCCTAGGACAAGAAGCCAAGGTGAAAGGAAATGGACTCTACAAAGTTTTCCCCTCACCCCAATGTGGAAAAAGAATTAACCCAGCAAAGTTAAGGACTGGGGAACTTAAAACAACCCCCACAAGGGGAAGTGTGGTGTGTGTGTGTCTGTATGTGTGGTGTGTGTGTTTGTGTGTGAGTGTGTGTGTGTGTGTGTGTGTGTGTGTGTGTGTGTGTGTGTGTGTGTGTGAAAGCTTTCTCTACCTGAATGTGAGGCTAAGAGAATATGGACTCTAGAAATAGGAATACTATAAATTTCTTTATGATGTTCAGAAACTATGCAGATAGGTTCCCCATGAAAATTAGAGCCATAATAGTCATGTGCTCCTGTAAGCCTGGTGATGCTGTGAGGACAAGGACATTGGTCAGTTGAGCGGATTCGGTGTGAGACTCTACCTCAAGGCAACTACAGAGACAGCAATAGAAAACAACACTAGATGTCCTGCTCTGGGCCCTGCAAACATGTACACAAGTATGTGCACCACACACATATACACACAACCACATATCAATGCACACACACACACACACACACACACACACACACACAAGGGCCACAGAATACTCTTTGACATCGGGAGGGGGTGCTTGCCAACAAGATGTTGATATTCATCTGCTGTGACTCAAATGGGAAACATTCAAAATTAAAGGTAAAGCCTTGAGGAGAATTAGGACGCAAGGTCTCTCCCTCTTCAATATGAGATCAAAGGCCTTTTGAGATCTCCCTGCAACACTGGGCTCCCCTGCCTCCCACACACACCCACTCATGCCAGTACTCATAAGATAACCGAGTGTCCCAGCACCTTGACTTTGGACTTCCCAGCCACTCAGACTTAGAATTACATTTCTGTTCTTTGTAAATTACTTGGACTGTGCTATCCTATTGTAACAGTACTAAAGACCAAGCCATCTCTAAATCAGCATTTAGGAGTCATCGCAACATAAAAACATTTTAAAGCATAAGAAAACTAGCAAGGCACGCCACTCATACGCCTTGTTTTAAAAGGAGAGGGATCAATAAAAAAATTAGTAAATGTTGAAAATGGAAATCTTGGGCTAAAGACATGGCTTGGCAGTTAAGTTTGCTTGCTGCTCTTGCAGAGGACCTGGGTTCAATTCCCGGCACCCATGTCACCTGTAACTCCAGCTCCAGGGGATCCCACACCCTCTTCTGGCCTCTACAGGCAGTCACATGCATGTGACATTAATAACAAAAATATACACATATTCATCTATTAAATAAGATAAAGTCTTTCTTTTAATTTTAAAGATACTGTAGGATTTAAGATACAGAACTCTGTTAAAAGGTTAATTCAATTCAGTGGTGACTGAATTAGTTCCTATAAAAATAAGCACTAATAAGTCTACATAAGTTAAGACAAATGTTATTATTCGAAGAGGATAACAGTTAATAACTTCAGGCTTTATTTTTTTATTAAAGTATGATTAAAGAAGAATCTTTTTTTAAAGATTTACTTGTGTGTGTGCATGTGTTTGTGCATATATGTTCATATGTTCATGCATGGGATGTGTGTGTGAGTACCTGCATGAGTGTGTGTGTGTGTGCATGTGTGTGTGTGCGCGCGTGCGTGCGTGCGTGTGAGTGTGCGTGTGTGTGTGTGCGCGCGGCGTGCGTGCGTGCGTGCGTGTGCGTGTGTGTGTGTGTGTGCGCGCGTGCGTGCGTGCGTGTGCGTGTGCGTGTGTGTGTGTGTGTGTGTGTACATGTGTGATGTTTGCTGGTGGCCTCGTCGTCTAGAAGAAGCAACAGATCCCCTAAAACTGAAGCCACAAGTCCTCTGCAAGAACAGTGTCTGCTCTTGACTTCTGAGTCCTGTCACCAGCCCCTAAGCATGAATCTTTAAGATTAACTATGAACACTAGAGATTTACTTGGAAGCTTCCATATCATCTGAAGGAAATAAACTACAAAAAAGGGGAAACAAACCACATCAGCTCAGTGAAATACAGGAAGAGGAAAAGATGCAGGAGAGCTGAGCAAGAAACACAAAAAGTACTGGAAATAATTTCTAACGCATAAACAAACGCAGCAGTTGAAGAGGCCCTCCTACTGGGGTTTTGCTTTTTAAAGGTTTATGGTTTTTGTAAATTTGTGTATATGCAGGGTGGGTGTATGTGCGTGTGTGTGTACGTGTGCGTGTGCGTGTGTGTGTGTGTGTGTGTGTGCGCGCGCGTGTGTGTGTGCGTGCCCCAGGCCAGAAGATGGTATTATGTTTTCCAAAGCTGGAGTTACAGGTGGTTGCCTGATGTGAGTTGCCTGATGTGGGTGCTGGGAACTGAGCCTGGGTTTGGAAAGGCAGCCAGTGCTCATACATGCTAGGTCATCTCCCCGATCCTTCCCATCCATTTTTTAATCTAGTCACATGTTGCTTACCAAAGACATACCTAGAGCATTATCACACCGATGGCTGCAAACCAAGGACAAGAATGTACATGCTTCCCAAATACGACACAAAATGAAGCTGGCAAGGCAGAGCTAATATCAGGCAAAAAAGGCATGAAGTTCAAAAACCATTAATACAAATAAATAAGGACAGTTCAGTAGATGATAAAATTAGCATGCATGTCATAACTTTATAATATGTAAAGCAGAAACAGGGAAATCTGCACAGACAAATTGATAATTATAGAGGGTAATTAGTACTAGTTAGAATGTAGATGTTTGGCATAGCCAAATTGACCAGCTTGATCTAATAGAAACAAAGAGAATCACATACCACAAAAGGCTAAATCCTCTTTCTGTGAATGTGAGGAATGTCTACAAACATTGGCACGAGACCAGGATTCCAAAGATCTTGAATCACACTCATCATCCCCCTGACAGTGATATCAACTAAATTAGAGCAACAAAAACAGAACAGACCACATATGTGGATGCATTAAAATGAACAGTTAAGCAAAATCCAAATTAGCAAGAAATTATTGCTTATTAAAATGTATGGGTTAGCAAAGCTACAATTTTAAGATAAACATATGACATTAAAATCAGTGACTAGAAAACAGAAAGATTTAAATAAATGTTCATTTTGAGGAGCTGAAAAAAAGTAGTAAATCTAAAGAAGGGTGATGGGACATGTTATTCTGTAAATATGCTTCTCATACTGGTTAATGAATAAAGCCCTGTTGGCCAATAGAAAAGCAAGATAGGCGGGGCTAGGAGACTAGGAAGAGGAAAGAGGAAGTAGTTAGGAGGAGTCAATATGGAGAGCCTGGAGAGGTAGAATGCCAGCTGCTCTGGCCGGTAAGATGAGACCACGTGGAAATACTTAGAATAGTAGAAATGGGTTAATCATTAAGACAGAGCTAGCCAGTAAGAAAATAGTACCTGGCCAACAGCCTTATATAAAATACAGAGTCTCTGCGCGTTATTGAGGGCTGGCGTGGTGGCGGGACCAGACCGGTGGCAGGGAAAAACCTGCTTGTAACAGAAAGGGATAACACATACAGAATAAGACCATAATTAAAGAATAGTCACAAAACAATAGAGGTAGAGTTAAGGGCTGTGCTTCTTTAGTAAAATGGTGGTGGTAGGCTTCTCCGAGGTCTATGAGGTCACAAGCCTTGGATAATTGGCGAGGGTTCCAGTATTAGGCAGGATTTCCCTCTTGTTGAGCAGGTCCTAAGTTCAATTAGAGAGCTGCTTGTTGGGGCTCAGCAGTCTGTGGACCCCGCCTCTGGGCAGGACGCCTATGGCCACATAATCACTACGTCAGGCTTTACCTGGCTGTTCAAGCCTTTACCTGGCTGTGCAGAGGACCCAGTTACGCATGCGCAAGCTCCCCTTTTAAAGCAAGCGTGCCAAGCGCACCTCTCTCTTGCCTCTTGCTCCTGCTCTTTCTCTCTTGCTCTCTCTGGGGCCCCTTCTGTCTTTCTCTCCCTCTCCGCTTTCTGTTGGCCACCAGCTACCCCCTTTTCCTCTCCCCTCTCTCAATAAACTCCACGTGGGCGCTGAATCTCGTGTTTGTGTTTCTTAGGCAATAGCAGCTGCAAAAGAACAACACTGATGGTTAACAACAAGATATGGATGCCCCTCAGCACCCATAGGGTTATTAAGCTAGCCTGGTCACTGATGTGGTCCATAGGCCTCACAGCTGTTGGTGGCATCCCTGCTTTGGAAGCTTGCATGGTATTATCTGGTACCATGAAAGCTGGTCCTAAGGGAAGAGACTTTCATGTCACTTCCAGCTCAGATCACTGATCTCTCCAGGACCCTTATCATGAAGGAGTGTTGGATTTTGTCAAAGGATTTTTCAGCATCTAGTGAGATGATCATGTGGTTTTTCTTTTTCAGTTTGTTTATATAGTGGATTACATTGATATATTTCGTATATTGAACCACCCTTGCATCCCTGGGAATGAAGCCTACTTGTTTGTCATGGTTGATGTATGTACAAATACATATATATATATATATATATATATATAATATATATATATATATATGTATATGATAGATAGATGATATAGAGAGAGATAAATACATATAAATAGATATATAAGACATATATACACATATACAGATATACATATAGATATATAAAGATAGATAGATACACACACACACAGAGGCTTGTGAGTATTAAAGGGTGAGGTTTTTAAGATAGATAGTATGGTTCCTACTGACATTTTCAGACATCTTTACTGTTGCTTTATTCTTCTCCCTCCTTCTTCTGTTCTAACTACATCCTAAATATTTGTTCTTATACCTAGAAATAAGTGGATTCTCTGCCTCTCTTTGAGGGAAATTCTCTTTGCAATTGAGATCATTACAGAAAACCACAATCAATCACAATAGACAGCTGTGGAACCCAGTTCCAATGCATCTATCTACAAAGTGACTCCCACACCTAAGCCTCAGGGAACACCACAAAAAGACTATAAAGGCCAGGGGATTGAGGCGTTTGCTGTGTCTCCTAGGAATGATAGGAGCTAGACACATGCCTCACCAACATGACTGCCTAAACATGAGCTGAGCAAGAACAACAACAGTAGGCATGCATGAGGCTTCCACACTACACATAAAACTACAGGCAAGTAAGGAAGGTTGAGAGTGGAGGAAATAGTCTTCCCCAGGGAATAATGCACCAATAGGTTATCTAATACCTGATGGCCATCCCTGAA
This sequence comes from Cricetiscus sungorus, assembly GCA_030556225.1. NCBI lineage: Eukaryota > Metazoa > Chordata > Mammalia > Rodentia > Cricetidae > Cricetiscus > Cricetiscus sungorus. Next base: position 8,478,992 of record JANBXA010000738.1, on the reverse strand, counting down.
AACATATGTACATGTAACATTACACAGACTGAGCAGCTTATATTTAAGAGTATACACGGATATACATGTACATCTACACATGCAACAACAATTAATAATAAAAAGAGGCCATGAATTTGAAAGAAAGCAAGGAGATGGGTTTGGAAGGCTTTGGAGGGAGGAAAAGGAAGGGAGAAATGATGCAATTGTAATCACAAAAAGAAAAGAAATTTTAAACCAGAAAAATAACAAACAAAATTCAAATTTGGTTCATATTCTGTTCTAAGTATTAAATACCAGGCTAGCCAATGAGATGGCTCAGCTGGTAAAGTATTTGCCACCAAGCCTGATGGCCTGGGAGCCTTATGGCAATGGAGATAATCAACTCCTGCTAATTGTCCTCTGAGTTCCATACTTGGTCTGTGGTATGAGCAGCACACACACACACACACACACACACACACACACACACACACACACAAGTAAATATGAAACTTTATAATAGCATGTTCACATGAACTTTAAGAACAATACATTACTTTCTAGGGGAAAAATTCTAATAATGACCCAGAATGAACAAAGTATAATTAAACAATTAAAGAATTTGAGCTGGTGATAGAAAGTCAAGCTAAATGACACTACAGCCAGACTATGCTACATATAAATCCACCCCAATCTTGTAAGAATCTCAACAACAACAAAATCTCCAAGCTGATTGAGAAAGCAGAAAAAGAGAAGTCTCACTACTTACATCAATCAGTAATAGCAGAAATAGGCAGACTGCTGTCAGTGCAGAAGGCTACAGTAATGACTTCAACAGGCAGAGGTCTAAAATGCCAAAATATAAATGCATAAAATAGCAATAAATAAAATAATTGTGAATAATATCCTTAAGACTGTGCTCAAGTATATTTAACTACAAAAAAAAAAAAATCAAAGGTGCCATATCAAACATTTCACTAATGGGTTCATCATCATAGAAAAATATATTCCACAGTAAGAAAATTAAAAAAAAAAAAACATGTCAACAGATGAAGACAAAAGCATCATGACTCAAGTCTAATTGTTGACAAACATGTTTAATAACATGAGGAGGAGGGTCTCTGGAAGACACTCATGCTGAGAGCGGCACACATATCATTCCTAGTTGGGTGACTTTATAAGCATTTAATTTAGAAGTGATAGAAAAGTAAGTATTAATTATTCTATTCATTATGCCACAGAACTTGAGAATTCTGTAAAATAATGAAGAATGTAAAGTATAGTCACAAATGATGCTGATATCTACATAGATACTCCAAAGAAGCTACAGATGAATTATTAAAACAAAGTAAATGTTTAGAAAGAGCACTAGACACAAAAAAAATCAACATAAATGAAGAAATCCCACTGAGCAAATATTCTTTGGATTCCTTGGAATAAACTTTCCAGAACATGTGAGATCTTGATGTAGAAAACTACTTGCATTTGTCAAAGGATTAAAAAAAATACCTCAAGGACTTTAAGATTAATTATACTACTTTGATTATTTCAACTAGCTTTTTTAAATTAAAATTAAAGACTACATAAGGTTTACCACAGAACTCTATGCATCATCTTACATTTGCTTTGTGCCAAAAAGCTAGTAAAAGGGAAGATGGTCTTGAACAAAGTGGAAGAAATTATTCATATAAGAATAATTATTATAGAGTCCTTGGCAATAAGAAGTGGGACCGTGTATGGAGGTATGGTCACTACACAAATATGATCCCATGGAAACAAAAGAAGAGCCAAGATACAGGCACAGGAAACAGATCTGTGATAGGCGTGGCTACACAAACCAACAAAGGATGCTATTTCTTTGGTCATTCAAGGCAGTGGGAAGTTGATCTTAGCAAAGGGATAAGAAGGTGATCCCCTTCCCACACCATACACTACATTCAATTCAATGTGATGGCAGGCCTGACTGTGAAAAAGCAAACCTAAGAATTTTGGAAGAAAACAGAGTAGGTATGTCTGGATGGGAGCAGAAAGAAAAAAAAAATCTTACACAGTGTAAAATCAAATCAAAAAGGAAAACATTGACAAACTGAGTGTACTACCAAAATCATGTTAGCAAAAACATGATTAAGATTAAAAGAAAAGTTATAAGAAAAGACTATTAGGATCCAAGGTATACAAGGATATCTAAAGAATCCAATAGGAAAGCTAAGAAAGAAGACAGATGGCCTGGTAAGAACATCAAAGGTTTTTGAATGAGTCATTGATAAAAGAGGGTCACTAAAGGCCAGACTCACTGGAGATGTTAAAATAGCAGCCCATACATTCAGATTAGGACAGCTTAGAGTCCAACAAACAGAATTCTGATGAGCACATGAGGAAATGGGGTTTTCCCCTCTACCAATGGGAACATAAATGTCTGTCAGCCTCTGAGAGCCCTTTGAACACCACCTAGCAGCTCACTCCTGTGATTTCACCACACAGTAGCAAACAAAATCTATCTTTGAATCCTTTCATACTCCTAATGGTTGAAAATTGCTAAGAGCTTTTATGTGAGTTGTATCTACTAGTATATTAGAAAGAAGGAATGAGACTTCGTCAAGTGTTTACAATTAGCATTACTACCCCAATAACCTCTCACATGTTGACATGACATCTTCAGCGATCAAATTTTTCAAAGCAAAATCCATCTTGCCAGCCCTCTCACCAGCCCCAAATGATGATGTGCTGGTTGATGTATTTGAAAGAAATTTAGCCTAACATATGGAATAGCTCATTTATCCTTGTATAATTTTGCAATACCACAGATTTGTCATCAGGAAAATACTGAGTTATAGAATTATATGGCTCTTTCAAATGTGAGTACCTTCATTATACAATATAAAATGCCCTGATAACATTACTATTTGGTTAAATATAAAAATGTTTTCAATTATTCAGTAATTCTATAGTGGCAGAATTTACTAAATCGTTATTTTTTTTCCTTGGAGGCTTGAATTTTATGAATGGTCGCACATACTACCAATTCTTGTTGCGGTGAAAGTTCACATCATTCATTTTTTAAAGACATGTCCCTGAGAATTCATGTGGTGAAATGCAGCAGGCAGTGTGATGGTATTAAGAGGTGGGGCCTGTGGGAGGTAGAAACGAGACGTGTGAAGGTAAGCCATGACAGCGGTCTCCGGGATGCAGGGATGTTCCCTTGGGTCTATTCACTCTCTGAACAAAGATGAAACATTCAAGGCACCGTCTTGGATGCAGAGAGAAGAATTGTACCAGACACCTGACCTGCCAGCAACTGTTTTTACGCTCTTCAACCCTCAGGAAGTGAGAACAAATAAACTGACTACTGTTTATAGCCATTCAGCCTAAGGTATTTTATTACAGCCACACAATCCTAGGCAATCCACTAGCTGTCCAGGAGCCTGTTAGTGTGGTTTATCCATGGTTTATTTTATCTGTCCGCCGTTCTTTACAATAAATATGGAAATCTGTGGGAACGTTTGGCCTATGACTTGCACTCTGTAACATAAACAGAAGTTCCTCCATGCACCTTTCCCATGGTGGCCCCGGGAATTCTGAGGAGTCATGTGTTCAAGGGTTGAGGATTAATAGGACTCATCGTCATTGCTTCAGGGATACTCAGCCAGCACAAGGTGGTGACGAATCAAAAACTACCAGCATGGTTTGAGCGGCTGTTTTGATTTATACTAGAACAGGCGTTGATTTTCACCATTGGTGCAAACACAGGCAGAGAAAAGAAGACAGATCATATCTCAACCTTATTGTGAAGATGGTTTCAACCTTGAAGGCCCTCTTAAAAAAACAAAAAAGACAGCATGGAAGCCAAGGGATCAATGGACTATGCTTCGAGAATCACACTCCAGGGAGAGGCACGCATCTGCACAGAGACAGGCCAGCATCATTTGTATAACAAAAACATGCAAGCAACTCAAACGCCCCTCAGTAGGAGTACGGGTAAATAAAACCATGCACACCAGTTCAATGGAACCCCAGATAGCTGATGCGCTACAGCTGTATCCAGCCCCAGGAATAATTCTCATGCATAATGTTGAGCCAACAACAGTTGGCAGAGGAATATGGTAATATACCACTAACAAAACGCTCAAATTTTTAAACTGATACTATGTATTCTATTATATATTTTGTAATTATATTATGTTAAAAGTTCAAAACTATGGCTGAGAATGATAAATCCTGAATACATAAAAACAGTTTGAAGACATTCCTGGTTTTATTGTGTTTTACACCTCCAAAAATCTATTGGAAATATACAAGGCATTGTTATGTAAAGACACTATAGGAATTGAAATAGAATATATATATATATATATATATATATATAATTTACATTAACACCTATCCTCACATGGACATTTGAATTCTTTCATGATTTAAAGTAGCCAATTTAAAAAATTTCTTATTCCATGGTCTTTTTGAGATTATTATCATTTTCCCTTTCCCCCCTCTAAACCTTCCCAAATAACTTCTCCTTGCTTTATTTCTAATTTATGGACTTTTTTTTGCACTAACTGATGTTACATGCATATATGTATTTGTATATATGAAATATATAATATATTACTAACTACAACCTCCTCAGTCTATATAGTGTCAATATTACTTGTATATATGTTTTCCGGACTGACCATTGGTATTGGATAACCCCTATTGTCTCTTGTTCTATGTCTAGGTTCTGTGTCTTGTGGGTTTCATCACATTAGTATGTCCATTGGATCATTCTTGCTTAGAACAGGTTTAAAGAGTCATGCTGCTGAGGCCTTATGGATAGCTTCTGATGATCCTTACAGACACAGTCTCATAGCCAGCTCTCTGTTCCCCTCATCGCCATACACACGCAGTGGCACACTTGTCCACACACATGAGTATAATTAAAATGAGTTCAGAATTAATTTCTTTTGTTGTGACGTAAGTTTAGTGAACTTGAATATTAAATGTGAAATCATGAACTCTCCTAATTAAGAAATATTTGCCATATATATATATATCATATAATTTCTACACTTTTTTTAATATGGAGATGCCATTGTACTCTTCAAATGTTACCAGTGACTCCTTAATTTATCAAGGGAAGAATAAGCAAAACTTTTGATCCTCATCTTTATCTTTTTCCTGTCTCCCATTTCATTTTTATGGGATGGTTTCCAGAAAGTGGAAAGAAAAAAATTAAGCATGATTACTGGAATTTTGCTAAGAAGTTTGACAGAAGGGGAAATTAAAACTATTAAATATTTTAATTGTATGGCAATGTACTGATTTTATGTATTCTCTATTTTTCCCTATCTCAGCAATTACCTTAAAGTTGGATTTTGCATTAAATAGCCATTATATTTGTGAACATCCTGTATATTATTTATTCTTTACAAACTCTTTATACAACAGATTCCCGAGTCTAGCATGTGGACCAGCAGCCAATGACTTTGTTATACACATCACCATTGTCACTGAGCCCATGCTTTCCTCTGGCTGGTTATACCTGGCCCAAGCACAACCATCCATCCATCCAATACAAGAAGAATCCGTCAATAAAGCCCTTGTCCCAGGCAAAGGACTCAGATTTGGCTTCCAGGACCCACATCAGGAGGACCACAACTGCCTGTAACTTGATTTCCAAGGGACCCAATGCCCTCTCCTGGCATCCAAAAACACCTGCACACACATAGTACACAGAAAAGCAGATGGACACACGCATGCGCGGGCACACACACGCACACATGTGCATGCACATACACTTTTTTAATTAAAGTGGTTGTCACCCAGCTTGAGAACCTGCTGCAGAATGCATGTATGAATGTGTGTATTAAAACCAGGCGCAGCACCGGGGAGACAGGAGAAGGATCCCTGGCCTGGACAGATAGTAATCTAATGGAATAGACAAGTTTCAGGTTCAGCGAGTGACCCTGTCTCAAAAACAAGGTGGAGAATGATTAAGACATCCAGTGTTACACGTGGGCATTTGCAGCCTCACACTTATGCGCACACAGATAATAAGTACACGTATCCACACATGCTGCGTGCACACAAAAAGTAAAGAATCTGAGGGTTGGGCTGAGAGTGGACGAGGCAACAGTGGGGGACAGACTGAAGCCAAGAAGAAAAGAGAAACCCCAACTTAGTCATAGGTGCCAGGGGCTGGGTGTGGTTCAGCTGGTAGAACCCTGGCCTAGGAGGCTCAAAGCCCTGAACTTGATCCCCAGGCACCACACAGATCAAATTGGGGAGAGGAAGTAGCAAGATTACTCCCTGCCCATTTAGCAATGGCTCAATGCATGCATGCCATTGAATGATTACTTGATTCCTAGACAGGAAGTCCTTATAACTAGACTGTAGATGTTCAGTCCCCAGGTTTGGGTGCCATCTCTCTCTGAGAGCATGAAGAACTTCTGTTATGGAAGTGAACGTTTTCTTTTTGAGACAGTGTCTCACTGTGTAGCACAGGCTGGCCTTAAGCTGAGGATATCTCTTACCTCAGTCTTCTGGATACATAGATCATAGTCATGTACCACTATGCCTGGAGCAAAAGATCTCTGAAGGAAAATGTGAGGCTTTTGTGTACATGTCTGCCACACCAAACTCATCTGGTAAGGAGAACTCTTGAGGAAAATTTCAGGTTATTTGACATGTATTGTGATGATATATATTATTTATGACTTATTAAAGCTTGCCTGAGGGTTCAGAAAGCAAAGTCAGCCTCAAGCTGTAGAGGTCAGGCAATGGTGATACACACCTTTAATCCTAGCAGCCAGAAGCTAGGAGGTGGTGGCACACACTTTAATCCTAGGACTCGGGATTAAGAGGTAGATGGATTTCTCTGAGTTCAAAGTCGCCATGGCCTACACAAGGGTGAAGAGTAACAGAGCTCATGCCTTTGATCCCAGTAGCTGGGATCATATGTCTTTAATCCCAGCATCAGGGACGAATATAAGACAGGAGCAGGGTCTCAGAGCTGGCATTCATTCTCCAGCCATGTTGAGGATAGGAAGACATTGAAGTGTCAGGATTTTCCAGCCAGGCTCAGGAGAGGTAGCAGCCTGAAGATGGGTGGAGCCAGGATCCCCTTCATTCTGAGGCAGAGGTAAGAGGCAGTGGCCTGCTTTGCTTTTCTGACCTTCAGCTTGAAACTTGAACCCCAATGTCTGCCTCTGGGTCGTTTATTTTTCATGCTACAATGCCTTCTCACATATCTCTTTGAAACGTCACCAAATTATGAAACTTAATCAAACATCCCATAACCTCTGGAGATACAAATGACAATACAATTGCAAAAGTATTGTCAAGGTTATTTGCATGCATAGTAGGTGTTCGATACTACTTTGTTGAGACTGATGAGGGCAGAATAATGACGGAAGAGATTTGCGGAGTTTGCTTCAATGGGATGACCTCTTGCAAGCTTGTTTCTATGTGTGTTTCCATGGATGCCATTTGCCAGAAGGCCACACTCAGTCACAGTCACAGGCAACCTCAGGACAAGAATCAGAGCCACCGGCTACTTTTTTCTGGACCTTGTTAGAAATGAAAGTGTGCCATGAATTTGAGTGCATGTACTGCATAAATAAATATTTTGGATGGTTCAATGCCAGCATTCCATATTCAAATGCCACATTACAAAAATCAACTGGCTGCTATTATTCACTTACTTTCCCAATATCTGCAAGCTATTTCTCATCTTCTTCCATTTCCCTTAAACAGTAAAAGCTAAAACCTGACCACTGATAGTACTTCCTTCTACACATCCTCAAAATAGCAAGTAACCAATGCTGAGCCTGTGGTCCAAGAGGGAAGAAAATGTTGCCTTTATCCTGTGTTCCCTATTGCATATTTCAGGAATATTGCTTTAGTGGCTTAGAATCAATAGCCTAGAGGGCTTCATAAACCACTAGAAGCCACAGATACTGGAGAGCAGAAGTGTACCTTTGTAATGTGGCCACTGAGCAAACATAGCCTACTGCAAACATTAACACAATGACACTTGATCCTTTGTAGAAGAGGTATATATGGGCCCGGTATAGAAAAGACTGGAATAAGGAGCCCACAGTAACAGAAATTCAAAGTGATATGCAGGTTTGTCCATAAGACTGAAGGTCAAATAGACAGACAAACAGATGCTAAATAAGAAAGAGACAGAGGAGAGAGAGAGAGAGAGAGAGAGAGAGAGAGAGAGAGAGAGAGAGATTCATTTTAAATGCAATTAGAAAATGAGCTACAACCTCTGAAGATCAACTATTATAAGCCATATCAAACATATGCACTAAATTCTTAGGCTATCAGAGCATGCCAGGCAATATTAATAGCGAGCCTGTTCACTTGCATCAACTCTGCTATTCTACAGCTGGGTTAAGATCCACCTGGGTTAAGATCTCCTTCGGGATTGGTCCCCAAACATTATAAGCTATTATCGCTATTGCTCTTGGATAACCTGCAGAAGTTGATAGTAAGACCTTATTGCTCAAGATACCACAGAGACCTGAGTCATGGGACATAAGAAAGTCAAGATAGCAACAAGCTGGAAAATTCATCCTCAATGGTTAACTTTAATAGTGCTAGAAGAATCTGTGAGCAGAGAAGAAATCAACAGTCTCACCAACATGTGAACCCTGAGAACAATGGTGACTAGGCTGGCAAAATGTGCCCACTGGTGTAATAGTGGCATGGATGATACAGAAGTAACCAAGCATTGCACTTTGAATTTAAGGCCCACACCACAAGATGTAACTTATCCCTGGCACCGCAAAATGGGTTCCAAAAAAAATGTAGCTTTAAACATCATAGACTCTAAGGGGAGAGCCCAATATTATTAATCTGATAGATGGACATAGGCATAAATTTCCCGCTAGTTTTTTAGTTTTAGACCTCTAGATGGTGCATCTCTCAACCTTCATCATTTAAACATCTTTTGTTGTAGATGATAACTAATACAGAAAGCCATGACTTGTCAGGATACAGAGAGTACTCACCCCTAGATGAGACATCCATGTCATACCTTCTTTCCCTAAAGTCTCAAGTATCATTACAAAAGAGGAGGCAGAAAGATTGCAAGAACCAGACGGAGTAGACATCAACAGTGAAACAGTGATTTTACCAATCATGACAGGGCTGTTGTACATAAGAAATTAAAATAGTTAGGACTAAATATACAAGGCCGACACCAAAGCAGGCTAACCGAGAGCCCAGCACGGGTTGTGGAGGGGCCCAAGAAGAAGTCTCACCTATGGCTGAGGCACTATTCGCATCTGAGAGTGGCTGAGAGAAGCAAAGCCAGTTTCCTTGAGGGATGCAGCCCCTGGGAGACTAACAATCCTCTAGTATGTAGTTATGTACACCCATGCACATAAGGCAGCAGTCAGTAGACTCGGTAGGTTTTTAAAGGAACACATAAAGTTGGAAGGGGAAGTGCTGGAGTGGAAGGAATGGGAATTTGATCAAAACATATCCTATGCAAGTATGAAATTCTTAAGCAATAAAAATAACATTGAGTGGCAGTTAGTTCTCTGTGGCTCCACCTATTGTGGATATAGAGCACTGCACCCCCTGATCTGGCAGCCGCATTAAGCCATGAAGTAGAGTGAGGAGGAGAGGGGAGAGTATTTGTTCCTGGATGCTGAGCAATCCTTTTCCTTCTTCTTTCCTTTCTCTTTCTTTTCTCTTTATTTTTTTTCCTTTCTTTCTTTTGCCTTCCTGTTCCATTTCCTTCCTTTCCCAAGAGGTAGCAACCATCAGCCGAGGATAGGAAGAACAATAAATTAGAAAAGACTATAGGATTAGATTTTCTGGAAACTCTTACTTGGACAAAACAGTTTGGCATGCATGTTAAGGTTCATTGAACACGGTATCCAGTCTACCTCTGCCTGTGGACATCTCCAAATTCATGGGGGAAAATACAAATTGGTGAAGCCCCAGTGAACTCTTGTCCTGGTAGCAAGCTACAGAAGGAAGGAAGGAAGGAAGGAAGGAAGGAAGGAAGGAAGGAAGGAAAGGAAATTGTGCCCATGAACACAGGAAGACGGGAAGTAATATGTGCTCTGCTTCAGATTGCAAGAGGCTCTATTTATGTTCTACTATAAAATTATGTTATTCTACTTTTTAAATACAAACACAAATCAGTTATGTGTTGTTTGCTAGGATTTGGTATGTCTACTTGCTGACAAACAAGTCTCTTGAACCCCTCCTCTTCTTGAGGTGGAGAAAATGTTTTTTGGCATAACCCCCGACCAAAAAAAAAAACAAAAAAAAAAAAAAAAAAAAAACTTGGAAGCAAGCAAGTGTTCCCAAATACAAGACTTTCACAAAGAACTGTGTTAACAACCATCAGAATGGTAGGTTTTTATTAAAATGCTTCATGATCTTCCGATTTTTCAAAACCCCGCCAAGTGATAGTTGTGTAATAATCCTAAAACTTGCACAAAACCACAGTTGATACCATAAAATTATTTAAAAAGCATAACCTATCATTTACCTCATTACTGCCACAGAGCAGGGATAATTAAAAGATTCATTCCACATGTACTTTTTGAAAGCCCAATGTACAAAATTATGAGCATATTAAAATGAATAGTATCTGATTCAAGATCGAGTAACTTGCAGCTTAATTCAATGGTAAAAATTAGTAGTTTTCAGACAAAGTGCAGCAGGAACTGTAACCTCCAGGCATCCCCCCACCAAGGTTCCAGCTAAGCATGAGGTACAGGACAGAAACAACTTTGCAAAGGAGGACCCAGGCTCATGACAGGCCGGAAGTGACAGAAAGAGTAGACTACACGTTGTCAGCCACACAGGTACACTTCGGTTAGTCCTCCTGAGCATTCTTCAGAGATGCTCCAGAGCCAGCAAGCTAACCCTAGGTCACAGACACCAGCAGTGTCTCCTCTGAGGACTCCTTAGCCATGAGAATTGTGTCCCACAAGGGCCTACACATAGCAATAACCCAGAAAAGTAGCCTTATCTGACCCGAGTCAGATGAACTTTAAGCCCAGTATATTTCAGCCCATTCTGTTTCTTATTCTCCCTTGGGAACACCAGGAAGAACCACTGAACAAGGCCCCGGGCCTTCCTGTTCTGGGAGATAGGAATTAAGGGTCTGTTTAACATCTTTCTACTGCCTTTACCATCTCTTCCCAAGTTCAGTTTCAGAGTAATCCTTCCCACTGCTCCTCTCCATCTGGACCTGAGTTAACCTTAATGTGATTGGCACACTGTGTCTGGGAAGGCAGGTTCTTGCAGAGGACCTGGGTTTGATTCCCCACACCCACATGGAAACTCACTACCATCTGTAACCCCAATTCCAGGTGCCTGCTTCTGGCCTCTGTGGGTACTGCACACACATAGTACATAGACATACCTACAGGCAAATCACCCATATACACTGAAATAAAAATGAATAGATCTTAAAGATGATTGACACACAATGCTGCCATTTACCCATGCAACAATTCTATGTGTGTCTACAAAATTCATTCCTTTCTCCAGGTGCTTTTCTTCTATCTCATGAAAACGGGTTATACATTCTATTAGCATGCTATCCTCCACAATTCACTCCTAATCAACATACAACGAGAGCTGGTTCCCTCTTGTCATATCCCACCTGTGTGTCACCACTGTAATTTAAGAAAAGCAGAGCTCCAGAGAAAGATGCCATGAGACAGAGTTCAAGCAAAGGGTTTGTTCATTAGGCAAATGGTTCATAACTCAATGCAATTCCTCTAAAATCAGGAACAAGACAAGGCTGTCCACTCTCTCCATATCTCTTCAATATTGTACTTGAAATACTAGCTAGAGCAATAAGACAACAAAGGGAGATCAAGGGGTATAATTTGGAAAGGGAAAAGTCAAACTATCACTATTTGCAGATAGTTTACATAAGTGACCCAAAAACTCTACCAAGGAACTCCTACAGCTGATAAACACCTTCAGCAAAGTATCAAGATATAAGATTAACTAAAAAAATTTAGTAGCCCTACTAGATAGAGATAGAGATAGAGATATATAATAAAGGGACTAAGAAAGAAATCAGAGAAACATCCTCCTTTACAATAGCCATAAACAACATAAAATACCTTGGGGTAACACATGCCGAACAAGTGAAGAATCTATATAATAAGAACTTTGAGGCTTTAAAAAAAAAGAAATCAAAGAATATACCAGAAGATGAAAAGATCTCCCACGCCCTTGGATAGGTAGGATAAACATACTAAAAATGCCTATCTTGCCAAAAGCAATCTACAGATTCAATGCAATTCCCATCAAAATCCTAGCACAATTCTTCATAGACCTTGAAAGAACAATCCTCAACTTTATATGCACAACAAAAAGACCCAGGATAGCCAAAACAACCCTGTACAATAAAGGAATTTCAGGAGGCATCACCATCTCCGACTTCAAACTCTATTATAGTGCTATAGTCCTGAAAACAGCTTGGTATTGGCACAAAAATGGGCAGGTAGACTAATAGAATCGAATTAAAATCCAAGATATTAACCCACACACCTAGGAACACCTGATTTTTGACAAAGAAGCTAAATTCATACAATGGAAAAAAGAAAGCATCTTCAACAAAAGGTGCTGGCATAACTAGATGCTGGTGTGTAGAAGACTGCAGATAGATCCATATCTATTACCATGCAGAAAACTCAAGTCCAAATGGATCAAAGACCTCAACATAAATCCAACCACAGAAGAGAATTGAACAAATTGGTACAGGAGACTGCTTCCTAAATATAACACCATTAGCACAGACACTGAGATTGACAATTAATAAATGGAACTTCCTGAAATTGAGAAGCTTCTATATAAGGCAAAGGACACAGTCAACAAGACAAAATGGCAGCCCACAGATCTTCACCAACCCCATGTCTGACAGAGGGCTGATCTCCAAAATATACAAAGAACTCAATAAGCTAGTCACCAAAACACCAAATACTCTAATTAAAAAGTGGGGTATAGAACTAAATAGAGAATTCTCAATGGAAGAATCTAAAATGGCTGAAAGACACTTAAGAAAGTGCTCAACATCCTTAGCCATCCAGGAAATGCAAATCAAAACAAATCTGAGATGCTATCTTACTCCTGTCAGAATGGCTAAAATCAAAAACACCAAAGACAGTTTATACAGGAGAGGATGTGGAGAAAGGGGAATACTCCTCCACTGCTGGTGGGAGTGCAAACTTGTACAGCCACTTTGGAAATCAGTATGGCAGTTCCTCAGGAAAATGGGAATTAGTTTACCTGAAGACCCAGTAATTCCACTCTTAGGCATACACCCAAAAGATGCACATTCATACAAGGACATCTGCCCAACTATGTTCATAGGAGCATTATTTGTAGCAGCCAGAACCTGGAAGCAACCTAGATGCCCCTCAACTGAAGAATGGTTGGAGAAAATATGGTACATTTACACAATGGAGTACTTACTACTCAGTGGAAAAACACAATATAGAATAGTGAAATTCTCAGGGAGATGGATGGAACTAGAAGAAACCATCCTGAGTGAGGTAACCCAGTCACAAAAAGACAAACACAGTATGTACTCATTCATATATGGATTTTGAACATAGAGCAAAGAATCACCAGCCTACAATTCACAACACCAGAAAAGCTAGGAAACAAGGAGGACCCTAAGAGAAACACACATGGTCCCCCGGAGAAGGGGAAAGGGATAAGATCTCCCTAGCTAATTGGGAGAATGGAGGGAAGGGAGAGGGAGTTAGGAGAAAGAGAAGAAGAGGAGGGAAGAGGCGGGCATGAGGAAACAGGATGATTGAGACAGAAAGAATAGAAGAGAGCAGGAAAAGAGATGCCATAATAGAGGGAGCCATTATAGATTTAAGGGGAAATCTGGCACTAGGGAAATCCCCAGAGATCCACAAGGATGACCCCAACTAACCATCTGAGCAATGGTGGAGAGGCTACCTTAAATGCCCTTCCCTGACAATAGAATTGGTGACTACCTTATATGCCATCCTAGAGCCTTTATCTAGTAGCTGATGGAAGCAGAAGCAGACACCCACAGCTAAACACTGAGCTGAACTCCTGCAATCCAGCTGCAGAGAGGGAGGAGTGATGAGCAAAGGGGTCAAGACCAGGCTGGAGAAACCCATAGAATCAGCTGACCTGAACAAGGGGGAGCTCATGCACCCCAGTCTGATAGCTAGGAAACCACCATAGTACTGACCCAGACCCCCTGAACGTGGTGTTAGTTAGGAGGACTGGGCAGTAATGGGGCCTCTGGTAGTGGATCAGTATTTATCCCTAGAATAGGAATGGATACTTTCCCAGCCTAGACACATGGGGGAGGGCCTAGGCCCTTTCCCAAATGATACAATAGACTTTGAAGACTCCACCATGGAAGGCCTCACTCTCCCTGGGGAGCAGAAAGGGGATGAGCTGGGGTTTGGTGGAGATGATAGGGAAGGATGGGAGGGAGAGGGAACTGGGATTGCCATGTAAAACAACCTTGTTTCACATTTAAATTAAAAAAGGGAGAAAGGGGGTGAGGAGATGGGAAGACTGGACTCCAGAGACAGGAGCAGCGGGAGAGAGGAAAGAGGGGAAGAGAGGGGAACAGAAAGAGAGAGAAAGAGGGAGAGATCCGAGGTAGGCAGGACCCTTTTGAAAGGGAGCATAGTGGATATGCACAGGTGCACAGGTGGTGCTCTCAGTGGCTGCAGCTGAGGGCGTATCCTGTCAGAACCCCAGTGACAGGCCTGAAGGCTAAGTCACCTGTGTTGGAACGGGCAGAGACGCTCTGGGGATATTTGTGCTGTATGTTCAACCCTTTCCACTCTAGATCAAAACACCCATCATTCCCACCACCAAGGAGGTGAAGGTGGGTTATCTCTTTTGATGGTAATTATGAGCTTTATCTTTAGGCAGAATTCTATTTTTCCCTAACTCACTGCCTTGTGGGTGGAATGTTTGGAGTAAGTTGGATTACTGGGAAATTGGTCTTTTCATATGTAGCCTACTTATGGGGGTGGGGGAGAAAAGAATAGTGGCAGTTCAAATTCCCCTGGTTTAACTAGAGAAAATGGCAGGGTATGTAAAAATCTGCATACACACAATGGGGAAGAGATAGTTTGTCAAGAAGTAAACAGGGATGAGGAATGACGTCTATAGAGGTGCCTTAATCTACAAAATGAAGCGGAGAATTAACGCAATCAAGCTTGCTTTCTTTTCTCCCTCCCCCCATCTTCCCTGCTCCCCTCGTGTCAACGAAAAGTAGTATATGAGTAACTGAAGCAGAGGGGAATTTCTTTCCTTGAATAATTCGGGAAATTGCCTCAATTTTCCTCTTTGCTCTTTACTGCATTTGTGTGTGTGGAGTTAGGCCACATCTACATAACGAGGCCTCTCTTTCTATTATGCAATCAACAAGGCGCCTCTTTCCTTTGGTCTTAATTTCTCAGTTGATTGTGTGATGCTTACCTGTATCAGTCATATATTGATCTGATTTCTTAAGGAAGAGAGAAAATCTAGCTAGCCTAACCTGCCTGGGCTTGCCTGATCTTCCCCTTCCCGTCTGGGTTCTTGCCACCTGAGTCGGGGTTACTGAGGTTTACACAATTCTCTTCAACTAGCATATTTTTATTATACAATTATACGGCTGCCCTATTCGTTCATACGGCAGCAGGAGGCTCATTTAAGTCTGGTGGAAATGGGTAGGAGCACATTAGGAAGCATCTTTTAAAATGCCACAGTTCTGGGGGTGGTGATACAGGAAGTGAGGGGAGAGCCACTAACTCAAGGTCAGTTATGCTGGACTGCGTAAGACACTGTCTCAAAAACAAAAGGGGCGGGGAGATTTAAAGGCCGTGGGACACAGACTGCTACCGCCCTATATTCTTCTCTCCTTGCTACAACCAAATACCTGAGAAGCAACTTAAGGAATCAGAGAGTCTTGCTACCCTTGGTTTGAGGTTCCGTCACCATGACAGGGGAGCATGAGAATGACTCGTGGCTGTGGCAGCACGAGCCGGAGGCTGCTGGTTCTCACGCTGGTGGGTCAAGAAGCAGAAAAGCGGGGACAGTGACACTCTGCTAACTTTTCTTTTTTTTCCTCTTTCTAATTCAGTCCAAAACCACAGCCCATATGATGGACCCCACATTCTCTTCAGAATCGTCTCTGGAATGTCCTCAGACATACCCAAACATACACCTTACTGATGCCCTAGGTATTGTGTGTGTGTGTGTGTGTGTGTGTGTGTGTGTGTGTGTGTGTGTGTGCAATCAAATTGATGATCAAAATTAATCATCGCAAACCTTTTGTAGATTCTGCTTCAGAACTTTGGTTTTTAGGGCAGACATTTCTTCATATCACCATTAGATGCTTTTCTTAATTGGTGGGCTTAGCTTACACGGAGGTACCAATTACTTTTATGAAACCAAGTCTCACACACAGATTCCTGTGTAGGTCGAGATTGCTTCTTGTTATTTCAAAGTACGCCAGATGCTTGATATGGATACAGACAATCCAACCTATCTCTTTGGACTCTTGCTACATGTGTCATGGAAATGCTCCTACCTCACTGCTGATAACAGTTCCTTCCTCATGCTTTGAACATTCGGAAGTGGACTCTACATCATGCATGAACCAGCACTTGCTCTGGACATCACAGTCTCCTGACTGAGAGGAAGCAACTCCTGCCCATCACCGGAAGTGGCCCTTCTCATCCTCTGCTAGGCATGGCTGGCTCAGGCCTAGCCCAGCAGGGGATACTTTATCAACATGCGTTTGTGGTGTGCGGGGGTTCACTCGGGACACTCCACTCAGCACCGAAACAGCTCAGCACCTTATATCTTCCTTTCACTGACAGCCCCTCTTGCCTGTTCATTTACTCTCCTTTAATTTTCTTATTGTGAAAATACTTCCGGGGGGGGGAGGCTTGCAAGATGGCCCAGGGGCTAAGAGCATGTATTCCTTATGCAAGAAGCCAAATTCAGTTCCCAACACCCGTGATGGACAACTCACAACTGCCTGAAACTCCAGCTCCAGAGGACCCGACGTCCTCATATGGCCTTTGCAAGTAGCCCACAAACTACACATATATACAATATACATATAATTTAAAAATTAAACAAAGTGTTAAAAAAAAAAAAGGTTGACCTAACCTAAGCCCATTGCTATTCCAAAGTGCACATCACCGCATCTAACCAGGATGTCCCTCCTCTAAGCCGCGTGTCTTTACCGTGTTCTATTTACTCTCAGTGCACATCACCGCATCTAACCAGGATGTCCCTCCTCTCCCCAAGTGCACATCACCGCATCTAACCAGGATGTCCCTCCTCTCAGCCGCGTGTATCTAGATGGGTTAAGGAATGCTTGCTCCAAAGTGCACATCACCACATCTAACCAGGATGTCCCTCCTCTCAGCCGCATGTATCTAGATGGGTTAAGGAATGCTTGCTCATCTGTTGGCCCCCGTTCAGCTCTTGGGAGAAAGGTCTCACATATCCTCAACCTCTTTAGTTGTCAGGGTTTCCGTCAGGCTAAGTGGCTTTGGAACCATCGGTGCATTGCTTAGCTTTGCTGTCACTGTAACAGGACACCTGGCAGACACACCTGAGCGAGAAAAGATTTATTTTTGGCTAATGGTCTCCAAGGGTTCAGCCCATGATTACTCGGCCCTCACCATGATTACTTACTTGGGAACACATCGGAGAGTACAGCTGTTCCCATTGGGACAGGTAGGAAGCAAAGAGCAGGATGTCAGTGACTGGTCGGTCAGCTTTCTCCCATCCTTCCCTGCTCAGCAAATCCTCTCTGAAAAGTCCATACCAGACACGCCCACCAAAGCTGGGCCCCACCATTCAGCTAGGTGATATTAGATCTAGTCTAGTTGCCAACCATCACAGCCAGCTGGCAAGCTGCATGAAATCCCAGGGCCCTAGTTTATGCTCCTGAAAAGTGGAGGATAAGAATGATCCTTGTGTTGGAAAAATGAGGTAAAGCGGTGTGTAGGAAGCATCCTGCCTGCTCCTGGCAAATACGCAACAGCTCCAGTTGAGGGACCACCTTCCCAAGCCCAGCCATCGAGCAGACAGTGCATTCCAGTGATGTCACCTCACAGCAACAAAACTGGGGTTCTGCATCTCGGAACCACGCCCTTCAGATGAGTTTGCTGAGAGCCAGGAAAGTGCATCAGTGAAACTCTTGGTGGCAGTGGCGGAGAGGGGGCAGACGGACAAGTAAGTATGTACATGTTCACATGCAAGCATGTTAAGTCTAGGTATAGAGGCCAGGAGTCAAGGTCAATGTTACTGTCTTCCTCAATTGCTTTCTCTCTGGCTGTTCTGAGATAGGGTCTCTCACAGGACCTGACGCTCACCGATTCTTCGAGACGAATAGCCAGCAAGCCCTGGGGGGTCCTCTGCTCTGTCCTCCAGCACCAATAAGTCAGGCCCTCGTCAGTGCTTCCAGCTTTCTATGTAGGTGATGGAGATCTGTATTCTGGTCCTTGACCTTGCATGCAAACACACTACTCACTGAGCCATCTCAGCAGACCCTCCAGCAAGAACCTCAATGACAAACATAACCACAAGCCCTGGGTGAACACTGTCTCACAGCAGGCCATGGCAGAGCGCCTGGTGAGCCTTGTGGAATCCCAGGGGCTGTCCCTACTCCTATGCGGCTTCCTCCACCTGTTTCAGAGAAACCAGATTCGAGGTGCAGTGCGGAAGGGAGGGAGGGAATAGCAACATTGTCTTTACCAACAGAAATGCAAGCAGCAGGGGAAGACACCAAGTCCCCAGGCCTGCAGGAGAATGTAACGTAAGCCCCACCGGGCGATGATGCTGCCAGCGCCCTTCCCTCTCTCAGTACCCAAATTTTGATTTATGGGCCCCGACAGTGGACCCCCAAGGACTCATCAGGATGTAGGTTGCAGACTTTGGCTACAGGCTAATGCAGACATTTTCAACATCACTCACAGTTGAATGTCTTTGAAAGTTTAACCTCTGGTCTACTATGGCCTAGTGTAAATGGGTAATCAGACCTGCAGGTATTAATTAAACTCATGGTTCTATTTATTGTAGGACTCTGGGGATCGAGCAGACAGCAAATAGCAATAAGTACTTCTGAATGTTCTCTTTGGCTTAATTACTGTTCCATAGTTAGTCCATCAAATTGATATACAATCAACAAGGCTGTACTTTACTCCACAGCACTCATTTAGGGGGGAGAATGTTCCAAGTCTGCCAGCAGCTCTCTCATACATTGCCAGAGCCTACTGCAGGCTCAGGACAAGACAGACCTGAGGAGGTCTCTTATGCAACCTACACGTAAGAGCTTGGTACGAATGCCTCTCCCCTGCAGCATCTTTCTGTTCAGACACAACCTCCATTAGTAATGGAGGTTCTCCTCACTAACCATGCCATCAAAGCCAGCCTACACAGGCAGGACCAAAAGGTGAGCAGAACTGTCAAGCATCCCTGGCTACTAAGACGTCATAGATGGCCACCACAGATAATTAAAAGGATGGAGGTTATCTAATTTAATGGTCTCACTTTACACAAGATGAAGCTGAGACCAGAGAAGAAGAGTGGTCGATCGTGGCCCCTGTCCACTGGTGTGAGAGAACAGACAGGTGAGGAGGGTTCTGGGTGCAGGGTTGGGAAATCTGGATATCATTGTTGGTGGTTCCACAGTGTTCGGTGTCTCTCGGCCATGTAGCTTTGCTGGGACCCTCCCACCCCAGTGCATGCGGAAGGTGGGGATGGGTGGTCCATGCTCCTGGTTGTTTGCATCCTCAGCCAAAAACTGTAGCTTTGAGATGAGACATCGAAGTCTGTAATTCATAGGCTTAGAAGACTCTGGGAAGTTGTTGGGCATCGAACTTGTGGCCAGATTTTGGTACAATGGCAACTAGAGCTGCAAGAGAGCCAAAGTCAGGAGGGGCAGAAATCGAGAGTTTCCAGATACGAGGAGGAAGCAGCTATGTAGGGGGAGCCATGGAGAGGGCACCCGGTAACTTCCAGCTTCATCAAATGCCCTGACTAGATCCCCGGAGAGTCAATGTACTTTCCAAGGAAGCCACCCTTTACTCAATTAAGCTGGCTTGAAAGGGTCTCTTTATTGCCGCAACATCCTCTTACTCAGCACCAGCAAGCTGGGTCTGGGCTCTTCCCTCTGGGGTCAGTTGGGTTGCGTGGGGCTGTTCCCTTTCTGCCACCTCAGGAGCAAAGGGGGAATTGGGACCAGAAAGGTGGACTTTGACTCTCCCGGGGCCTGGCTCCTTGGAGGAGGCTGGCACGCTCTATGGACACTTCCCTGCAGAAGGGCGCTGTTGTGTTAACGTTTTGCGGGGAGGTGTGAGTAAATGTCCATCTACCCCAGACGGGGCGCTAAGGACAGACAGGCTAAAGTACAACGAAGCCCAGCTTGTGAGCCAGTGAGCAAGATGCAAGGATGGCCTACTGGGCTATGACATCACACCAGCTGCATCATTAAAAAGTCTCTCCCAAGGATGGGTGGCCACCTCCCAAAGCTGCAACGCTGCAAAGCTGCAACGCTGCCTTCGCCTATCAGCTCATCTCTCATCCTCTATACACTGTAGCGCCTCCCAAGATGCAGCTGCGGAGGAAAAGGAGTAGACGGGTGCCTGAGGGAGACGCGGCACATAATCCCAGGTCAGGGCCTAATGGCCTCCTCCACCCTTTGCTGTGGAGGACTGTCAATGGGCCTGACATGGTAAGTCACGTCACACGTGGGTGGCCACGGCTGCCATCGTAAATAGCAGCGATGCTGTGCTCAGAGGCAGCGGTCCACAGATGTGAAAGGCAACTACACATTTGAGAGGTTTGGTTAACTGCCTAAAGCCTACCCCCCCCCAAAGCTGGTCCTGGTTCAGAAGCCCCCAAGTGATTTTGGAACTAAAATAGCTAAGGCATTTCAAGTGTGGGATGCAAGGAGGTGTGGAAATACCAACTATCCCCAAATCTGCTGGCCATAGGAAAGAATTTTAGCCATTTGGGGCGCATGAGACATCAACGCCATCTTTCCTTTAGCTGATGGGCCAGAGAGCTTGAGGCAGCTGTCTGTGGTCAGAGCGTAGGGCGGGGATTCAGCCTATGTCCTCTGGCTTCAAGCAGGAGGTCCGCTGGCGCCTGAGCTGAGTTTCACGCAGCGCTACAGCTCCTTCCTCGGGAGTCCTCCTCCCTGGGTGCTCACCGCTAAGATCGCCTGACTTAGGGGGTGATAGGAACTAGTAACACTGTAGGAGAGACTAGATGGCCTCCTGTGCTATGTTGGCCAATATTCCAGCCAGCACCAGTAGTCACTGAGCAACTGCTGAGGCTAACACGTTGTAGAAAAGAAACACCTTCCGGAACAAAGGGTGGCTTCACCCGGAAAGGCCCAAGAAAGTGACCCTTGCTTATAGCTAATGGTGCCATCAAAGTTACAGCAACGCCAGCCAACGCAAGCATGGCCGATGCACAGCCTCTCGCTTGTGAGCTCCAGCTTTCGGAACTAACAGAGTTCATTGATGGCCTGCCTCTTCTGAAGCCTGGGGCTTTTTGATGAGAATACTACGCAGTTATGTCACATTCCATAAATCACACACATAGGAGAAAGCTTGGAACATTTTCTCAAATTTGAATAAATTCCGGATTTTTTTTTTAATCTCCATTTTTGCCAGGCTGGTTGAGCAGTAGGTGTCTAGGTGGGTGAAATGAATGACAAGCTAGTGAGAAATGTTCCTCCCTCAAAAAAAAAAAAAAAGTCAGAAACTATCATCTGGGGAAGTGACAGACAGATCATACAGTGGAGCTACTGATGAAAAGGCGTTTAAATCTGTCAGAGCCCTGAATTCAGAACAACCCTGGCACAGGGAGGGAGAGAGGCGAACCCTGCTCACCTCTATCTGTGCTGGGTTTTCGTTTGAGGCTAATCCCTGGTGAGGGGGTGCAGGGGGGGTTGAGGCTAATCCTGTGGGGGTGACTCCATGGCTCCCCCTTTAATTTCCTGTAGCCAAAAGGCAGAGCTCACTATCACCATGGTCCCGAAAGCCTCCTGAGCTCCCTTCCCCATTTGTCCAGAAAGGCCTCTTCCTCAGCCTTGCTGCAACCACCTCTCAGTCAGTTCTGCCCCATCAGAAAGAGAAGTGGGCATGGCTAGAAATGCAGCCTGCAAAAGGAGAGCCATGGGAGCGATGGGAAACTTCCTGAGAACGAAACACACACACACACACACACACACATGCACACACACACACACATGCACACACACACACAGCACCCCCCCACACACACACACACACATGCACACACACACACAGGCACACACACACACATGCACACACACACACACATGCACACACACATGCACACACACATGCACACATAAATGCTCATATACACATACAGACACACATGCACACACACATGCACACACAGACCCCTAGACACACACAAAACACACACACAGAGACACACATGCACACAGACATACAAATACATACACAGACACAAAGAGACATAAAACACACACATACACACAAACACACAGACATACACACAAATACAAACACATACACACAGAGAGACATGAAATACATATACAGATACACAGACATACAGATACATACACAGACATACAGAGACATACAAACACATACATACACACAAACACACAGACATGCACACAAACACATACAATACAGACACACAAACATACACGCGCGTGCACCCCCCCCACACACACACACACAGAGTCTGGGCTTTGAAGGAGATATTCACAGTGCAGCTTTTAAGTGTTCTTGAAAAGCCCAGACTCAGTCTGACCTACTTAGGCAGTATTCTTATCCGCATCTCTGGTGCAGGAGCTGTATATTTAGCACATGGCAATGACACACCCCCATACCCACTTTGTGTTTAGAGAGCTAGAAATGTTTGCCTTTTTTTCATCCACCCTCCCCAACTGTCTCCATGAGAGTGGATATGTAAGTTAAACACCTCTAAAAACCCTGGAGTTCCAGGAATTCTGCAGAAATGCATCCAGTGCTCTCCGAGTGCGTGCGTGGGCTAAGTGGTTTAAAAGGAAAGGACCGTGTGGCCGATCCATGTTTGTTCTTCTCCTCTCACTCGGCAAACCCGCTGCCTGGCTCATCTGTTGGTAATGCACAGCCGAGATTTACTGAGGCTCCAACATGCAAACGACATAAATTTTAGCCAGGAGAGGCTGTGTGTGCAAGAGGAAGGGCAGAGCCAAAGCTATTATCTCGCTGACTCAAGCCAAAACAGACATTAGTTTCAATTACCTGCGTTTTCGGGAGGAAGCCTTTTTAACCTTCATTATCACGATAATTACCTCAACTCTCACCTTTTGTCCACACAGTCAAAACGGAAAAGTTTTACTCCTTTCTAACAGTCACCTCAAACCTTTTGGAAGGGGTGGTCATGGAGGTAAGACACAGCCCACGCAGGTAAACAGCACACACAGACGCCACATGCAGCCGGCTCCGTGGGTGTCCTCCAGCACAGGGTGTCACACCACCCAGCAGTGAGATTCAGACCCTTGGACTGTGTGGAAAACAGCAAAGCCACCGTCAGGGAATCCAGGCCACTGCTCCACGAACACTGAGAAAACCTTACCAGAGGTCTACTGCTTCTGTCCCCTAGGCAGGATGCCTTCTGATGGGCTTAACCCTAAGTGATCGCCGACCAGGGAGGAGACATAGGCTAACGATGAAGAGTAGATGAAAAAAGAATGGCACAGGACCTGCATGTGTTAGAAGTCTGCAACTGTTACGTCCCTTTTGTGTTCAATGCTTGGGGCAAGTGTGCATGCCCTGTGACTTCATCTCTTCTGCCCTCAGCTTTTCACTACTCAAGGCGAGGAAAGGTCCCACGGTGTGCTTGTGCGTCTCTCCCAGAACCCATGTTTCTCTGGCTGTGGCCATGGGAGTTAGAGTTCCTGAACACAGCATCACCGGACCATTGTCATCATCATGTCACTGGAACTAGCATGACTGCGCGCGACTGCACAATGATTTGCAGTAACTAACTGACTGAATTTAGGATTCCTATTGCTGTGAAGAGACACCATGACCACAGCAACTCTTATAGAGGAAGAACACTTAATTGGGGCTGGCTTACAGTTCCAGAGATTTAGTCCATTATCACTGTGGCGGAAGCATGGCGGCATGCAGGCAGACACGGTCCTGTAGAAGGAGCTGAGAGTTCTACATCTTGATCCATAGGCAGCAGGAAGTGAACTGTTTACCATACTGGGCATAGCTTGAGCATGTGAGGCCTCAAAGTCCACCTCAACAGTGGCACCCTTTCTCTAAGGAGTCCACACCTACTCAACAAAGCCACGTGTCCCAATAGTTCCACACCCTATGGACCAAGCACTCAGACATGAATCTATCACATTCCCCAGAGCTTGCTCTGCCCTGACCACAAGTCATCCTCACTCTTCTCAGGAGAACCAAAGCCTCCTTGCTCTTCTATGGAGCACTGCTGAACTGGAGCTACTAAATGGGCATGCTCAATCCGTCTTGCACAGCCCAGCACTGATATATTAAGATACACACATAAGGATGGGGAATGGCTTAGTCAGCAGGTGATTGCTTCACAAGTACAATGACCTGAGTTTGATCCCCAGGCCCTCATAGAGAAAAAGAAATACCTAGTAATCCACACATATGCAATCTCAGCACTAGGAGGACAGATAGAGGAAAGCCACCGTGGTTCACTGGCCAGCTAGCCAAGACTACTTGGTACGCTCCAAGCAAGGGAGAGGCTCTGGATAAAATTACACAGCACCTGAAGAACAGACAGGCTTGTCATTTGATTTCCACATGTACGTGTACTGACATGCACACACATGTATTGCACACACACACACACACACACACACAATACTCACAGACTCTTTCTCCCACTCCTACCAGGCACCCTGAGCCCCTACTTCCTAACCACAAGACAGAAAGAAATCCTGTCAAGTCCCCCAGCCTGCACCATCTTTCCTGGTGGCCCCTGGACGCTATGGTAAAGCTCTGCTCTCACACCCCTGCCCCGCCTAGACCCCACACCCCTCCTATGTCATAACAACATTCCCACACACTAGGCCCCATATGTGAGCTCATTTCCTTCTTGGAGTGTACGGACTGGCGACGGCAGAGCAAGAAGCTAACGTGTGCCTGCTGTGTGGGGCCAACTCTTGTTAAGACCCTGTGCCCTGCAGTTAAACAGCCACCATGAGCAGCCTGTGCAGGTGCCTGGAGCCCTTAATGGAATGGTCCTGGCATTGGCGAGCAAAGTAAATGAAATACAACTATGTTGGCTTCTGCTCCATTAAGAAAGGGGGGAAGAAAATCAATGTTTGTCAAATGTAGAAGGGACAAAATCAATAGCGAAAGAAATTTTATTTTCAACCTTCTAAGGGAGTATTACAAAGAAGAGAGAGTGAAAATTATTATTATTTATTGATGCATGTAGCACCTTCTGAAATCCTCAAAGTGTTTTATAGAATTACAAACTGCCTTCGTCCTTTCCTGCGCGCAGATGGCTTGGCCCTGCTCTTACACGGCCCCTGCTAAAAGAGGCAAACACAGAAAGTGCATGGACAACATGATGTGGCATCTACAGAACAGTTATACAGAGCCAGAGTCTGATTGTTTACTTAGAACCCAAAGGGGTCTCTGGCAGTGTGACAGGGACAGCACACCCTCATCTTGCGGAAAGTTCCCAAGGAGGACGGCATCATCATCCTCGCTATTTGGCAAAATGGAAAGCATAGCGCATCTCCCTGTCTCTGCCCGGTGTTCCTTGGTTGGAACAAGCAGTACACTTGGAGCGAAGCAGCCCACCCGCTGCCAACGTCTGACTGCAGCTCCTGGCACAGAGCTTTGATAGGCGGCTTCAAAGCCATGGATCTCAATGGCTGAACCAAACTTTCCAGGGGATGAATCGTCAGGGGTGTGAGGCAGGAGCGTGCAGGCTGAGGGCTGCAGCTGTGTGAGGTGTCTTCACAGGCGACTGTCAAATTGAAATCCTGGGATGGCGGAGAGACAAACCTTTCTGCCTCCATGCACCTGGTTCCTTCTCGGGTGAACTTTATAAAACTTCTTTGAGAAAAATAGAACGGGAATGGTTTGCCAAATGTACATGGGCTCATAGATCATAGAGCACATGGCCAGCCCCAAACCACTCAGCCTTCTTTCCCCCACCCCCAGAAGAGCTAAGAACAAATCCTAGCCTCTTCAAGTCAGAAAAAAAAGGGAATTAGCTCCACTTTCTATCCTAAACCAAAGTTCCCTCCTCACGTCCCTGAGGAAGACGTGTATTCATTAGTTGTATAGAACAACACCTAACACAGTTTTGTTCCTTTCGGCTCCTAGTTTCAAGGGTTTTCACTCATGGTGTGAGTAAATGTGTGGCAGTCTGCTCAGTGGCTGGTGGAGAGAGACAACCACATGTGGCAGAGACTGCTCACATCACGGCAGGCCAGCAAGCAGAGAATACCGCAGGAACCAGTGATGGGCTTATGCTTGAAAACCTTCCTTAGTGAACTACCTCTACCAAATAGGCTCACCCACCTCCTGTAGGTTCCACAGCCTCCCAAAATAGCACCACTGGCTGGGAAAAAAAGTACTCAAACCATGAGCCTGCAAGGGGCTGTTCAGAGTCAAACCATAGCAAAGGACAAACCTAGAAGTTAGAAATTGTGTCTACTCTTTTGGTTATCACTCCATCTTTTAATTAGTAAAATAGGAAAATCTACCTCCATATTGGCATCCGTCACTTTCTCATTTTTCCCCTCTAGAACTGTCAATTGGTCTCACTTCCGTGTGAGGGCAATGTCCACTCTTCAGCCAGCCATCTCCTGATCCATCAAGAACTGATCCTGTATCATGGGCTTGTGAGATAGATTTGTTGATAAAGTACTTGCCTTGCGGCACAAAGACATGAGTTCAACCCCAAGAACCAATGTTTAAAAAAAAACGAGCGTGACAGTATTTACACAAAGTGGTAACACTCAAGACGGAAGGCCTGTCCTTCACTGTTGGCCCCTCCAGCCTACTTAGCAACCTCTGGACCAATAAGGAGGCTGTCTCAGAAACACAAGGTAGACGAGGATGGTGACTCTCAAAGAACACCAAGATTTTCCCCTGGCCTCCACATGCATGCATATGCGTGCGCGCGCGCGCACACACACACACACACACACACACACACAGAGAGAGAGAGAGAGAGAGAGAGAGAGAGAGAGAGAGAGAGAGAGAGAGAGAGAGAGAGAGAGAGGATTGGTCTTGTATTGTGGTTTCCAGATATCAGATGCGTTCTAATTTAACTCTAATTCATATTAAAATATCATGCAAACCACTCGTCACAAGATTCAAGCATTACCTGGCATCATGGTGGTAGAACGATTTCTTCCAGCTTCCCAGACGTGATTAGACGCTAGTCACCGATGAAGGTCCTTTCCTAGGGACTGCTGTGTGTCCCATCATCAAGCCCCTGGGTACACCCTTGTCGTCAGCTCTGAACATCGGGGCCAGGCGTTGGCGTCCTCCCTTCCTCCCTGAATCCAGGAACCTGAGGTCTTCTCTGGTGTTTGTTCATGACTATGCACACTGGGTCCCACCACGTGTCTGCCGCTATTAGACTTTAAATGTCACCTGAAGATCTGTGTGTTAAAGGTTTGGTTCCCCCGGGGGCCGCTATTGGACAGCAGCAGGAACTCTGAGACATTGGGGCTATCGGGAGCTCTGTAGGTCATTGGAGGATATGCTGATCTTCATACTCTCTCTGTCCCTGGCCATGAGGTGACAGCCCAGTCCACCGTTCTCTCTTGCCATGACGAGCTACCCTGAAACAGGTCCAAATCCCCGGGACCCACCAATCATGGGCTGAAATTTCAGAAACCATGAGGCGCCTCCTTTTAACTGATAGCCCCTGGTATTTCGTCACAGTGATGGAACTCTGACTGATACAGGGCCCCAGGTACCACTTGGTTCGCCCCCATGTCTTGAACCCTTATAGTCGCCTTCCTTAGAACTGTGATGGAACTCTGACTGATACAGGGCCCCAGGTACCACTTGGTTTGCCCCCATGCCTTGAACCCTTATAGTCACCTTCCTTAGAACTGTGCCCATCCCCGTGATGCAACTTCGCCTGCAGAAGCATCAGCCCCTACGTGTAAATTCTCCTCGAAGCCAGCTGGCTTTGGGGTCCATTGTCCCTTGTCCATAAGATTATTCTGTCACCTCCTACCACTAGGATCCTAGAAGGGCTGAGGTGTGGCTGAGTGGCTAAGAGTTTACTGTGTGAGGACTGTTGCTCGGATCCTCCGAACTCCTGTAAATCTCAGGTCGGCTTGGAGGCCACCTGGAATTCCAGCTCCTAACGGTGGAGATGCAGGGTCCCCACAAGACGCTGACTACAGAGACCAGTGTAAGGGAGCCCCAGGCTTCACTCAAAGACTGGCCTCGATGCATAACGTCATGTGAATGACTCCCAGCGTCAACCACACATGTCCACTTACACACACGTTATGTGAATGATTCCCAGCGTCAACCACACATGTCCACTTACACACACGTCATGTGAATGATTCTCAGCGTCAACCACACATGTCCACTTACATACACGTCATGTGAATGATTCCCAGCATTAACCAACCACACATGTCCACTTACACACACATCATGTGAACGTGTGTGAAAATGGTAGAAAGGTGAGAGAAATTTTGTTAAAATTCTTGTTAAATCCAGATATGTAAATTCTCTCCCTCCTTCCTCCTCCTTCTCCTCTCTCTCTCTCTCTCTCTCTCTCTCTCTCTCTCTCTCTCTCTCTCTCTCTCTCTCTCTCTCTCTCGGTTCTCACATAGGACTGTGTGATCCCACACTTAGCCTCAGCTGATTGGTCCAAGAGGATCCAATCCCATTCCTTCTATAGGGACTAACAGTGGAATAGAGTGCTAACGTCAGTGGCCAGGCCTAAGGTACAGTTCTTGATCCAGGAAGAATCCAGTGCCCAGTACTGGAAAAGGGGTTCAAGGCCAGCGGAAGGACTGGGGTGCACAGAGACCATCAAACCAAGCAGACCCTAGGAGCTCAGGAAAGCCTGACCCTGATTCCCCTGAGACATGCCATGTTCTTTCTGAGTCCCCAGGGGCTCTCAAAATCTTTAAAGCCGATACCCCCTTTTTATTTGAGCTAGTCTGAGCCATTAGCTACCCAATCCTAAGTGATATAATGACATGCACAAGCCCCACCCCCAGAGCCAGAGAGCACCAGGCTCTCGGGACATTACCAGAGGAAATACTCAAACTCCCTGTATCCTCTCCAGAGCTCTGGGATCCCCAAACAGGGAAAGGTGAGTAAGTGTGAGGCTGTAACAACAGCTAAGCAAAAGGGAGACTTTGTAACATAGGGTGACATGAAATTCATTCTGATTGGCCCCACCACAATCCTCCTGCCTCAGCCTCCTGAGAGCTGGGATTACAGGTGTGAGCCACCTGACGGAACGCCTCCTTTTTATTACGCCAGGCAGTTTTGAGATCTATTCTCTTTCCACTACTTTCAGGCCTTGTATTCATAACACTGCACAGTCCCTCTGCTGGGCCATACTCCAAAGCATGGACTCTTCCGGGCAACTGGGAGGGGGGTTGGGCAGCTGGGAGTGCTGCGGCTGAAGCTGTTAGCTGAGTGGAACAGCTAAGAGGATTTCCAGCTGAGCAGAGCACAGATGTGCCTGACCTTCTGTTAGCCCAGGCGAGGCCCCCTGGTATCCCCGCCATCCTGTTTACTACACTTCCCACTTAAGTCAGAAGAACAGCTTCTGAAAGGAAGGATGGACTCTCTACAGTCCTGATCAGTCAAATTCAAAAACACAGACCGCACATCTAAATACAGACTCCCCCCACTGGATCAGTGCATGGCATTGGAATCTGCTCCTGGGGACCCCACATCGGGTGGTAGTCGCTCTCCTCCAGTTTAAGAGGGAAAGAGCATCCCTCCAGGTAGGCTTGGCATTGCTAAGCAACATGGGCACACTGACCATCAGACTCAGGGCTGCGACAATTCCCCTGACGTTTTCTAGAAGACCCAGCTGCAGGGCGCTGGCTACTAGAACAAATGTATGTTGTGAACTCCTCTGTGGCCTGATCCCTGTTTGGTCTGTTTATAATCCAGACCTGCTAAATAATTTTCAGGGCCCCCCTGCAGTACGGAAATGCAAGGCCCTCGCTTAAAAATCGTTAAAGCTCTCAAGACAACACCAGCCGTGCGTGACAGCAAAAACAGGGCCCTGAATGAGCTCACAGGTTGCACACCCACACAGACAGCGGGGTTTGGATAGAATAAATGCTTGTCAATATTAAATCAGTGATGTAAAATGACCAGGACTGAACCAGAAGGAAACCAAAGGGAGTGAGAGTACCCCAGCATCAAGCAAGCAATGTACTCTCGTCCCTTGGGAGTCTGCTTGGAACCTTTTAAGAAGGGGAGATGGATAAGGCATCAAGTATACTTGCAGCACAAGCAGAGGAACCCTAGCTTTATCTCCGAAACCCATACATAAAAGCCAGGTGGAGTATGCGCCTCACCCCAGCACTGAAGCAGCCAGACAGAACCCTGGGGCCCCCCGGCCGGCTAGCCAGCCCAGCAGAGGCAGGGAGGCCAGGCCAATGAGAGGTCCTGCCTCAGAAACACAAGGCGGAGAGTAACAGAGAAAGGCATCTGAGCTGAGCCTCTGGCCTACACACATCACAAAGGCACACGCACATATATCAAGGACACACACGCAGAGGCACACATACAGACACAGGCACACGTGTTCACATAGGCACACACAACATGCACACACACAGGGTTTTCCTGGCTGAATTAACTTCGAGAAATGTGGCTTTACAAGCGTGCTTTTGTGGACTCACAACCACCTTCTTAGCAAATCAATCCAGGGAAGGATTGAATGGGCCTCCAACACTGAGTATCCCAGGAAAACCATAATCCATGTGTGAAATCCAGATCCCCTTGGGAGCATGCTGCCCACCCTAAGTAATCTGCGAGGTCATAGGCAGCGCCATCCTCCCCCCAAGCCCAACCTCCTCCCATGGGCTGGCAGGCCACTTCCCCAATTTGTTCCTTCGGATTTTCATTTCTCCCTCCCGGCTTCAGTCCCTATTATTGGCGCCTCAGATCAAAGTCGCTGTCTGAGAGAGAGCCCAATCCTTAAAGAAATGGTCAAACACTTGGCTGATCGTGGTAACCTTGGTCTGCTCTCTCAGAGTGGAGGACGGGGCTGCTTAGCAAGCATTTTCTGAAAAACGAGTGCAAATTGCAGGAAACCGTGTGTAAATTAAAGGAACTGCCTAACCTAATTAGCCACACAGGAAATGTAATGGGTCTGGAAAACAAAAGTGTAATTTATGAGGAAATATCCATTGGAATGATGCAAATAACGGGGTTTTTCTCTGCAGCTTCTGGTTCCTCACCAAGCCGAAGCAGTCATTAGAAAAGGAAGTGCTTGTCCACACAGAGAGAGAGGGTCTAAGGGTGTTGCTTCAAAGTGTCACGGCTCCTCTGGGAAAGGGTCCTAATGAACTGCTGGGGTCAGCCGAGAGTCTCACCCTCCATCTGTTGGACCAGTGCCTATGAAATATGGCCGTGCTCTTGGCCAGGATCCTTGGGGTGATGCTCTGTGCACTGCGCTGCCCGGGTGAAGGTGAATTTCCCACTCACTCTGGCTCATACTTCAGCTGCCTCTGAAACACTCAGACATTGGCAGCACAGGCTTTAATACCATTTACCTGAATGGAGATTGTTATTGGTGCTCTAATATGCCTCTCCGGGGGCGCACTGAGCCAATGTCCTTACCAGCTTCGCCTTCTGTAACCCTTGAAGCCGTTTGCTACTTGACACTGTGTGTGTGTGTGTGTGTGTGTGTGTGTGTGTGTGTGTTGTAGCAAACCCAGTGTTTCATTACACAAATGAAGACACAGCACAACTTGCTAAGCAAAGAACACGGAGCCGTCAACTGAAGCTCAGGCTGATCCAGGCCTTTGCATTAGTTATTAATATTCTTAAGTGCATGTTCATGGGGTACAGTATGCTCAACACATGTCTACAGTGAACAACAGTCCACTCAAAGGACTTGCTATTGCCCTGTTCTAAAACATTTTGGAAGGACAGGGATGTTGACTAGCAGGTACCAGACCTAGTCTGAAGTTAAAGCAACCTTAACTTGTATTTTAATTGTGTACTGTTTACTCCAAGTATCTGGTGGTTGCATATCTCAACTCTAACTCCAGTCTATATCAATGCTGGGGTGGTGTAGAATCACCCTCAGCACCAGGTTTCCTAACTCTCTTGGTCCAGGATCTTGTGGACTAGGGCAAGATTCCCAGACTCAGTGGAGCAGAAAACAGTAAGCACACCACAGGCTTGTCTACTTTCCGTTCTCCACTGTCCGTGACAACAGCAGCGCTGATCACCAGCCATTACCACTCCCCTTTCTATGAATCTTACATCCATCGTTCTGAGCTCTACAGACAGACACACACACACACACACAAACATAGACATAGAAATAGACATACACACCACACACAAACATAGACACAGAAATAGACATACACACACACGCACACACACGCACACACACACACACACACACAGACAGCCTCCCACCTTAGTCCTGTGTCCTCCCCTGAAGACGGGAAGGGACTCACAAGCCCCCCTCCCCTACTGCATATGAAGCAGGTTCTCCTTCCCTGCTCCTACCTTCACAGGAGAGCCCATAGTGCCAGGAAAACAAAATCTGCCTTCAGACACTCCTAACACCTGCACAGAACACTTAACATGTGACAGCTGGATTAAAAAAGGATAAAACTAGAGTGTGGAAAACTTGTTCTTTGGTCAACACATGTTCAAAGGCTGGAGACCCAGTATATCCGGCCTCTCTGTCCCATCTGTGCATCCTTTATGATAAAGGCGAATGAAGGGGTCTTGGAAATGGTTGTGTTCTGAAGGTAGAAGTAGTGACATCTATTTCTTTACAAAGAAAGAAAATAATAGCCATCTCCTTATTCTTATTTCGGGCCACCATAGATATCTTTCATTATGATTATGTGGGCTACTGCTATTATGGCCATCATTTTTGCTATTTACTATTATGGGTATTTAGAGGCTCATAAAAATTGAGCTTCCTCGATGCTTAAACAGCACGAGAGATAAATCAGTGTGTTGGCTGTGTGGAGGAACCCTGGCTGAGAACAGCTGCAGTACTCTCTTGACTAAATATTTACCAAAAGCCCGATTATATCACTGAGCAACACTGTGCGAATATAACAATTTATCAATCATCGTGTTTAACACCAATTCCCACAGGAAGGGCGGCATTCCTCTTTAACAATAAGAATCTACTGTACGCTAATTAATTTTCTTCTTTTCACTTAAGGTTATTTTAGACATGTTTGCCCTTGTGTTTTCATAACAGCCCATATTGCACAGAGACCAAACAAATGTTGTATAGGCAGAAAAGGGTGGGGGACGCAAAGCTAAGTATCAGTCTTGGCTCACTTCGGGTCCTCTGGGGCTCAGGGTGGGAAGGATGGATGTGTTGAGACGCATCCCCAGGATCTGATTGCAGACGCTGGGGCTAATTCCGAAGAAGTTCTGGGGAAAACGAAAAGTACAGAGGCCAGCAGCCTTCGGAATTTAAACATGAAAGTGTTCCGCACAAATTTCTCCCCGGTGGGGGCGAAGCAACATCTACCCCCACTTCTACCATGCCATGACAAACCAAAGCTTAAGGAACCAAAGTCCCCCTATGGAGAACCAATGAGGAGTTTAGAGAGCGCACTTACAAAGCACAGGTGAGGGGTCACTGGCAGGACTGTGGGTGACCCCAAAGCAGCTACCCTACAGTCTTCGTCTAGCTTGCTGGCGGCTTCCCCATAACAGCATAGACCGGGCCCCTTCTCCGCGTCCTTCCCAGCCTATATACGCCAGCCCCTCCCCAGGCACGGAAACCTCGTGCGGTCAAGGCAGACT
>JANBXA010000738.1:8395000-8440000 GCA_030556225.1 Cricetiscus sungorus | reverse complement strand
ATGTTTTTAGGGCTGACCACTCGGTATTGGATAATAGGTTAGGGCTCATCCCTGGGGAATACTAGTGCTCTGTTTCTCCACAGCCATTAATTGCCTAAAGCACTTCATCTAGGGGTGGGCCCATGAGATTTCTCCCATCTATGTTGGCATGTCCCCAGAACCCACATTCTAGGCATGCACACAGATTTGCAAGCACAATCCCAACCTGCTGTATACCTACAGAGGAACAACTTGTCACTGGGTCTCTCAAGGGATCCTTTATCGCTCTCAAGGACCTAACTAATTGTGCAAAGGCGAGTATACTTGACCCTCCTGCATCCCTCATCACAGTGGGTTCCTAATGGGTGACCCCTGCTCTCTTCCAGTGAGCCCCAAGATGAGAACGTCTGCTGGTCCTTAGCTGTGCACGTCTCTCCAGGGTCTACAAATTCTTCTGCCATTCTGTTCCATTAGCATTTCCCAAGTACATCCCAGCAAAAGCCATTCTGAATCTGCCTTGACTTCAGCTCCTTCAAACCTGCACCAAGCATCCTAGAAAGACTGTGCCCACTCAAGGTGCTCTGTTAGATGTCCCCAGGGGTCCTGCCCCTGTCTGTGATTAACACTACGGGCGTTGCTTGCCAACATTCTTCAAAACTAGCCAACAAGAGGCTGAATTACAGTGCTAATTCCCCCTGCACCCTGACATGTCTATACTATATATATTAATGAGGTGTGTCCAATTGAAAATTCAAAACCAAATATATTCATTAGCAATCTAAAAATAGACGCTTCCCTGTGTGGTTTTAAAGCCTGTAGGCTCTTCTTCCCATGCTGATGGTCTTGGTTTGCTATAATAAAGGCAAGAAAAAAAATAATCTTTTAAGGTTAATAGCTTTGAACAATTAGTATAAATAATCACCCACTTTGATGTTTTCTGCAATATAAATTTCAGAACGGAGCATATTATTTTGCTGAGCCAGAGTGCTAAGCTGACTGGAACTTAATGTGTACTCTTATTCCATCCGAGGGCGTGAATCTGTAACATTCATTGCACCATTATTTACCATTTTAGAACCATGATCATACAACCATCATCTCTCAGAAGGTACTGGCTTTTAAAGGTCCTGTCTACAGAATTCTAAGAGTCCAACCGGCCCTCACCATCTTGCCAAGAAATAGCCCTCCTTTTTGTAAGACTATGCAGAGATCGGAGCCACACCCATGTTTATTATAGCAGTGTTCACCAGAGCAGAGACTAGAATCAGCCAAGGCATTCCCCGGCAGATGGGTGGTGTCTCATGATTCTTATTGCTATGACAAAACAGCATAACCAAAAGCAATTTGGGAAGGTAATGGTGTATTTCAGCTTCTAACTCACAGGTCCCACTCTTCCACTGAGGGAAAGGACCCGGAGGCAGGAACAGAAGCAGCATCCATAGAAGATCACTGCTCATTGGTTGGCTCTTCATATGGCTTGTTCAGCCAAGTTTCCTATGCAACTCAGGGCTACATGTACGTGTCCAGGAGTGTCACTGTGCGCTGAGCCCACCCACATCAATCGCTGACCAAGAAAATTCCCTTTAGATTTGCTATGATGGTTTGAATGAGAATAATGCCCCCATGGGCTCATAATTTTGAATGTTTTGTCCCCAGTTGGTAGAAGTATTAGGAACGAATTAGAAGATGTGGCCTTGTTGGAGGAGGTGTGTCACTGGGGACAGACTGAGGTTTCAAAAGCTCACATGTCCAGTGAGCTCTCTCTGCCTCCTGGTTCTTGTCTCCAATGTGAGCTCTCCGATACCACTCTAGTGCTACGCCTTCCTGCAAGCCGCCATGCTTCCCATCATGACAGCCATGGATTTACCATCTGAAATGCCAAGCCCCCAATAAACTGTTTCCTCTATCTTTACCTTGGTCGTGGTGTCTCTTTACCACAGCAGAAAAGTACTTAAGACACTTGCCTGCAGATCAGTGTGATGGAGGTTACCTTCTCAATTGAGGATCCTCTCCTCAAATAACTCTAGCTTGTATCAAATTGACAAAAAACTAACTAGCGCAGATGAACAAAAATAAATGTGGAAATATGTGGATAGATGGATGGATAGACAGACAGATGATGGATGGATGAATGCATGGATGCATGGATAGATGATGCATGGATGCATGGATAGATGGATGGATGCTAGGGACAACATTCATAGATCTGGAGGACATTACGTTAAGTGAAATAAACCAAGCACAGAAAGACAAATAACACATTCTAACTCATATGAACAGTGGCCACTGAAAACTGGGAAAGGGTGACATGGAGGGGCTAAATAATTATACCAAATACGGTAAGATCAGAGGAATTTGTTCTCGTGATCTATGGTTCTGAAAGGTGACTATCATTTATAGAAATAATTAGAAGAGCCACAATTCCCTGCACCCAGGAATGGAAAGCATTTAAGGAATGAAAAAGCTATCTGCTGGCTGGAGAGACGGCTCAGTGGTTAAGAATGTTTGCTGCCCCAGGCATGAGAAACCACACCTACAAAAAGCTAGGCATGGCCACACACATTTGGAACCCCAGCGTTGTGGAAGATGGGGAATTGCTGGTTGCTAGTCTGCCTCCAGGTTGTCTGAGAGACTTTGTCTTAAGGCAAAGAGTGATAGGAGGGTGTATGTGACAGCCCCTTCTGGTCTTCTCACATATACAGGTGCATGCACATATATGCACATACACACACACACACACTACATATATATATGTTATACATACATACATACATACATATATATCAACTGAGCCTACTGCATTCCCTAAACATGTACCAAGAGTAGCAGTGTGTGTCAATTTTAATGAGCTGTGTGCGTTGCTCAATAGCAGAGCATTGAGAGGCCCTGAGTGCAACCCTAGGTACCACAAAGAAAAAGGATGCAAATTACAAAACTGTACAAATGATGTTCCGTAGGTGCTGGCTAGGCACATGACATTTCAGCTGCTTTAGGCCAGGGTCACTCTGAGTATTTGAGCTTCAAGGCTAAGATCGCAAGGGCATACTCTCATTCAGTTACTCCCTGTGCTTAAAGCGAGACCGGCCACAAACACACGTGTGTGCTTTCCTCTAGAGTTCAGATGAATCGAGCAGGCTTTGGTCAGGAAACTGCTTTGGAGAAAAGGTCTTTCCACAGCCTGTCAAGTGTGTGATACCCTTGGCCAGTCTGAGAGGGTGGAGATGAGGAGCCATCACTTCATGGCATAAGATGCAGGTGTGCAGATAAGCTTCTTCCCTGTGGAGATGCACAAAGGAAGACATCATTCATCTGCTTTCCTGCTTCACAGCCCTCACTACAGACAGGGAGACTTGGAGACGTTGTGACACACTTGGCAGCTAGCTGGGCATCGGTGGAGGGCTGTGGGGACCACCCACTTGCTCTCAGAAAGCCAGTCACCAGAAAGGTAACCCCGCTGTGCCTTGCCCTGTAAATGAAATCTAAGGCTTCACGGTAGTTCAGTTACTACTGACATCAACGTTATTTGGCTTCGCCCTGATGGCCAATAGATTATGAAAAGCAACTTCCAAAAGTAAAACAGGACAAGCAAACACCTGGCAGGTAAGCTTCCGTCACCCTTCTCATGTGAGGGGTTGCAAATGCTGTGTTCAATATTGATAAATACAATATCTTTACACCTCATACACTGAAAACATGTTAATATTTAATAGTTCAAGCACTGCAACTTCATCACTATTAAAAAAGGTCACTTTAATTTATTCTGTGTCTGCCTTCTAGACCTTCCATATAGTATCCCTATGCTTATAGGTAATGTAAATAATAAAAAGAACAAAATCCTAATGGCCATTTATTTTTTAATTCAATGTAACCATTTTCCCTAACCAGATTTGGACTCTAAACTCAATCCTAAGAACACTGGAATCACCTTGGGAAGCAGAGGAAGGAAGATCTCTGTGAGTTCAAGGCCTGCCAGGTCTACAGAGTGAGTTCCAGGATGGGATCCAAAGCTACACAGTGAAACCCTGTCTCAAGAAAAACAAAGTTATTTAGAAAGCACTTTTACACCAAAAACTATATTCTTAACTATATTTGAACTTGAAAAATTATTTCTGAGATTCATTTTATTATTGAACTTAAAAAATTTATAGTTTGCTTTGCTTTTCAAAACTGAAGATTAAACCCAAGACCTTGCCACGCTACACAAGTGCTCTATCTCTGAGGTGGATCCCTGGCTCAAATTAAATTGAATCTTTGAAGAAGTTGTTCGGTTTACTGCAAATATCCACAGACATAGTAAAGTCCCCCTGTCGTTCAGAAGAAAACATCCAAACAGAAAATTTTCAAGATCTATATTTTACCCAAATACAAAGACACTTAATACAGAAAATCTATTACTAAAATATATCTCATCAAGAGAGAAAAGTTGGGAGCCCCACCAGGGACCCTAAGTTCTTTGTGATGGTTTATTATAATATAGGAGAAGATGGATCACTCAAACACTAGTAGTAAAGAGTTAGTTATTTTATAAACTTAAGTTTGTGCTGTAGTTTGACTGTGCATCAACATCCAATTCATATATGTACAAGACTAAAATGTCAAAGAAAAATACGAGATCAAGTGGAGAGACAGAAAAGGGAAATGATATCTGGAACGGGAGAAGAAAAGTTGCAGGCTTAGTTAAGCTTCACACAGGTTTCAAAGCATGGAAGCAGTGGAAGGCAATGACTTTAAATGAACAAATACATCTGACCACATCAACATTCCCATGCGTTTTCAGCGTATTTCAACAGAAAAAGAAGCTGCCAACCACTAAACTGAGAAAAATATTTTCCACAAGTCTGACAGACAAATATGACAGACCTCTTATAAATTATTTATCTAGAACCCCACTTTTAAATTTTTAAAGGAGCTGAATAGTAATTCATACAGCAAAAACTCAATTCTCCAGAAACTATAGTCATTTGTAACGAATGGCGGCTATACTAAGCTTTTCAAATTGTGCGCCAATCACCCTATGAAGTTGGTAAAAAGAAAATCAATTAATTTTGAAATAAAGCAATAACTGCAAACACGGACAGTGCGCATACCATAAAACAGACATTTTCAAG
This sequence comes from Cricetiscus sungorus, assembly GCA_030556225.1. Classification (NCBI taxonomy): domain Eukaryota; kingdom Metazoa; phylum Chordata; class Mammalia; order Rodentia; family Cricetidae; genus Cricetiscus; species Cricetiscus sungorus. Next base: position 8,434,913 of record JANBXA010000738.1, on the reverse strand, counting down.
TCCCACTGAAAATCATATAGTAGACAAAACGTTATCAATAGCAACCTGGAAATGTCCATTGGAAGCTCTTCATTCTAGTAACTATACCTTCATAAATTCACATTACAAATGTAATCCAAAACACAGACCAAGATTAATGTACAAGAATCTTAATTGTACATGATTTATAGTAGCAAAAATAAGAGCTCCTCTCAGAAGAGAAAGGCTACGTTTATGGAGGCTTATATTAATGGTGCCATGGAAAAGAAGAGATGTAACAAACAGTGAAAATATCATGCTTCGTAGCACAGAATGGGGGCTCAGGGTCCATTACACCGTGTCTGCCACAACATTTACACAAATACTAAGCAGACTGACACGCAGACTGGCACAAAACAAATCAAAGGTAAATTTGTAGCCATTCCTGAGCGGTTAGATCATGAGTGACTTCAATTTTTCTCAGGTGATTTCTGTAGCTTATACAGTCCTCGAGTAAATATTTGCTAATTGCCCTTTAATCGTGGCTTTGTGTCCTGTTATTTTAGTGATCTGTAGTCAAAAATAGTCTGGAATATTACATGAGAATATCCAGAAAGAAGCAACTTACAAGTTTTCAACCACATGCCATTCTGAGTAGCATGATAAACTCTTGCACTGTCCCCCGTGTGCCATGACTCTGTCTTTGTCCACCTGTACATGTCCAGGCTGTATATGCCATCGGCCATTATTTGCTTAGCATCCATCTGGGTTATCAGACATTCTACCCTTTGCATTCAAAACCCCCTAACCAGCCAGGAGTCACTGTGCTAGATATTGATGATACAGAGAGAAGGGGATGGGATCTCTTTCTCTTCTCTTGATTCCTAGAAGTAACTTAGTATCTCCCATATAGAAGGTGTTCAATAAAAGATGGATGGATGGATGGATGAATGGATGGATGGATGGATGGATGGATGATCTAAAAGTTGTCCTCAGGTATCTCACAGTCTGATGAAAGAAGTATCCATATAAACACCAGTCTCTGAGACTGGTAAGCCAATGCTTGATGTGAGGTAGGCAAGCAGGTATTCAACAAAAAGTAATTTTTCCCAGCAGTTACCCCTACACGTCATCACCTAGAAGACTAAGATAAAGCCAACGAGGGAGAGAGGGTGAAGGAGAGTTCATGGGTTCCAGGTCTACAAGTGGATACTGGGTCCTGGCACCATGTATAAGCATACAGAGCAAGGGTCTACTTCTTAATACCTAGTCTGTCATCTTGGCTTTGCGATACAACTAAAGTGGGCTACTAGAATTATGTTGGACCGGAAAATAACTAGTAGGAATGCTAACTTGATCTGCTGGTGAGTCATCTGTATGCCTACGGCAGTTTCAATGTTATTGACCCCCATAATCTCATAGGAAGCGGCACTATTGGGAGGTGTGGCTTTGCTGGAGTGGATGTGGCCTTGTTGGAGGAAGTGTGTCACCGTGGGGATGGAATTTGAGGTTTCCTATGGCCCAGTGACTCGGTTGACTTCCTGTTGCCTGTAAGATGTAGGGCTTTATGTCTGCCTGCATGCCACTGTGCTTCTGGCCATGATGTTAATGGAGTGAACCTCTGAATCTGTAAGCCAGCCCCAATTAAATGTTTTCCCTTGTAATAGTTGCCATGGTCATGGTGTCTCTTCACAGAAATAGAAACCCTAACTAAGACAATGCATCTACCAGGCTCCTAGCAGCCTCTTGACATTGGTTTTAGTTGGCTGGGTTACTATTACAAAACACCAGAGACTGGGTAACCTAAACACAAATCTTTGCTTCCTACTGGTCTAAGGGATTCAAGACTAACATCAGGGCTCCAGTGTGTAGGCAGGTAAGGGGGCACTGGCTTCCAGGCTTATAGATAGGCACCTTCTTATATCTTCAAGAAGAAGTAAAGTCCCCACACCCACGCTTCTTCTTCAGAAGCCACGATCACACACTTGTGATCAAATTCCCTCCCAAAGCTACCCGTTCAACCACCACCACCTTTGGGGCCAGGGTCCTGTGAGCTAATGTGAGGGGACATAAATATGTAACCCGGCACAGCATAGTCTCCAAAGTCAGGCATAAACCCAGCCTCCTGGTGAGTGCCAAGTGGCCAAGCCAGAAAGAGACAGTGATAGAGAGCAGGGTGAGGGTGAGATTTGCTTGTCTTCATCTAGAGCTGCCACCTGCCTGCTTCTAGGCAGCTCTTGGGTAGTTAATTGCCCATTGTTATGATGGCTAACTCTCCATCCCTCACTTGCCTTCATTTATAACTGTCTGTGTTAGTAAAGCACACCACTGGGTGTACCTGGGAATATATTTCTACAGACAATCAAATCCTGAAGGCTCAGGCCCTTAACAGATTCACAAGATGATGACATCATGGGGACATAAGGAAGAGTTACATGTGGGGGTCTGGTTGGAGGGGGAAGGTCACTGGAGAAGTGTCCTTAGGCGGTATATCTTGCGGGAAGCATGTCCTTGGCTGACATATCTTGCCTCAACCCCTGCCTGTAACCCTTTCTTTCTCTGCTTCCCAGCTATGGTGTGAACTGCTACATTCTTCTGTGTCCTCCCCTCCGTGACAGATTAATACCTCTGATATGCTGAGCCACAGTAAATAATCCTTGTACTGTTTGTGTCGGACACTTGGTCACTTAAATTGCTAATGTTAAGTAGTATTTTTAAAAAGAAAACAGCAGTCAAATGCACATTTTAGAGTCTGGCGCATGACTGGCACTCTACTACATTCAAATCCAATCATTCATCCCTATAGCAGTGTAGACGTATGCTAAGATGTGTGTTTCAAATTGCAATGCCACGGAGTCTGTAAATGTTCTTTGGCTTTGAGGTATAAATAGGATGAGAACATGTTTTGGTGCAATGTGGGAAGAAACAGCGTTATTTTTATACCCAAAACAATTGGATTTTTCCTGGTGCTGTTAATAATATTATTTGTTAATAATATTAATAATGATGATGATGATGATGATGATGATGAGCCCTCTCACATTTCCAGGTACCTGGAGTGATTTGCAAGCTGTAAACATGAACTCATGGGAACTAAATCACCTATCAGCACTTTCTTATCAAAACTTCCAAGGTACCTCATGCAGAAACCAGAGCCATGTAAGGGTCTGAGGATATAGCATGCCACATAAACATATCTCAAGCTCTAACCCAGAGTGGAAACTCCACAGTCTGCTGTGGAGGCAGAGGAAATAGAAACCAGAGAGACTGGGACCCTACAAATAACCCATATACTTTTGCCTCCATATAGATGAGTTGATAGTAATGGCTTGCTGCTACATTCCAGAAGACTCTGGGAGCCTGTCCCATCAGTAGAAGCACCCAAGATTTGTTGGTAACATATTCACAGTAATGATGTCACATATGTATTTTCAACACTTAGAAGGATGGAAAACCAATCAAAATTTTCAAATAAATACATAAAAGTGAACTGAGAGAAGAAGAAAGGAAGAAGAAGAAGAAGAAGAAGAAGAAGAAGAAGAAGAAGAAGAAGAAGAAGAAGAAGGAGAAGGAGAAGGAGAAGGAGAAGGAGAAGGAGAAGGAGAAGGAGAAGGAGAAGGAGAAGGAGGAGAAGGAGAAGGAGAAGGAGAAGGGAGGAGGAGGAGGAGAAGAAGGAGAAGAAGGTCACAATGTCCCAGCCCGTCTAGATTCTCTAGTTTGGCAGCTTTACTAGAGTCTGTCAGGAAGCCCAGCAAACATAGAACACATTCTATTAAAGTACCATGAAAATAAAGTGACACCCCCTTCACATAAAAAACCAAGGCATCTGTAGAAATCAAATTATGCTTTCCAGTGACATAGTCACAGGCAGCCATGTTGGATGTCACACACCAGCTCTGCTCCTTTAAAAACAAGATCAAGCCAGAACTATGGCTTAAGAAGGAATGCCAACCAGAAGGTTGTCCACTTGCCATGACATCCTTCAGGGACCATCACAGGACCCAAATATCAGCTTCTTCAAAGCTTAAGAGAGAGAAGGTCTTTGTGTCACCAACAAGAAGGAAGAGACAGCCATTCCCTTGCAAACTGTAAGTCAAAGAGAATTGCTGCTTCCTATGGTCTCTGTTGGTTCTCTTTTCTAAGGCAAATTTCATCTCTGCTAATCTTGTAGACTAAAAATAAAATTAAGTGCAGGATATGGCTTTCATCTAACACTCCCTCTACATTCAGATTTTGAAGACTGTTTACTTGGAGAACCCCCATTGGGCCTCCGATTTGGAGTGGATCCTACAGACCATGGAAACGGGATTACTGGTGTTTATATGTGGCTTTGCCGCACTTGCTGAAGTGCTATCCTGTAAACGGGGCTCACTCTCAGCATATGGGTGTGGGGTAAGTCTTCCACCCCAGGACCCCGTTAGCTCAGGCTGTGAGTTAGAAAGGCCCTAGGAACCTCAGGAGGGAAATGAATCTTCCAAGAGCACCATCTGTGGAATTGGAACACACTGAGTCTCTGAAACCCGGGGCTCAAAGTAACCTAAGGAGAAAAGCAGGCTTCTAACATGTGTACACTTCAGATCTGCTTCCCATCGCCAACATGATTTATTAGAGCTAATAAAATTCTGAGCTCAAACTTGAGGGAAATTTTCCTAAAAGACGTGGGAAACCACATCAGAGTAGAAAAAGAATATTTTCCTCTGTGTAGTACTCTTTGGTTGATATACAAAATTTGGAAGAGTGAAACCACCAGTGAGGGCCTGGATTTTGGAGTGGAAGAGAAGGAAGCTAAGCTGGCCTCTGCAATGAGCAAGCGTTGCCCAGAGGCGGGGAGAAACAAACCATGCGCTTTATCCTCTGAATTATCTTCCCAGCTCCTGACTTCTTACCTGAACGCGGGCGGAAACCAAACTTAGGCGCTCATAAGTACACAGCGGGCACTTGACAGGCTGGTCCATCTCCTCAGCCTCCGTGAACAGTGTTTTGATCAACACGTAATGGCTGGACATATTATTGGGCATAGAGTTAAGATTCCCCAAAACCCAACTAAAAGCCAGAAGAGTATAGCAGTCACCTTTCATCCCAAATCTCAGGAGGCAGAGACAGGGCCTGCTTGAGGCAAGCTTGTTGGCTTGAGTATCTGAAACTGGCAAGCTCTGAATTCAGTAAGAAAACCTGAGCCAATAAATCAGATGGAACAGCCTGAGGAGACAACCAGCATCAACTCTAGACCTCCACATGGATGTCCACACACATGTGCACAAATACTCAAGGACAAGGAATAATCAATATCCTGCTGTGACAAGAACACATCTGTGAAGGTATTAAATTATGACACTGTACCTCATGAATCCACATAACTAAAATTATAAGTAAGTAAGAAATCAAGCAATGGAGAAATGCAGGTTAAACTACAAAGTGCCACTTAACCGGTGACCTGACGTTGTGCCAGTCATCAAAGCCACCATCAATTCAGGAGCAACGATGTTCATAGCTGATAAAGTTCTGGAATCCAGCTGTGTTGTTTCGCTTTTGAGCGACTCTTTAATGCAAAGGAAAATGTCTCCAGCATCTATATCAAAACCATCCCCAGAGGGTCAGTGGTTACTTGTCACAGGGCAGATTCGCTGCCACAGCCAATCCCACATCACCATGCTGGCGAGGGTGTGCCTCCCCAAATGTGTTTGGCTTTATTTAAAGGAGCCTCGCACATTCCTCATAAGTGCTGTGGAGCCTATTCATGGCCTGCCACCGGTGCCATGCCCTTCAACAGTGTGATGAAAGTTCCAGTATCAGAGACCCCACCACACTGGTAAAGAAGCAGACACACAGTGTTGACACGAGGATTCAAACCCAGACTCACTGAAAAATCTAAGTACACTCCCCTGACAGTTGCAATAGCTTCCATTTTTTTTTTAAGTATGCTATAATCTTTATGTGAAATCGGTTGTACCTTAATATATATTTACATTTTATTAATGGAAATACCACGTAAAAGAAGCATGTGTTCACTCTACAGGCATTGTTTGGCACCAGTACACCTTCTGATAATTCAATATCTAATTCGGAGCTCCCCAGCTGAAGACTGGAGACACCTGGGGCCATCTTTGTGGATAAGTTTGGGGGGTTGTGGAACACCTAGGAGGTGGGACCAAACTGATAGACACAGGGTCGCTGGGGAAGGGAAGGCCTTGGGGCTTTAACAACTCTTCCTTGGTCCCAGCCAGAGTTCTTCGCTGATGGCTGCCTCGCACTCATGTGGCCATCACTGCAAGCCACCCCACCACCGTGACTTCCCCTGTGACACCATGAGCCAGAGTAAATCCTTCTGCCTTTGTCAAGTCCTCTGCCGTAGCAACAGGGAAAGGAGCTAACACATCATGTCTCATGGCAGCTCAGCTGAGCCGTGGACCCGACCATTTCCCTGCCTTGAGAAGACTCCTTTTCTCCTCTGGCCTTCCCCTCCCAGACTCCTCCATCCTTCAATCTCTTCCGTGCCTCTGTCAGATGTCATGAGGAACAAATGGCCTACTGTTCCCACATCATCTATTCTATGTATTTCAGGGCCTCCTTTCCCTGGATAGATGTCCAAGAGCACCGTGCCCCTCACTGCCCTTGTGAGCAAGTACAGAATACGTTTGTGATGCATGAATCCATGGCTGAATGGAAGGACGGAGCACCTGACAGGCAGACAATGTGCCTCAGCAAAACTGAAGGCCTAATCTCTTACATTACTCAAGGAGTTTCTCTTAGCAAAACTACTTATTAGATATTCTTCTCTTGCTGTGGTAAGATACACACCTTAGCCAGCCATGTTGGAGTGCGCATACTTTCATAGCGTACGTGTGGTCACCACCCCATCCATCTCCAGCATTTTGTGCTCATCCCACATGGGGACTCTGTCCCTGGGGAGCATAAACCCACCACTGCCCTTCCCCACCCACTAGGGACCTTCCTCCGCCTGCCCCTCCAGGTCCCCACAGTAGTGACCTCGTGCGAACATTGTTTTTCATTCTGTCATGGGCTTACCTCACTTGACACAATATGCCCCGTGCTGTCTTTCATCTCATGATCCTCCTGCCGCCGCAGCCTTCCTCACAGGTCTGTGCCATCATGCCTGGCTCAGTTCACCCATTCCTAAATATCTGACGGTGAGCTCACACAGCCTTTCACAGACACAGCCATTCCAGAACAAGGGACACTGTCTCTTACAGCAACAGAAGGGAATAGCTATATTCTAGACACGCACGGTGCAAAACTCCTTATTGTCTCACCAAATCCTCATAAGAACTCAGGGTTGGGACCTACGAGATTCCTACTTCAAAGACAGAAAATGAAGCTTACCGAGGACAGCTCTTGTGCCCTGAATCATGGCCAGGAAATGTGGGGGCAGAGATTTAAACACATGGGGCATGATTAGATTCCCAAACGCCACATCCTTCAGTGCCTTCCACACGGTGTAAAGTTAAGTCAATCAACCAGCCCATCCTGAGATGGACTGAGCATGCTCAGTGTGACTGCAGAAGACAGTGCCGAGGAAGAGGTCTCGGAGCTGCTCAGGTGCATATGATACAATTAGAGTGTTAAAGCCTTTTTAAATCTGGAGGAACAAGCAGACTGGCTTCTGTAGGAGTGGCGAGAATTTCATGATCGAATGGTTTGTCACCAGGCTGTGAGTGTCATGTTCCTGGGGACCAGAGGAACAGGAAGGCCCCTAGGAGGCTCCAGTGTGAAGAAGTGTGCAACCCATGGTCTCGGGGACCTCCCTAGCATGCAGAGTCCCTGAGGTAACATTTGCAAAGCCTTTGAGTTCCTGCAAAGAGGGGCTCCAGACACACGAGGTGAGTGTCATAAATATGCCTGTGTACCTCGTCCCCTGTTGGCACTAAGTGTCCTACTGGGTGGAGTGTGTGTCTGACATGCTCAAACTCAAGGGGCGATGTCCCCTTTGATAACAGGGCGTTCTGCAGAGAACAACTTTCAACCAAGCCCCGCGTGCATGCAGGCAGCGTCTTTTCAACTCAGGCCAAGCCGAAAGTTTGCCTTGAAGTGAGGGCTGCACTGAGGCAGGGCGCCAGCTTCCTATTTCCATGTCTTTCTAGCCGGCTCTCCGCGCCTTGCTTCAAAGGCTGAGTGTGTCTGTCTCCATATGTAAAATGCAAAGCCCCACGTGCGATTGGGGGTGGATGAAGTGTGGGAGAGGGTGACATCCAAGCCACCTCCTTTCAGAATTCCTCTAAGGGGAAAACAGCATTGAAAGCACAGTCATCCTGGGCGACAGGAGGCATGTAAACACTGCAGACATGCTCTGAGCTGGGGCTCTCATGGCAGACGCCTGTCCTTTGCCTTCCACTGGCTCCATCCCATCTATTTTCCCTTGTTTCTGTGGCCTACTCTTACTCTCCTTGTGGTTTTAAAGAAAGTCTGCGTAAGGTTCAGAGCCTTCTGCCAGGCACCCTGTCTGCTAAGGGCTCGTGGCTGCCACCATGGTACTCACCTCTTCCTCCAGGCTTTCTGACACACCTCTGTCACGTGCTTCGAAACCGCTTCTGGGCCGACTTTATCTTAGGAAGCTTCTGAGTTACTGTTGTCTAAAACTGTTATTTCGTGGCTGGCGGTTGGGTTGTCAAAACATCTGCATGGATTCAGACTGCTGTCTGCTAATCTTGATGCGAAATGGCATCGGCTCTAAAGCACTGGGGTCCACAAAGGAGATGGGAACTAATGGGGTCACTGGTGTGGATATCAAGAAGCAGAAGCTCTGTCTTCTAAACACACCGTGGGTCACTCCCAGTTCCCCAGAAAAAGGTCCTCCTAATGTCTGCAGAGTCGTGATGCCTATGACGGGCATTTCTGGGAAGAGGAATAAACGTAGATGCCCACAGCTACCCAAACCAAGCTTAGCTCAGTGTCCTCTCTCATTTCAACTGCCTTTGCGAACTGTGAGGTACAGGACTGGGCCAGTCTTAATCCTGTGACCTGGTTAGCTTTACCTGGCCGTCTGACCAGTAAGCGTCACCTGAGGAGGGGGCTCAGCGGAGGAATGGTCTGGGAGTTACTAACCTGTGGACATGTGTGTGTGGGGGGGGTCCTTGATTGTTACTGATACAGGAGGGCCCTGTCCACCGAGGGTGGCACCACGTGCCCTGGGAATGGTGGCCATGCACTGACAAAGCCACACAAGGAGCCTGCAATGCAGCCAGCAAGAGGCATTTTCCACCATGGTTTCTTCTTCTTCGTGTCCCTGCCCTGACTTCCTCCCTGATGGACTCTAAGTAACCTTTAGCTGAGATAAACCCTCCCCTTGGTGTGTGTGTTTGTGGTCAGAGTGTTTTCTCACAGCAAGAGATGAAATTAGGACAATGTGACAATAGACACACGGCATAAAGATGTCCTAAGCTGTGACTCGGTCACGTCCGCTCACCAAGACGACCTCAGTCTGCTAAGGTGGCCAGAATATGGACAGAGGGCATGAAAATGATGCTGCCGTGGTCTGCCCTGAGCCCGGTCCAGAGAGAGATGGGAAGTCCCCAGTTTCTCACTCGTCAGCTCCTGCTTGTGGGGCTGGAAGTTCTGATGTTGGTTCTGTGCTGTCACCGTCCCGACGTGACAGATAGTGATGGGGACAGAAGTGGCACTGCCTTTTGAATCCGGGCTATGAATTTGATAGCCACAGTTTGAAGACACAGTAAAGCCTCCTGAAGTTTGAAGAAAACCCATGGGTGTGTAGATAAGAAGGGAACGTAGATGCTTACAAACCTAAAGGAAGACAATTTCAGCTGAGAGGGGCTCGACAATTGAGGAAGCAAGGGACAAGGAGACCCTTCGGTCTTGACTGAGGGGAAGGGTGTTGTGGCCCGTGGGTGTGGCAGTCAGCAAGGTCTTCTCTGAAGAAGTCACGGCCTCTGAAAGCCTGATGTGCGCCAGCATTGGGCTCTCACCCCACCCCCGGCCACGCACGCACGCATGCACACAGCTCTCTCCTTCCAAAGCAGCTGCCCTGCTGACATGGGCATTTCAGAACAGGGACTTAGCACTCAGCACACACATCATGTCCCGGACCCCGTGAAAACTACCGTCCCTCATTCTTCATCTCCCCCTCATGAGAAGAAAACAAGCACCGTTTCTTTAGCTGTCTCAGTTAGGGTTTCCAATGCTGCAGTAAAACACCATGACCAATAAAAAGCAAGTTGTGGAGGAAAGGGATTATTTGGCTCACATTTCCACATTGCTATTCATTGTCAAAGGAAGTCAGAACAGGAACTCAAGCGGGTAGGAACCTGGAGGCAGGAGCTGATGCAGAGGCCATGGAGGGAGCTGCTCACTGGCTTGCTCAGCCCACTTTCTTATAGAACTTAGTACCACCAGCCCAGGGATGGCCCCACCCACAATGGGTTGGGCTGTCCCCATCGATCACTAATTAAGGAAATGCACTGTAGATTCACCTACAGTCTGATCTAAGGAAGCGTTTTCTCAATCGAGGGTCCCTCCTTTCAGATGACTCTAGTTTGCGTGTCAAGTTGACATAAGACGAGCCCGTAGTGATGGCTGCCTTTGGTAAAGGTCAAGGCTAACCTACTCTACATAGCGACGGCCATGCCATTTACAGCTACACAGTGAGATCCCGAGGGGAAAAAAAAATACTAGGTGAACATTTAATCATATATCTTCAACTATGCAGCATAAACCATGATAATGACACAAGGCAACAAAAGTACAGGGACCAGAGGGATGGCGCAAACAGTGAAATGCTGGCCTTGTGAGCACGGGGACCCGAGTTCAATCCTCACAACACACTTCCTTATTAAAATCAGACTTTTGTGTGCACTTGTGACGGCAGAACTGTGGAGATGGGGCTTGCTAGCCATTCAGCCCAGCCTGTCTCTGAAGACAGGGGAGATGGTGCCCGATTAGTCAGGATAAGAATAGCCATTGCAGAGCCTGGGGAATTGGAGTCTGCGTTGTTTTCCGCCTCAACACACATATACGCATACACACATTACATATCTACACACACTGGCTCACATGCACAAGAACATGTATACGCATACACACAGGAGGTTACACACACACAAGAAGACAACAAATTTATTCTACTTGGGATAAAAATGCTAAGTTATTGTTCTGAGTGGCTAGTTTGTAGGCAGTCTATGGACACAGCCTGCTTCCCTGTCTTTGACCTACCTAAGTTTCATGTATATTTGCTCTTTATTGATGCCTGTTCTATTTCTGGGTATACAGACATGCAAATATTTACTCACTTATCATAAACACAGAAATGAAATAAAGGAAACTTTTTTTTTTACCCAGAACTAGGCTAAATGTCAAAAAGCAAAGCTGCAAACGTCAGTGCCAAGAGGGACATGCCAATTCCACCTATAGGTTGCAGGCTTGCAGTCCCCAGAGAGCAGCCACAAGCTTCCTTATGAGACTCTTCCAACACTGTTGTCTGTGACTCCCCCACACAACAGGTGAAGGGAGAGGGAACCACTGGGGCCCCGAGGTCACCGCTGCTACAGGACAACTCGCGTCTCGACATATTGCAGCCACAGCAACAGTGATGGGTACCGTCAGCACTCTCTCCCTGCTCACTGGATGAGAAAAGATTTTTCATTTCATACATCATTTGCAACTTGCCGCTGTGGTTCTAAGAGAGCAGTGGGCTTGATCGAGTTAATGAGCAAGAAAAACATATTTGGTGAGCATGTTAATTTTTGCAAAAGTTCTGCAGAGCCCAGGACATTAGGCAATGAGCATGAGAGCATCTGGGCACTGCAGGGAGTCCACACCCCAGATGCCCTCCACCCAGCGATGTGGCACCTGGCTATTTACTAATAAGTCAGAAATGCATCTGATGAAACTGAACAGCTAATGTGTCCCTCGCACTTTATGTCCTCTGTATTGTCTCTGGCAGGGACATCTGGGACCTCGGGCCAAAGTCACCACGGCCCAGTTCAGTTTGCCTTCCCCACGCAAGTCTTTATAGCAAGAAAAATAAGCTTGTAGGCGCAGCTTCGGGGAAAACTGGGCCACGGGGAGAAGAAAGTATGCTGGGTTCTGGCATTGAGGACTTCCAAAATTATATAAGACAATCTCAAAAAAAAAAAAAAGAGCCTGTAATAAAGGTGACAAGGTGACAGACTAGACGTGCAGGTGAAGTGGCCCTGTCACAGGACCCTGTTAAGACACCAGAGTAAGACTTCACTTTTAAAAAGAGTCCTTTATTCTAATGTTTGTCTATCAACATCTCTGACATTTCAAGCTGGTTGAATGCATCCCAGAATGAATCCACTCTCCCAAGCCATCAAGCAGGACAGCCACAATAGATCCTTCAGCTCCCAGCTTGAGTTTCAGCCCAAATTAGACATGAGGGATTGCATCCCAGCAGTGCATGGTCCTAACGGAAGCCACACCCATAAGCGAGAGGTGTGTGTGCAAGGAGGGGTGGGGGAGTCCCCATCTTCTTTCCACGCGTGGCACCAATGTGGAATGGCGTCTTATTAAAGATGGGGAGATGTCTGCCACGCTGTTAAATTACAAGTATGTGAAGCGAATTGAATTTTAAATCGAAACACAAAATGATAGCTGCAACTTCAAACTACCCCTCGCTCCACACACAGCTGACAATAGGAAAAGGTAGCATTTTTAAACGTGCTATGAAATCCACGGGTGGCGGGGGGGAGGATCAATTTCTGGCTTCTGGCTTCCTACCTATCACAGGTATGGCACCTGTAAACACACACACACACACACACACACACACACACACACACACACACACACACACACTGCAGAGCTGAAACCGAAAGGGTGAGTTTTGACTAGGTAAGGGCACAGAGCATAGAATACTTCTCCTGAGCACTGTTGTGCTAAACGGGTTCTTCTGTTTGTCAGACAAAACAGTCTATTTCAGAAAAAATGCAAAACGAGTACACTGTTTGGGGAGGAAGGCAATCGTGCTATGCTGGTGGATGTTAAGGCAGGAAACAGGTTTGTGTGCTGATATTTAATGGTGGCCTGTGCTCTGTCTTGCTAGGGTCCAGATAAGACTCCCCCTAACAAAGAGACGTACTTTACTCTCAGCCCTGAGCCGGGCTCATTCCTCATGCCTCATGTGCAGTTAGACTATGCTTGAGAGATGTCCTTGTTGGCAAACGGTTTTTGGAGAAATGGCAACAGGAGGGGTGAGTAGTGTAGCAGAAAGCAAGGAGGCTAGAGACAGTGAGCAGGCTCTCTACGAGGCTGTAAATGCCTGCCTTGGGTGAAGCCCTTTGAGAGGGGCCACACTGACCCTCTACATCCTTATTACACCTTGTTCTCCTCCTGAGGCCACCTCAGGCCAGGAGAGCAGCCAAGAGCATGCCCTATATTCAAGCCAAGCAGAAATACACACATCCTCCAACATACTCTTTAGACACTCAGTCACTCTCTAGTTAAAAGTTAGGCTGCGCTGACCATGGTGGCACATACCTTTAATCCCAGACACAAGGGTATCTCTATGAATTCAAAGCCTTGAACACAGATTTCCAGGGCAGCCAGGGCTGTCTCAAACAAACAAAGATGGGGACATGGGGAATAGTACAGTAAGTAAGAGCATTTACCGCACAAGCCTGAGGACCTGCGTTCAAATTCTCAGCACCAGCAAAAGGAAGACAGTGAAGCAGTCCTGTCATCTTAGTGCTGTGGGTGGCAGAAACATGGCATTCTCTGGGAGCGCTGGCTACCAGCCTAGCTCTAAGTTCAGTGAGAGACCCTGTCTCCAGGGAATAAGTTAGGGTGACAGAGAACATCTGACCTTCCTCTGGCCTCCTGGTGCTGCTTCCCATTCCACAGGGGGACACGTTTTCCAATGGGATGTCACACAATCATCAACTCCCTTGAGGGACATTGCCCATGCAGCCAGAGTACCGAGCTTGGCAGAGGGTTTAGGGATTGAAACACTAACAGACCACCACGAGAAGTGAAGAGGAAGCTGCTGCCCTTTATTACAGAGAGTAATGGGCTCATATACCCAAGCCAGGGGACGGGCTAAGCATAGGAGGAAGTCATGCACCACCCACACTGGGGTCAAGGCACGGGCTCTGCACACCGGAAAGTTATGAGAACAGCCTTGTTTGATCAACCTTGAGAGCACGGGGTTCTACAGCTGGGTGGGGAGGAAGGGAGCTGTGAGGGACAAGTACTTAAATTTCCCAACAGGACATCTTCTGTGAGAGTGAGTATAGGTCATATAAGAATATTCTTCTTCTCTGAGTTAAAGACAGTATCCGATAGAACCCTTTTTTTGGAGAGACAGACAGTCCAATTCAAACAGGCTTAACAAAGCAATCAAATGAATAAACAGATGCCAAATGATGGAATAGCTCATGGCAGGCAGAACTGGCAGCTCTGGCCACTCGCTGCCCTTGACTGTGCTCTCCTAAGTTGGCTTCATTTGCCTATTGGCTCTCTTCTCCTGGGTCAAGATGGCGGCCAAGAGCCAAGTCCCTGCTCTCCTGCTGCCTTAAAAGCACGAACAAGTCCTCCAGCTGTCCCCAGTTTATTTGGATGACGTCACTGGTGAACAAGCGGGGTGGAGGAGGTGACAGTTTTCTGATGGTCTTGGCTGGGGCAGACACCCATAGCTGAGCATGGGGCGCGACTAGCCTCGTCAACTTGTGTAGACTGAGGGCAGTGGACGGAAGCCTCCCTCAAAGTCCGGAAGAATAGAAACCATAGTCGGTTGGTGAAACCAAACCTCCATTTCTAAAGGCCGTTTTGCAGGGTTTGACCCCACACACTACAAGCAGTATTCCAAGTGATCGGTTTTCCAAAACGTGAAAGCCCGAATTGTATCTGACCTGAGGATGGCCTGGGTCTGTGAAGTCTACACCTGCCTGGTCTGAAAGGCAGGCTGGAGAGCGTGCACTCGCCAAGCATCGGTGTCTTTGAACTCCTTTTTGAAAAGAGAAATGTCCTCCTGGCTACTCTCTCTTCCGAGTGACGGCTAGAGGGTCACCTCCTTGCTAGCTTGCTCCATGGCTAAATGGTCACCTGCCCCTGCCCCTCTGCCCAGTGCTTCAGATGCAGAGCGATACCCTGATAATCCCCTACAGGAGAGAATGCAGGGGGGCGTGGGGGGGCACAGGGCCCGGCGGTCTGCCTACACTTTCTCACCCCCAGACTTGGCTTTTCAAAAGAAAATTCTTCAAACAAACCGCTCACAAGTCCTGAGTCGGTTGAAGTTTAAACACAAAGATATCTTTGAGTTTTCTAAACACATTCTGAAAGAAAAGGTTATTTTTTCCTTTAAAAAATAAAAACAGACCAATTCTTTTGGTGTTCAAATATAAAAATTTCACTAAAAAATTTCCCCTGAGTGCTAATTGGCAATAGAGACCAGGCACTGGATATTATTTTTTTATACAAAAAGATTTTTTTAATTCTTTCAAAAAAATGTACCTTAAAACATGAATACAAAAAAAAGACGACATCTTAGAGCCTAACACACTAAGACGGCCTCAAATAAATGATTCACACCGTCTCATCAGACATCATCTTTTGGATTCAGATAATAGTCTTAGTGGAAATCATTCAGACTTCTGTGAAGTAGAAGAGCCACTAAATCTTTACCCCATTTCGGAGATACATGGGCCCGTTCTCCTATTTTTAGCGACCCGTGCCTCTTCTAGCATAATGGAGGGAGGGGTGTGTTTAATCTCTCTGGTAGCGCTGCATATGTGTTATTTTCTAGTACCTGCGTATAATTATCAGTGTTATTTTAATAATCAATTTCAGTAAAATGGCAGGATTTGCTTCAGTTGCATTTAAATTATAATAACGCTCAATAAAGAGGAAATGAAAAAGAAAGAGAAAATATCATTGGGAGGATTACCAGAACGTTCCCACAAAAGGGACCTTTTTAATTTTCATGAGGTGATAAACTGATAGCCTTTTGAATAGACAATTAGGCTCATAAACCCGACGCACCAAGGGCTTAATTCACAAACACACATCATCACTAATACATTCGCAGGGCAACCGTGTGCTTAACAGGATTAGAATACAGCAAACCATTCATTATTAATGGGACTGCACATTGGATTGGTCTGGATCCCTAGATAGGCCAGTATTTAAATCACACAATTTAGCTCAATTTCTGGAGTGTAGTTCTGTACATAAATGGCTCAGTGTTTCTCTGCACAGAACAAGAAGTTTGGGCTACTACACACTTGTTAGCCTGCTTCAGCTTCTCTGCCAGCGAAAGCATGATTCTGGAAGTTCGGGGGCCTTGCCCCATGCAATAGTAAGTTGAGAGGGAGCTAGCCCACCTCAGGATGTTACTTCCACGTCAACAAGAGCCCCAGCATGTTCTGGTATCACCATTTACACGTTAGCACTGGACACATGGCATGAGGATTCGAACAAAATCTGGTCTAGGTCAGGGATAGAATTTGAAGAGTTGTGGTTTTTTAACAAGACCCTGGGTGTCACCATCCCACAGAGGTGTCATGAAAGATTCTCTCATTCTGCCTTTGGGGTAGGTATACCCAGGCAGAGTAATTTGTGAGACCAGTGATCACAGATGTTTTTTCATTCTTACCATGAAGCCTGGAGGACAGCGGCAAACCATGCCAGTTTGGCTAGGACCATGGGGTGCCCCGACCTGTGGAGCCTAGTTATTCGTGGGTCGAGGTGGGCTAGAACCTGAAAATAATGGGAGAGAAAGAAGGAAGGAGACCAAGCAGTGCGTTTGTCAAGGTCTAACTTTATTGATGTAAAAGGAGTTTTTAAAGCAAAGCTGGGAGGAAATGGGGAGGGGTAGCAGGCAGGGAGGAAATGGGGAGGGGTAGCTTCTGCTAACTCTGGGGTCCTGGTAATTATCCCAGACAGTAAACATCAGACAGTAAACGTCTGCTTATCTTAGTTCCTGGGCCAGGCCCATCTCAGTTCCGGGCACTCAGTACCTGGAATGAGTGGAAGAGACCACCTGTTAAGCAGGTTCCTGTATACCAAGATAAGGCTCAATTAGAGTTCTAAGGTGTAAGCAATTCTGCAAGAGAATGTAACTCAAGGTCGGCTCCCAACAATGGGGCTTACCAGGGCACAAACTTAGAACCAGAAAATTCCCCAACATACAAGCCAATGGGTTGGTTACCTTAGCAAGTCAACATGCTTGCCAGGATTTCATGATACTCTCAACCTGAGGCAAGGCTACCCCAGTTTTAGACGTCAAACTGAAGGGCCGCTCTACTTCATAGCTGGTGGGGTTTTGTTGTGGAATATTATTTTAACTAGGCAAAGATAGGTTACATTTGTCTATGCTGCCGAATAGTACTTTAACTGTGTAGAGGTATGATACTTTTGTTTATGCTGCATTTGTTTAACGATGTAAGGATGAGTGTTTAATCGTGTGAAGATGTGTTGCACCTGTTTCACATTGCCTGCCTAAGGCCCCTGATTGGTCTAAGAAAAGCCTGAGGCCAATAGCTGGGCAGGAGGAAGGTTCGGCAGGGTTGGTGGGCAAAGGGAATAAGGAGAAAAATCTAGGCTCTAGAAAGAAGAGAATGAGGAGAAGAAGGGGACATATGCCTGGGACAAGAAGACAGACAGACAGACAGACAGACAGACAAGAAGCAGTGAAAGTAAGATCTACAGAAGGAAAGTAAGGATAAAAAAAAAAAAAAAGCCCAGAGGCAAAGGATAGATGAAGAGAAAGGGCTTAAGTTTAAAGAGCTAGCCAGAAACAAGCCTAAGCTACGACAAGCGTTTATAATTGGTAAGAAGTCTCCATGTCGTGATTTGAGAGCTGGATGGTGACCCAAAAGCCTGCTACAAAGCTTGGCATGATCTGAAGTCTGCCCCGAGCCCCGTTCCTACCTCTTACTCCACGTGGACATTTGAACACCAGCTCACCTGTAGCTGCTACTCCGGCCAATGCCACAGCTATGGCATCAACGCAAATACTGCGCCCACCTAGGAAGTCACAGCAGGCCAGCTGGGAAGTGAGCAGACCTGTGCGTATGGCCAGGCCAAAGGTCAAGTTGGTGAGACCCTCTTCTATGACACAAAGGTCCTGCAGAGGTTGCAGCTTGCCCCCAACCTCAGGAGGACATGTACCTACACACCCAAAGGACGCTTGGTGCAGACAGTACTAAGTCGCATCATTCCATGCTTTCCCCAAGTGCTCATCACGCCAGTGACCTTAACGTTTGCCCTTTGAGGAGTGTAAAAGTAGCCACACATTCCCCTTTCCCTCCTTGCGGAAGATCTTGGTGACCTCACCATACATAAGATTTTTCTCTTCCTTGGTAAGTCTTGAACTCTCCACCTTGTCATTAAAAGAATCACTTCCCTGGGCCTCTTTGATATTTTCAAATAACTGCCATCGTTACATTAGCACTGGAGTCATTATCCAAAGGATGAAGGACTGCTTGGGCCAGTCCTTCCATGGTGGGGCAGGTCCCAGGAGGACTGAGAGGGACTGCACGGGATGTCACCACTTAGAACAGGGCACAGTGTAAAACTCAAGGAATTTTTGCTGTTCTGTGTTTCTATTTTGCAGTTCTGGGAGGTCAAACCCAGGGTCTTACTCCTGCCAGACAAGTGCTCTGTTACTGAACCACGAGTGCACTCACGCACACGCGCGCGCACACACACACACACACACACACACACACACACACACACACACACACACACCAGCTTTTGAATCCTTTAATTCACGCAGTTCCCATTTAACAATTTCTCCAAAGCAGCTATGGGTACCTGGAACCATGGGAGTAGAATAGGGGATAGCTGGACCATTGAAAGTGAAATGTGTATTAAAATTACTCCTGTACTTCCCAAAATGAAAATATCCCACTCACAGGGCTTACTGGACAGGCTCAGTTGCGTGCCTAGTGCATTCCTAGTGTTCTCAGATAAAGATCTCAAAGTCCCCAGAAAGCTCACAAAGCCTGGACGCTTGTCTCATCCGCCTGCCCCGGGCTACAAGCTGGCTTTATTCCATAGCCTGGTTAGCCACTGTGCCTCGTAAATGTGACTGGTAAACCAGGCAAGCTTCCTACAATGGACCGACAGACCACACGGAAGGCAAAGTCTGAGAAGGAAAAAAATCCCAGCTCTGCCGTGTCACTTGGATGACCCTGCACCTCCCATGTCCTCATTAGTGGCTGCGGGCTCAGACTAAGACCTGCCCCAGATTAGTGCACGCAAGGAACTAACGACAGGGGCCAATATCTGCCCCCATGCCTTTTCCCCACAACCACAGCCAAAAACCCTTGCAACTACTGGCATCATTCTGCTTGAAAGGGGGTTCCAGGCTGGGGTGGCAGCTAAATGTGTATGCTACATAGCTTGCAAATATGGAGACCAGAGTAAGGTCCCCTCCGGAAGCCACACTGAAAACCACCTGCGCATGGTGCACGTGCTGGGGACATGGAGACAAGTGGGTCCCTAAGGGCTGCTTGTGAGTTCCTGGAGAGGGAAAGGTTGATAGCACTTGAGAAACAGAACAGCAGAGGTTGTCTTCTGGCCTCCACAGACAGACAGACAGACAGACAGACGAAAGAGGTGGAGGGAGAGGAGAGAAGACATTGATTCTACCCCAAGAAGAAGCCATCATGGAAACTCTCCCTGGCCTGTCCATTCTCACTTCCCTGTGCACTTTGATTATCAGCCACGTCAGAACATGGCTTCATCTCCTTCCTAAGGGTAGGCAGCTCTAGGGGAGGCCACTGATAAATGAAATCATCTGCCCCAAATATAATCTGGAAAGTGTTAGTCTTCTCCTTAGAAAAATAGTGATTTCTATGCAACAGAAAGAAAATCTTTACCATACTAACACCTTAATTACCTTCCTCATTAATTATGAATGGGTAGCGGTACATAATAGTCCTCTGGAAACCAGAATGTATAAGTCTCAATGTCTTAGTTACAGTTTCTATTGCTGTGATGACCAGAAACAAGTTGGGGAGGGGAGGGTTTACTTGGCTTAGACTTCCACAGCACTATTCATTATTAAAGGAAGTTGGGACAGGAACTAAAGCAGGACAGGAACCTGGAGGCAGGAGCTGATGCAGAAGCTATGGAGAGTGATGCTTACTAGCTTGCTCCTCATGGCTTACTCAACCTGCTTTCTTATAGAAGCCAGGACCACCAGCCCAGGGATGACCCCATCCACAATGGGCTGGGTATCCCCCATCAGTCACTAATTAAGAAAATGCCCTGCAGCCCTACCTATAGCCAGATGTTATGAAGACATTTTCTAAACCGAGGCTCCCTCCTCTCAAATAACTTTAGTTTGTGTCAAGTTGATACAAAACTAGCCAGCATGGCCCTTTTCCGTTTCCTTTGCAAGTTTTGGGGCCCCTGTAGGTCCTGGAGGCTGAGTCCTGGACCCTGATGTCTTGTTAGCAAAAGGGACCTTCTGTGCCCACTGAGAGAGGAAGAAACCTCAATGTCCCCTCAATGCCCCCTCAATCCTGCCTCTCCACTCTCAGCCCGCCCCCATCACGACATAGCCCCTTATCTCCTTTGCCACTCAGGTCTAATCTGCATCAGACGCCTCTTTTCCCCTTGGAACCACACTACTGCCCAGCTTTTTGGCCCCTTGGGGCTTCCCTTACATGGCTGAGGAAATCCAAATGTGTCCAAGGCTTGAGGAGTCAGCCCCACATGGCACAGCCCCTGCTGCTCTCTCTGGCTCCCCCTTGGGCTATTCTAGCCTACAGTACTGGCTCTGTAGGGCCTTTCTCTAACTCCCATCTGCAGTTAGGCCCTGGCCCCGAGCCTCTTCCTCAGAGAGTCGCTGGCTGCTTTCAGCCCTCCCTTCGCACTCTCTGGTTCCCCTCGTGGCATTTGTCACAGCCATGAGTCGCATATTTATTAGTGTGGGGTTATTTGCTGTTGCTCTCTTATGCCTTTTTCTCGCTCACTATAGGCCCCATCTGAGCAGGAAACAATATCCATTTGTTCTCCTGGTGCCGGCAGAGAGCAGAACAATGTGTGGCTCCTAGGAGGTGCTCTGTAAATATTAGTGGAATGATCCAACCTCAATGCCTCTCTTTGTGGCATGATGAAGTATAGGGATACGTTGGCTCTAAAATAAACACGATTAGCCTGGGCTGGGCTGGGCTGGGCTCTCACCCCATTCATACCAGGAGGGCCAGGCAAGCTCAGCACTGTTGGGGGAAGCCATTTCACCAACTGCCACCTACAGAGTCATGTTATTCATCTGAACCCCAGTTTTCTATAGCTTACAGAGAGACACTGACCATGAATTCCTGGTGTAGGATATTGCACAATGGCCCCTGAGGCTTGAGAAGCTCTTCCTGTTAAAGAGCAACCAAGTGAGAGAAGCCACAAAGACATCAGCACACTCTTTCACTGACAGACTGAGTGCACGTTCCCTTCACTGACCACAGGGCTGCTCTCTTGCATGGCAGAGGCCGAACAACATTGCAGAAAACAGTGCTGAGTGCAAGGCCTGAACTAGGGACAAAGCTATGTTCCTCCAGCAGGGACTTGAGTGTGTCATCCATTTGGAAAAATCGCCTGGATTCTCTCAAAGTCACCTCCTCAGTCATGCAACCATTTTTAACCCAGGCAACAGAAGTAAGTGGCAACCCCTATATAGTTCTTGGAACAAAAGGACATCAACCTGGTGTCATGAAGGCAATTTCAATTATCTTTGGAAGCTACACAAATGATTTTATACTTTTCACCAACATTCTGCCCATCTAGTGCACATGAAGATTATCTAGAAGTCAAGCAGGATAGGCAGGGGAACCAGAGCAAAAGCAAACCAGGATCAGAAATGGGTCCGTTCATCAGAAATGCTGTCTGTCTAGGACCTTGGAATGACCACCAGAATTTAAGTTCCGTGCAAAGCCCCCTCGGTTGATGGCAAACAGAGGTCCAGTAAGCAGCCTCTGGGTACTGCTGTGTTTTCATCCGAGGTAGCTCTGACTGTACACAGTACACTGTTGATAAAAGGCCTCAGCACTGTGGGAGGGTTCCCCTCGTAACAAAACTGACTTACCCTCTGTGTCCCAGTCCTTCCACCCTCTCCACCCAGTCCCTTTGTCCCTTTTGGCACCTCTGGTCCCTCATGCCTCTCATGGACTTCCATAAGGCCCTAGGTCCCCATCTCTCATTAAATCAGAGATTTTTTCCCTTAGCAACATAGAAGGAGCTGCTTCAGCACTGCTCAGACTGAGAGTTCAAAGTCAAGTAACATGCCTTTCAACAATGTCCCGGTCTACAAAGTTAGGCTTCCTAGTTTTGGGGGCTTACATACCAGAAAACAGAGGTCAGCACGTGAACCCAAACAAATAATTGTAGAGTAACGTTCATGGTGGTGTGACTCAAAACAGCCAAGTGGGAGAAAGCATTCAGTGTCCACTAGTAACTCCGATTATGTAAGAATTCGATGACGGGCCAGTGAAAGGGCTCCACAGGTAAAGGTGATTGCCACCGAGTCTTATGACCTGAGTTCAGCCCCCAGGAATCACGTGCTAGAAAGAGAAAATCAACTCCCACCAAATTGTCTTCAGATCCCTGATGGGAGATGTTATTCTGTATATATGTTTCTCATACTGGTTAATAAAGCACTGTGGCCAATAGAAAACTAGATAGGCGGGGCTAGACTAGGAGGAGGAAAGAGGAAGTAGAAGGCAGAGTCGAGATGTAGTCCGGGGAGGAAGGAAAACGCCCACCGCGGCTCCCCGATAAGACCACCACGTGGAAATACTTAGATAAGTAGAAATGGGTTAATAATTAAGGCAGAGCTAGCCCATAAACAGTAATGGTAACTGGCCAACAGGATTGTATCAAATATAGAGTCTCCTGTGTGTTATTGGGGGCCGGCACGCCAGACCAGCGGCGGGCGGGCTGGCCGGAAACATACACGCTACAGATCCCCACATGCACACACAGGCACACATATACACACAGATGCAAAATAAATAAACGTGATCATTTTAAGTAAAGAAGATTTTAAAAAGAAGGCAATGAAAATACTGTTTCATCTGATTTATGTATAGGAGTTTTCAAAAGATCAATAATTGTTTCGAATATGAACACTTTGTGGTGGTTTAAATGAGAATGTCCCTGTAGACCCATAGGGAGTGGCACTATTAGGCAGTGTGGCCCTGTTGGAAAAAGTGTCACTGGGTGGCCTTTGAGGTCTCAGATGCTCCAGTTAGGCGCGGTGTCTTACTCTCTTTCTGCTACCTCTCCAGCACCGTGTCTGCCTGCATGTCACCGCGCTTGCCAAGAAGATGACAATGGACTAAACCTCTGAACTGTAAGCCAGACCCGGCTAAATATTTTCCTTTATAAGACTTGCTGTGGCCACGGTGTCTTTACACAGCAACAGAGACCCTAACCAAGACCTACTTATTGGGCAGTTTAAACATAAATACTTAACCCAAAAAGTCAAGCTTGAACCACATGCACTCCCAAATTCACAGAAACCAAGAGAGAAACATGCTAAACCATCAGCAAATCTTACCCGTGGGGTGACAGCTGGGACACAGACAGACTGCAGAGAAAGAAAGGGAGAGAGAGATAGATTAGCCAATTATAGTCCAGGGACCTGATCAGACCTGAGTCAAACCAGCTTCTACTACGTCAGAACATCAGGAGAATGGAAGAACTGAACGCTGTTTGTACTTAGGAGACGTCAGTTTTGTGATACAGTGGTAGCGTTGTGATCGTCTGTCTGAAACGCATTCAAATGTTTGGGGGGGGGGGGGGGAAACAGTTCCAAGGTCTTGCTTCAAAATACAGATGTTTACACTGAAGGTGGCCCAGCTCTCTATGGAAGCATGCCTGTGAGGGCCACTGTCTTCTTCACTTTCAATAGTCAGTGTTTGCAGGAGGCGCTCCATCGTTTCCCGCAAACTAGACTCGCGTCACATGGCTTCCAAAGTGTAGGCTGCCGTGGGCACCCAAGGTGCATCTTATGCACGCACGGTTCACTTGTGCTGTTCACTGAGTTTACCATATTTCAGGCATTTGGGGACATATGCTCAGTTCCCACCGGTGTCTTCGTCGGGGTTTCCATTGCTGTGATAAATACCGTGACCAAAAGAAACTCGGAGAGGAAGTATTTGCTTCAGCTGACAGCTCTCTCAGATCATGTGCCATCACTTCAGGAAGTCAGGGCAGGGACCCTAAGGCAGAAACCGAAGCAGAGGCCATAGAGGATCACTGCTTACTGGCTTGCTCTCCATGGGTGTTTTAGATTGTTTTCCTTCGGGGTGACACCGCCCCCCATTCCTCCCTGGGCTGAGCCCATCAACATCAACCGTTAATTAAGATAATAGCGTCACTGACTTGCTTACAGGCCAATCTTATAGAGGTGTTTTCTCCATCAAGATTCTCTCTTCCCAGATGTCTAGGTTTGTGTCAAGTTGACAAAGACCAGCCAACAGAGATGGTCTAACGGGTCATAACCCCACCGTAAATCACGGAGTTCTTGAAATGTAAGTAGGGAGAAAGAAGTGGTGAGGAGAGGAGAAATAAAACAAACTTGGCCCTGTGTGGCTCGGTATGGAAGCTGGTCCATGAGTGTATGGTGCGTGTAGCTCACGCCGCCCCCCCCAAAGTCCTTGTGTGGTTCCTGTGCTCTTGGGGTGATGGTCGAACGGAGGCCCCTTGCCCCAGCGGTACTGAACTTTGCCCTCATCCCTACAGCACGCTCACATCTCTCCCTCGCAGGGTGCCTTTCAACACTCTGCCCGCTCACCTGAAAACCCCTCTTCTGCACATGTGGGGTCCAGATTCCTTTCCGGTGCCTCCGCTGGTACCCCGCCCATCTCTGAGTGGAGCTCCACACACACACACACTGCTCCTGCAGAGGATTCATATTCGGTCCTCGGCACAACCAACTGCAACTCAAACTCCAGGGAATCTAGCGCCTCCTTGTGGCCTCTGTGTGAACACACAGGCACACAAGCAAACTTACACAGTGGTAAAAATAAATCTTTTGAAAAGTAAATAAGTGAATGGTTAACCAAAAAAACTGAAATAAATATTGTTGTTCTCATTATTATTAATCCTTTTCTCCAATGAAAGTTTCCCATCTACCAAAGAACGTACCCTCCTACCCAGGAGATAGGCTGCAAACAGACGGCTGTATTAATGAAGCTCAGACTGGCAATTCAGCCAGTAGAGCGCTCGCCACACAGCATGAAGACATGAGTTCAGTTGTTGGAGAATGATGGAGAAAGACATTGATGTTGATCTCTGGCCTACACACACACACACACACACACACACACACACACACACACCCAATTGCTCAAAAAGTACCATGTTTGAACTACCTCACTAGGTCAAAGTTGTTGACACACAGAGAAGTCCAACATTAGAGATCACACAAAAGCCTCAATGGAAACAGTGTGGCTACTGCAGCTTGGGGTATGGCTGTGGGCTGGTCTCCATGGAGTTTTGAGTGAGGATGGGAGGCCTCCTCACTTGCTGGTGGGCAGCTGACTGACCAGGGGGTCCCGGGCTCCATCAAAAGGAGAAAGTAAGCTGAGCGCCAGCCTTCACCCTCGAGGTTTCCAGGCTGTGGGGGCGAGGTGACCAGCTGTCTCCCACCACTGCTGTCACCATCTCCATCACTAACCCTGAACCCTGAGGCAGAATGAACCCTCTCTTCCTCAAGGTGGTTTCTGCCACTGTGTTGTCACAGCAACAGCAACGAAAATGTAATTACTGTAACTGGTCACATAACAGCAGGGGCCTGGTGTGGTCATGAGAATCCTGATGCAAAGAATTCAGTTCTCACTTGCCGGGCACTTACCAGCCCTGTGGGGCCCCTACCCCTCAGCCAGTTCTCACTTGCCGGGCACTTACCAGCCCTGTGGGACCCCCACCCCTCAGCCCGATTCTAGGGCTTCGGTTTCCTTACCTGTCACTCGGTAACCTGACATCTTCTGGTTCCACCAGTTTGCTGACATTTACCAACCACCCTTTATCTCTTCATGACATCTTAACTAGGAGTTGGCCTTGCCGAGACTGGTCTGATTCTGGCCCCCGAGGACGGGACGGGAGGCAAATTCAAACATGGGCTTTGCAGAGAAAGCCCAGTACAGGGACAGTAGAGGAGTCAAAGAGAGGGCAGCAGGTAAGTCAGTGTGTCAGTCAGCAAGCCTGGACCGCAGGACAGACAGCCCAGAGGTGTGCGGGACCCAGACAGGAACTGTCCTTGGCATGCAGTTGCCTGCACAGCTAGGTTTTCCATGGCTAAGCGGTTCCACCGGGCAGCTCTTCTGTCTTTTGTCCCAGCCACACTCTAGTGGACTCATCACATAGACATCCCTAAGTACAGAGTTCAGCCACGCCACGCTCAGAGGAAGGCCAGAGGATGGATATCCTTCTAGTGTGTGGTGTCTCCCTGTGGCTCTCTCAGAGGAAAAGTAAAATCTCCCCTGAAGATAACCAGCAACGTATAGTTAAGTCATACGCCCAAAGCTAGGTGACAGGCCCATTCTGTGTCCTTGGTCCATATGGGACTTGTTAGCTGAGCAGAGGTCTGCAGGTGACACAAGACAGAGCTGAGTTCAAGTCCTCCCTGGCCCAGTGTGTCAGAAGCATGGCTGCACAGGATATCCCAGGGCCATGCAGACCAATCCCTGCCTTCCACCATCCCCGGGAGCTGGGGACCAGCCTGTGCAGGTCTCCGCGGACTCTGGGGGACTCCGGTAACCCCTCCGTGACTCCCATACTCTAGCATCAGACTCCCCCGAGTCCACTAAGGCTCAAACTTCTCTGCCCCACTCGGGAGATCTCTGACACAGGGGGCCAGAGGAGGACAAGGACTTGTATCCAACACCAGCTCCCATGTGATGTGACAGCTGTCACCAAGACACCAGGCTGTAGCTGAACGTCATCAAAGTCACCAAGCCTGAAGCCTCAACCTCCTCCCTCATAATGGCTGCCTCCTTGCACACAGCCTCCAAGAAGCGTCTATGGAAGAACTCGAAAGCACAGGCAGCATCTCTCTTGCCCCTCCCCCTCTCCCCCTGTAGAGGACCTGTATTGGTTTAGTCACAATGGCTGTGGCTGTGTACTGTCCCATGTAAGTGACCCTAGACTGGTCTGCAATCCCACCTCTGGCATTCCTTTGCCTTCTCAAAATGTCAAAGGACCCAAAAAAGTGTGTATTCATGCATCCTGTGCAAATTCCAATTAATTCTCAGGAGTGTTTGGGGTTTTTGGTTTTGTTGTTTTGTTTTGTTTTTTGGTTTGTTTGTTTTGTTTTGTTTTTAAATACAATGACACTGATCTGGGGAAAGAAGTCTGTTCTACTTCCCTTAATCTCTACCTTATCTAACCTGCCTTTGTAGAATAGGTTATTGCTAATGACTGAACTCCTGCCAAGGGAATGACACGCTTGCTTCAATCATTCTTCTCATTGGCTTTACCCTCCAGTACCACCCAATATAAACATAAGAGATGGGCTACAGCTTTGGTTCGTTTGTTTGTTTTGTTTTTGGTATCTTCATTCCTAGCCACTATCAGGGAGCTTTCCAGAATGGAGGTGCCGTTTTCCATGTCGCCGCCTGACGCGCCATACTGCACGCTTGCAGCACATCTGTGGTGGTCAAACCTCTCTTTGAGATCTAGCTTTCACCAAAGCCCCAAGTGCCAAGCCCTGGAGAACCCTCAGCGGAGCGTGACCATGACGGGACGAGGCCACCAGAGGTCGCCGCAGAGCAGTATGCCCGCCCCTCCAAAGACTCCCAGCCGCGCCCTCCCAGCCGGGCTGTTTATTGTCAGAAGGGTGTTTTTCAAACCCTGCACACGGGGCGTGGTTTTCCGTGGACCGTTCTTTTTAGCTCTTCTGCTTTGGGCATTTAAGTGATAGTCAAAGAGGATCTGCCCCCGTCCTGTTTACAAAAGTAAGCAAAGATGGCACTTAGAAGATGGAATTAGATCAAAAGCAGAAAAGGGGTGCAGACGCTGTGGGGTGGGGGAGGGAGGCTGGAGGCTCCCACCCAGGCGCAGGCCTCTGAATTCTGAGCCCTGTCCTGCAAGCACCTGGCCAAGCCAGAAGACACAAGCTCCAACACGTATACCACTTAGCCCCCACTGTCCTCCAGTCTTTCCTCACTCTGAAAGATAGCAAAAACATTTAAAATTCCATTATATAACCTGTTTCTGCCGCACCTTTTGGGGGTGCATGTTATAGCATTTGTAACTTAAAACGCACCATTTAAACCTCGGTGGTGTTCAGTACATCCAGCTTCGCCACCACCCATCGGAGAACTTCCTATCATCTCACACTGAAACGCCCCTGGTGACCTCTATTTCATGTGGTCCTGGCATGTCTACCCCAGGACCTTGCAGAAGTGGAATTGTGCCATGACTGTCCCTTTATGGGTGGCATCATCACTTACTAAGCTTTTCGAAAGGAGTAGCAAGAAGGTGGTGAACTTTATTCCTTCCGTGGGTGAGTACAATTCTAGCAATTCGTTCTTACAGTGAAAAAAACAATGGAGGAAGCAAGGCAAAGAGGCTGCCCTGGCCCCTGCCTTTCAGGTGAGGACCCTGAGCTTCTCCGCACAAAGCAGGGCCTGGAGTCGAGGTCACATGCTCACGGTCCCCTGCCCTGCCATGTCTTGGGCCCTGTGCCACCAATCCTCTGCACCCCGACATGGGCAGGTGCACCTTTCTTGGCCAGGACATCCAGTCTAACACCAAGCATCTTGTGATGCCCACACTTGTGACTCTAACTAGGGCAGGAACCAAACTGGGAGGGGCCAGTGAGGGCCGTACATGGGCTGGGCAAGCCAGCATCTTTGGTCTTCCCATCACTTTGCCCAGGGGTTCTAATTAGACCACAGGACCTTGACCTGGGCCCTCGAAAACACACAGTGGCCCTATGACGTTCAGAAGGTCTCTGTGATGGAAATTCCCAGGAGAAGGCTCAGTGTTCCTAACGAAAGTTATCTGAAGGGAATTCCGGGTCAGCTGTGTAGGGACGGTTCTCACATCGCCACGCTGGGTTCTCTCCTACTCCCAGAACTGAGACGGTGATTTCACATCCGTGCTCCGCAAGCTGCTTACACATTATACCACTGTGTTCTGGGAATGCTCCAGGATTCAGGCATTACGCTGGCCTGCCCCTGTCACCTGGCAGAGTGCACTCGGGCAGTGCCCTGGTCAGCCCGGGTGCGAAGGACCCCTTTAAAAGACAGACCCTGCCCAGTTCTGCTCTCTTCTCTTTCCCCAGATTCCCCTGGGGCAGACAAGACTTTTCCTGTCTCCCTCTTCTCTCCTGTCCTCTCTCTGTCTCTCTGTCTCCTTACCTCTTTTCTCTTTCCTTCCCCCTCCCTCCCCTCTCTAATAAACTTCTCAATTTCTGTCTGCCTGGTGTGTTTGTCCCCTGCCTTGTCATCCTCACCTGCCATGAAATCCGCCAAGGTTCGCCACACTTTAAAGACGGTGGTTGACTATCTAGTTAACTTTCTCAGGACTTCAAGCCTCAGCAGAATGATGAAATAAACTGTCATTGAACATTAAAAAAAAAAAAAAAAAAAAGACTAACGTGCGTATCTCAGGTTACGTTTGCCACTGCCTAGCTAAATTACTCTGCTAGGCTCTTCTCGGTCTTCCACGGGTGGGAGCTGCCCTAGAGGGAAGAAGTCTCATTGCAGCAGCAGGACAGGTGCTTTGAGAAATGCCAAGAGGGTGCAGCTTCCTGAATCTCCCATCTAAAGACTAATGAGGGGCTAGGGAGGTGGCTATTGCACAAACACAGAGACCTGAGCCCCAGCGTCAACATTGCAAGGCCAGGCGGAGTGGTGCACGGCTTGTAACCAGAGCAGTGGGAAGGCAAACAATTCGGGAGGGTCCCTGGGGCCCACGGGCCGGCCTGCCCAGCCCACCAGCGAGCTTCAGGACTGTGAAAATTAAAAAAAAAAAAAATCTGTCTCAAAAATAACAAGAACAGATCCTGAGAAGCCATCCCGTGGTTGACCTCTGACCTCTAGATGCAGGCCAACCTTGCATACACATACGCATATTTAAAACCAAAACAAAACGCAGCAGTGCTGCTTTTATCTGGGCCTAGCTGAGATTTTTGACTATAGTCATTTTCTGGAATGTTCCGAGAGGAAATGAGAGCTAGGTATGGGGCGGCATTCAGGTGCGAAAACACGGGTACCAGGTTCTTCGTGACACATCCGGACCAACCGCTTCCCCCTTTGACTTGGAGTCGCTGAGATACCTGACGCTGCGTGCAATCTGTCCAATACCTTCAGCCAGGCACTGAGGACGTTGCCGGGGAAGGAAGGGTGTGGTCAAGCCTCCAGCCAGTCATCGCGTGCTTCACACGGTGTGTTTGTGGGAACTGAATTTATTGTGGAACTCCATCTTGCTTCCTGATCCAAATACTGAATGCTAATAACTTACAGAAAACGAGGCCATACGCGAAGAAGGCTGGGTGCCTCTAAGAGGATGAAGGCCAATCCCCGTGGTCAGAGAGTTCTTCGCAATTCCGGCCAGGCCTCTGTCTGGGCCAGCAACAGACTCTCCAGCGTGGAAGGAGATGGAGATGTGAGCTGATCCCCTAGGTTCCCACCGTACCGTCTTACTGACGAAGAGGGGGCGTGGTCTCTAGTTTACACTGAACATTGGAACCACCGGATGGGAAACAGAAAGAAAAACAGTGCTTTTCTTCTAAAAGAATCTGAGAAGAGAACAGTGCCACGTTTTAATGTCTGTACCCCGAGAGTTAGGAGAAGAACACTCGGGAAATGGACCACTGAGGTTCCTCTCGGGACAGCTCTTGGTCATACTCAGAAGGGAGTTGTGGGTCTGGGGGAGATGATGTTACACACATTTAGAACCCGACTAGGCATTACATGACATCACCAGATGGGCGGAGCCAAGGAACCTCAAACTGAGCATGCTCAGACCAAGCTTACGCGGGCTATGACAGTTCTGTGTTTGACCTTTGAGCTCTTGAATCTCCTTTCTCTGTCTCCTCTGTCACCTCTTTAGTCCAGGGATCAACAGGATCCTCCTGGAGGATGTGGCAGGAGTCGTCTGAGAGGCGTCTCACGCGTCACTGCTGACCTGTGACCTACTTCAGTCTGTGTGTCCACACTTCCGGAGGCAACATCTAATGCCTCGGACACCACATGGGCTTCAAATGCTTCCTTTCCTTGAGGCCTTTTTCCCTTGGCCCTGACGCTAACTCTTCACTGTCCCCTCTATACACTCAGCTCACAGCCCCAACCTCCGCTCCCCTCCCCTCCCCTCCACTGAGGTTTAGTCTTGGACCAGTGGGCTATGAACTATGACGGAGCATGTCTGGGGGCGATCTCAGGCTCATTTCTGGCATGACCCAGAATTGAGGGGCATCTTCAGCTAAGTTCCACAATAGTGATCTAAGGACCACAGCTGTAGATGACCCAGAGGGAAGCTGTGACATTAGGTAAAGATAGAAACACTTGGAGCTGCTTGTTACTTGAAGACCAAAATCCAAATTCCATAAGCTGGTACCCAGACCCTGCTTCCATTGCCTTAAATTAGCCTGGCCCCTACACACCAGGAATATGCTCAACTCTTCAACAACCCACTGCTATTGTGCCAATGACCACTTTAGACTCAGTAGGATCAGCTCCTATAAGCAAAGAGCCCCTGACCCCTTTAGTCAACCCATTACCTGCCTTCCCTACCTATATAGAGTACATTGGGTTTGTAAGTTTATTGTTACTTGCTTGGTCATCTGACTGCCATCCCTGCCTTCCTTAACGTTGGTCGTCATAATTGTAACCCCTTTGCTTATTTAATGTCTATTCCTCTGGCCACAGTCACTCTTAAAGTCCCAAAGAACACTTGCTGGTTCCTTCCTGGGCCCAAGAGCTAGCAAATGCACTAACCCATAGTAGGGTAAACCAATGGTAAAGGACTAAACACCCCAAAGGAGGAACGTGAAAACAGCACACATGGTAATTGTTAACTCTCTGAGTGCCCTGAAGTCTTGCATTTGATTGAAGCGAACAACCAGGCTATAGTCACATAGACACCTACCTATCTTCTCCTACATCAGCCCACCCCACCCTCTGAAGAGCAGGTCAACGATTCCAAATTCCTGTGGCAGGTGGTCTGGTCTCAGAGGCCACGTGGCACTTCGGAACAGCTGGAGGTTTTCTGGGCACACAGATCATTAGAATGATTGATTTACTACACAAAATAGACTCTGCCCCGTTCCGAAGGATTCTCCTCCTGTGAGAGCCTTGACCTTCTCATTTGCAAAGCATTTTCCCTTGAATGGGCAAGAAGTGAAAAGAAGAAAGGGCACCGGGGGCTTAATATTGGCCACCAAGCAAATCCCTAAAAGGATCAGGGACCTCCTGTGTCCCCACATCCCATAGCTATGCCCCCACCCAGCTGCTGCCTCTCACTGGGAATGTCCCAGGCCACCTCCTCTACACGGCCGCAGAGATCCCAGCAACCACAGGGCAGTGTTTCCCTTTTAGATGCCGCACGCTAGCCTTGTCCGGTAGACCTGGGACTATGGAGAGGAAATGCACCCCTCAAGTCTGTGTGGGTCAGAATGAGATCAAAGCATGACACGTGTGAGATGGAGGGGCTGTCCACAAACACTGAACCCAGGCAAGCTCGTATTTTCAATCCCACCCCCTTTCAAGACACAAATGGCACTCGGACTGTTTGAGTGTGCAGGAGGGATGGTCTGCCTGGGTCTAGACCTTAAACTGAAAGGAATACAAGCCGGGCTGAAGTTCCTTGCTCCCACTCAGGGCTGTCTCTGTATCCTTCCCCCTTGCGGCCCTGGCATTTCGTTTGCTGCTGCCACAGGCTGCTGTGTCTCCATCCCTAGCGTGCACCCCTCACCGTCCCACACGTTCTTGTTGGGAGTGCTAATCGCTGATACCCTGAATGGGATGCCTTAAAGGGAAAGTCTTCAGAAGCAAATGGACGAGGGCCCCATGGTGGGACCTATGATGGAAACTGTTTCAAAGACACGTACCCGTACCACGCACGCGCACCGAGCACACAGTCTACCACAGGTCAACTAAAAGCAACCCTGTCAGTGCCAATGCCTTGACCTCAGCCTGCAGGACTCCAGAACGCTTTGAAGTTCCCGAGACAGTGCCAAGTGTTTGTCCCTGAGCTGTGGCTGCCTGACCAGCCCCTATCGTCCACACCCACTCCTGCTCCCTCCCACCCATGAAGACTCATTCTGAGTGACAGGAAAGGACAATCCTGACGCTGTAGGGGCAAACACATTTGGGAGGGTGCAGTACACACGGCACATACGACATTCAGGGAACCCCAAACAGGAATGGGGATTGGAGTGATTGGTGGGGGGGGCTGGTGTAGCTCAGCTGGTGGGGGCTTTTCCAGCGTGCAGAATACCCTGCGTTCTGTCCCCAGTACCCTCCAAAACCAGGCAGAGTGGTGCATGCTGGGAATCTCAGCACTCGAGGAGGCAGTGGGATATTAAGTTCAATAATAATCCTTAGCTACATAATGAGTTCAAGGCCAGCCTGGGACATATCGAATATATGACACTTGTCCAAAAAAAAAAAAAAAAAAAAAAAAAAGGAAAAGGAAAAGAAGAAAATTATTTAGTTTTGTTTTCTCAAAGTTATTTTAACAGTGTTTGCTAAAGAATTATATTTTTTTTTCATTTGTAAGCTCCATCGTCTCTTAGACAAATAAGTCAACACTTAAGCCTTAAGCAACATAAAAAGGGAAGAACCAACAACTAAAAATAAGCTGCCTCCTTTTAGCACAGCCCTGAAGCCCTGTGGATCCTCTTGCAAGGTCGGCCTCAGCTGCCACCTGCTTCTGTCCCCAGGGTGCTGGACTCACAGGCTAGGGTGTCATGTATCCCTGCCCTGGCTCAGAGCTGGCTCTCCTGAGCACCCACAACCTGTCTCCCTGATCCTGCAAAGCTCCAACTCAAAGCTGGAAACAATGTATGGAGCAAGGGAATGGTAGGGACATACGAGGATCCTTCCTTCCTCTCCTCAGAACCATGCACAGCGAAATAAGGCTGTGTGACACACTCTAATCAGAACCACATAGAAAAAGAGCCAGCAGAGAGGGCACCACTCCTGTGAGGCTGCATCAGCAGGAGCACCATGAAGGAAGTATCTAAGAAAAGCCACCAGGCTGCCCGGTCCTGAGTCACTCTGTAAGGATGCCGCGCTGTCTCCTAGATGCTGAGCTCTTCCTGCCCGCCTTGTCCTGCTGTCCTTCAGCTGTGGATATTTGTGCACAGGCAGGGAAATTTCTTTCCTTAAACCCAAGCCCCACTTACATTCCAGAGTCTGGCAGCCACTGTGTCTAGCTAGCCCCTTCCATCCTGCAAGCACGTCCCATCTCGCCCAACGCCTCTTGTCCATTGTGCATCTGGACACTCAGCATGTGGAGCCCGGTGCGTGGAGTCCCCGAGAAGGGACCAGGATAGCAGACTGGATTCCACCCCCTTAAGTGTCAGCCCCTTAAGTGTGTGTTTCCCAGCTAGCCCCAATTCTTCACACTTGTCTGAGGATATGATTTAACATGAAATGTGAAATATTTGCTCGATGACACTCGGGTTTGGTCTATACACTGATTCTGTGGTGCTAATCCCTGTGGAGAGCTGTAATTTAAGACCACTGCTAACAAGAAGTGCCTGGCTCCCCGGGGAGCCAGTGTGAGAAAAGGGTACACAGTAGGCAAGCAACCACAGTTAGCTGCCCAGCAGGGGAGTCCTGTGCTCCTGACCCTCGCAGTCCCTCACAGAGCACGGAGGACCCAACGTGAGAGACGTGAGAGACCCAGCTTGCCCACTGTCCTCGGCAGTAGACACAGTCTTATGCACTCTTTCCCACCCCTCTCGTAGTTGTGTTTCTATCAGGCAGCTGTGGTTTGGCCCCGAAGATGGCTCAATAGATGAGGCACCTGTTGTGCAAGTGTGGGGACTTGAGTTCAAATCCCCAGAAGCCAGGGAAAAGCCAGGTGTGGGAGTGCTTGTCTTTAATCCCAGTGTTACTATGGTGAGACAGGAGAATGGGGCGGGAGGATTCCTTAAGAGTAAAGAGATTTAGCGCGAAACCAAGGGGAAGGTGAGGACCACACCTAAGATGGTCCAGATTGTCCTCTGACCCCCACACAAAGGCTACAGCATGTGCACACACAGTGAGGCCCGGGTATGAACATGCACACACAGTGAGGCCTGGGGGCCAGCGTTGAGGACCAGCGACAGTGTGTCAGGTCCTGGATTTGATCTACAGCGCTGCAAAATGCATGCCTTTGAGTCTGATTAATACTGTCCTTAACGTGCTCTCCTGAACCTACCATTTTCTGTAGTACCTTAAACAAGTCATTTTGAACTTCTCTATGGGTGTGGGTGTGTAGTGGTGTAGTATGCAGACGTTTGCATTTGTGTGTACATGTTCATGTGTGTGGGTGTGGATGCATTACAATGGAGGCCAGAGGTCCTCCTCCATCACTCCCTACCTCAATCTGTCACTGAACATGCAGCTCACTACATCAGCCAGGCTGTAAGACCAGCATGCCTCCCCCCCACACACACACACATACACACCCCAGGATCCTCTTGTCTCTACCTTCTGGCTTTTTTCACACGGGCAAATCCAAGCTCGGGTCCTCTGTCTGTGAGCACTTTGACAACGATGTCATCTCCACAGTCCCCATTCTAAACTCTCATCACATTTAATTCCCTCCTGAAATGGGACAACAGTAGCCCTTACCTTGTAGGGTTTGATAAGAATTGATCAGGGGACTATCCCAAGAAAGGCGAAGACAGAAAGGAAGTGACAGATCAATGGAAGCTGCTAGAACATCTTTGTCATTCTATCCATAGAAAGATCTTACAATAATGAAATAATTTCACGAGTTCTACTGTGATTATTGTAAAGTAGCCATGTTCTCATCCATCCAAGCAGCTAGCACTGCTGTTTAAAAGTATCTAGATAGATGTAGGCCTAGTGGGTGTGTAGGATTAGACACAGGACTAGGAAAGTCAACTAATATATTCATTGCCCAGATAGAAAAACAAAGATCATAAATGGTTTGTTCACTTGTACATAGCAAATCAATGTAGCAAATGACATCCTACACTGGTCATTCTTCATGTCCTCGGCCTGTTGTTGATGGCCTCGGGGAATACCCAGAAACTACAGGATGGTGACAGTAGCAGAGTCATTAGTAAGTCTTCTCTTCGGTTCTGCTGACAATTCTGCTGGGGACATCGAGGCTTATGCGTTGATCCAAAGGTTTGATCTGTACCCAAATTTGCTGACGTTACAAAAGCAAGACAGGCCTGATAAACATGTTATGTTATTTTGGGGACTGAGGACATCTGCTCAGACCTCCATCTGCACCTTGCAGGGAACTCCATGCCCATGCTAGTCCTGCGATTTCCCAGTTTTCTGCTAGGGGCTAAGACCATACGAGAATCATGAGTTATTAGTCATGAAGGAAGAAATGGAAAAGGACTTTTGCAAACAGGAAGAGCTAATCCTCTTCCTCAGTTGCTTGTGATGGTTCAGTAGCAATGCAACCTGCATTTATCTAGCTAGCTAGCTCTTAGATGAGTGAGTACATGGGGCCTCCTGGTAAAGATTTACTAGCTTGCTCTGTGAGAAGTAAAACCACTGATCTACAGTGTTTCACAGTTTCCATGGCAATCATTTCCAAGGTGCCAAAAGAATCCACTGAATCTGATGGGATACTAATAACTATGGCTATGGCCGACGAGGAGAAGGAGATAACTGATGCAGGACTTAACCAAATTAAAATTAGAACTCAACAATAGAACCACTAGGACAAAAAAAGTCTCCCCACAGATCCCTATGCAGCTTTGAAAAGATGCTGATTTTTCTGGTCCATGTGGGTTTGCATGAGACATCTCAGTACACTAAACATGGAGATTCCCAAGAGTCAGTCACCTAAACTAGACAGAGGTGGGGCTACAAAGCTGAGTATCAGCAAAGTTCCAGCCAAGGGAAGTCCAACAGACTGAGAAGTTGAAGGATTTTTCTCCCTTATAAGTCACGCCAAAGAAAAAGCTTTGAGAAAGTCAGAAGGTATAAGATTTCCTCGGCTTAAGGTTGGAGCGCACACACCCAGGCTTCTCCCTCCTCTTTCTGTTTTCTCATGTGAACGTTAGTGATTTGAGAGCATTGCTCCACCTAAACCTCAGATCACCATGGCAGAAAAGAATGAGCAAATTAACTGTCGGCAAACAAAACAAGACTTCTTTAAAGGGCACTCCTTGAAGGTACCCTGGACAAACTGAGAACAACCAGACCAGAGGCAGAGAGAACCACTAGGGATACATGAGCCTGGATGATAGAGGAAGTCCTCGGCATCCCTTCCTCCCTGCACTCTGAGAAGCTAAGGAACGATTCCACAGAACTGGGAAAGCAAAGACAGGCACTGAAGACTGGTCTAAGCTAGAGAGACAGCTTAGCCGTTGAAAACGATCACAGCTCTTACTTCAGAGAAGCTGGGTTCCCCTATGGCTGCTCAGGACTTTCTGTACTTAACTCCAGATCCTGCAGAGTCAACACCCATTTCTGGCCTTTGCAGGCACACACATTCTCGTACACATACTTGCAGGCACATGCTCACACACATAAAATAAAAATAAACAGACTGGCCCAAGAAGAAGCCTATTAAACTGTGGGGATCCCTAAAGAGTAACTCTCAAGGAAATGGAGGAGGATATGGTGATGCATATCCTAATAAAGACAGAAGCTGTCTTTTTTTTTTAAAAAAAAGCTCCACCTTTTTTTTTTAAAGCCTCTATTCCTACTGCCAGCCACAAACAAAGTAAAAATCTCTTGAAAAAAGATAAAAGGCTCAATGGTCTCCATAGCCTCTTTAATTTTATTTACAATTCCTATAATTTAATAAAAAAAAAAAACTAGGCAAAACCAATCATTAAAACAGACAAGAATAAAGGGGGGAAATGAAGAAATCCAAGATGTTAAAATTATGCAACGTAGATATGGAAGTAACTATGGTGATCAAGGGAATTAATGAGAATATGGACAATTCCAGCTGAGAACAAGAAACTGCAAAATGAAGAGTTTGCAGAACTTATTAAGGTTTAAGATTTGGTAGAAAGGTTCCATGGCAGATTCAAGTAGTTACACAGAGAGTTGGTAAAATGGAAGACAGCTGAGAACGAGTGAGAGGGTCAGGTGAGGGGTCAGTGCAGCACGCTGACAGCCAGGCTGGTGCCACTTTCTCCAGTTTTATTCATGCCTGGATTCGCACTGTTGTGTGTTACAGGAGACATTTGGTGACAGATTCACAGGACACAGACCGCTGTTGTACTGTTCATATCACTATACTCTCGGATCAGTGCCTTTCCAAAGAAGGTCTCAATCAAAGCTAGCCAACACATACCTTTTTGTCTCATCATAACATGGTTAGCTTTATGATTTTCGGTGCTTTCATACGTGCGTGTTTGCACACATGTGCTCAGGTGCACACATTAGCACTTGCACACACCATGATGTCAGAATTGCACACACAATGATGTCAGAAAACAACTTCTGGAGACAGCCCTCTCCTCCCTTTATGTAGGTCCCGGACAGCAAACTGTGGCCATCAGGCCCACATGGCAAGCGTTTTTATCTGCTAAGTCATCTCACCAGCCCTCCATCTAATGAGACGTTCCCAACAACCATTTTTTTTTATTATTTGCCACATTTACTGTGTTTATAGGTGAAATGCATGACCATTGGTACTTTTGCCATAGAAAACAAGAAACAAAGCCATTCTCTAACAGTCCCTCATCCCTACTGATGCCTGATGTTGAGTCCACCAACCCTCATCCACTACTGATGCCTGATTGTTGAGTCCACCAATCCTCATCCACTACTGATGCCTGATGTTGAGTCCACCAACCCTCATCCACTACTGATGCCTGATGTTGAGTCCACCAACCAACATGTGTTGAGAGTCCCTGTTGACTAGAGACTGCTGGGAGCTGAGATAATAAAGATTAACGAAATCCAGTAGCTCTTGCATCTTCCAGTAGCCCTTGGTGACATTTTCAGTACAGCGGTGACAAAGGTCATTCGGTGTGTTTGTGAGAGGACACTGATCACAAGAGTAACTAAGCCCCAGAGCCAAGTCTATTTTTCTACAACACCTTACCCCTCCTCTGTGTACTTCTGTCAGAAACCATTTCAAATGCCCTGGAGAACTCAGCCACACTGCTGGAGGGGAAGAAAATGGTCCAGCCAATTTGCAAAACTGCTTTGTACTTTCTTTATAAATGGCATACACACTTGCTGTGCCACCTGGCAGTTGTACTTCTAGATTTTTATCAATAGTAATGAAAACGTATGGCCACACAGAAACCTATACTTAAATGTGTGCAGCAGCTGTGTTCATTGTCGCTGAAACAGTAAAGAACTCAGAGGCCCGGCAGCTGCTCATCAGATAAACTGTGACAATTCAAACAGTAGAACACTACTCACGGATAACCAGGGACAACTCCCAGTATGGAGACAACTGAGAGAACCCCATAGTCAATTTCGAGTGAAGGGGGGGCGGATAAAAAGGTTATTGAAGTTCATAAAACAGTTCAAAGTTGAAACCTTTGAGGATTCAAACACCAACGTTATACTTTAATGTTTGTTGTTGTTCTTTTATTTTTAAAACCAGAATTGGAATTGGAAAATCACCAACAATTCAACTGGATGCTAAGTCAGTCAATGCTTGCCTTACGATGGATGCTTTTGGTGTTTTCCTATATAGGCTCATACTGATAAGGAGACAGACAGGTGCCTACCAAGTTATACTGACAAAACATTATTCATGCTGTAGTATTATTATGGCACCAATCTTAAGTGTCTCTCAAGTAGCCCGAAGATTGGCTTCCAGGTATTTCTGGCTATATGACATCAATGACAGTAAGCATCAAGGTATCAGGAGGTCAAGAGCAAAG
>JANBXA010000738.1:8377500-8390000 GCA_030556225.1 Cricetiscus sungorus | reverse complement strand
ATATAGATAAACTGTGGTAAATCTAGATAACCAGGTATTATTTGCCAGGAATAAAAATTATTGAGCCATGAAAAGATGCAGACAGATATGAAATGCACATGGAGAAGCCAATCTTAAATGTCTACATACTTTGATTTTATCCTGTGACAGCTTTTGAGAAAATCTAAATTAAGATGCCAGGGGGGCAGTGTGGTGGTGGGGTGACAGAACACAGAACATTTACAGAGCAGTGCAGCTATAAAGACACTCAGCAGGTGTACCCCCTGGGAGGGACCTAAGGCATATGGACCTTGTGTAGGCATAAGGCCATATGGATTCTAACACTCGTGTCATTCTGTACTCAGAAATGCTGTCATGTGTAGACATATGGGTATACAGAGGTCTGTAATATCTGCTCAGTTTTCCTCAAACATGAAACTATAAGAGAACATCAGAGAAAGGAGGAGGGAGGGAGGAAGGAGGGAGGGAATCGGCTCCCCTAGTCACAGATAAGTAGTGACAAGTTCTAGCCACAGAATTTGAACAAATGTCATCTGTTTTTCCCTCTCCTAAGGAGAGGTCATCACTGTGTATTGCAATGACAAATACCTAGTACAAATAGCATAAAAGGATAAAACATTTGTTTGGCTCAGAGTTTTAGAGGTCTCAGTCCATGACAGCCTGACTCCTTTGCTATGGCGAGGTCAAGGATCATGATAGAGAAGGTAGCATGGGGCATAAATGGAACACAGATGTTCACCTCCTGACATCTGGAAAGCAGAGAGATGGACACAGAGATGCCAGGACCAAACATACACCCCCAATGATATACTTCCCTCGATTAGGCCCATCGCCAACCATCTATCAGTCCTCACATAATGTTATCATATTATGAATTCATCAATGAATTACCCTACTGATTAGACCAGAGACCTCACTAACCAATTCACTTCCCAAAAGCAGCTAGCCCCTTAACATGAAGCCTTTACATTTCATTTCCTACCCTAATAGGGGAGAAGGAATGGGTCAGCTCATAACAGAGGGTTGGGACCCAGGACTGGTGATGACTGGCTGTTAATGTGTTCTATTGGTGCCCAACAAATGATCACACACTCAGTAGCTTCAAAGACCACATATTAGAGCCTGGGCTCTGCCAATAGAGTACCTGCTTTACAAGCTGAATCCAATCCAGAGTTCCAAGGCGTAAAAACCTCATGTGGCGACACACACTTATAATCCCAGCAATGGAAAGCAGAGACAGGTGGATCCCCGCAGCTCACTGCCCAGCCAAACCAATGTGCATGGCAAGCTCCAGGACAGAGAGACCCTGTCTCAAAAGATAAAGTGGGTAGTGTCTGAGGAATGGCAGCCAAAGTTATCCTCATACACAAAGTTCCACTCATACACGTGTGTGTGTGTGTGTGTGTGTGTGTGTGCGCGCACACACACACACACACACACACATGCACACACATATACAAATACACATCCAAAAACATACATCTTGATTTTTCTCACAATTTCCGTGTGTTGAAGGTCTCAGTTCCCCTTCTCTGGGCTCTCATGCATTAACTCAGAGACACCCAAGATAATCCTTTGTTCTAACTCGCAAATCAACTGGTTAGATACCTTAATAATAATAAACCCATGTAATGTAGCATAACCTTAGGAGTGACAACCCACATTTTATTGACCAGAAATGAATAGCAAACTCCACAAATGCTCAATGAGAAGGAATCACATAAAGCTGGGATTCGCTGGGGGCTGCCTTATGCTATGTCCAGTTTTTTTTTTTTTTAACTAGAAAATAAGATGAAGTTGTTGGTGAGGATCTTCAGCTATGTCTGCTCCCTGCCTTTCTGAACCCTTCCCTCTGCGCTATAAAAAGAACAGGGTCTGGATGAGAAAGGAAGTCTCTCCTTGTCTTTGACTTTCCCTTCTGTGCATACATTAGGAGAAGGAGAGGTAAGATCTGGCCAATTCTTTGACTGAGTTTTGACTACCACTAACACAACCCCCGGTGGGGGGGGGCGGGGAGACGACAACTTGCTTATTATTTATTAGATGAATGGGAATGAGGTTTGAAACTGAGTCAGGCTCTCTTATTTCTCCTTTTAGGCAGGGGCCCCATGTGATGATCAATCTTGATTGTCAACTTCATAGGATTTAGAATGACCACAGAAACAGACCTCTGGGTCCCTCTATGAGGGGTTTCCTACACTGTGGTGATTGGGGAAAGAAGACACACCCACCCCACCTCCACCCCACCCCCACCCCACCCCATCCCGCACAAATGTGGATGACACCATTCCATGGGCTGGGGACCCTGAACTGAATGAAAAGAACATGAGCTGAGCACCACCCCCTCCGCCCTCCCCCCTCCCTCAGTCTCTCTCGATCTCCTCTTCCCCCTTCCCTCCTGCTCATCCTTGACTGTAAATTCACTGCAAGCAGATAAAACTGTTTGCCTCCTACCGGTACACTACACGGGAGCATCATGGGTAGAGCCGGTACACTATGCAGCGTCACGGGTAGAGCATGAGGACAGGAGAGGCTGCTGAGACACTGACCACCGGGGAAAGACGCCTCCATTTCTGTCTAGAAAGGGGGTTCATGGGACATGATTATGTGTTTTGTACTAATGTAAGTCTACGTGTGCAAGCCCCTAAGAGAGGTCCAGGCCGGGCACAGACGTAACTGGTGGCAAGGAGCTGTAATTGAAACAGCATCCTGCAGCTGCTTCGCCAGATGTACATCTCCAAACATTGAGTTCAGCCAAACTTACGCCAGGTAACGTAGTGCACGCCTACCACCCCAACTACTCAAGAGGCTGAGGCAGGAGGATTTCAAGTTTGAGACCAGCCTTCGAAATCTTAACTAGCTATCCTCTCAAAGTGTAAAGGTCTTTTTAAAGGACAGGATGTAGCTCGGAGGTAGAATGCATGGGCCTTAAAAGTTCATCCCCCAGAACAAAAACAACAAAAATCATTGGAGAAATTCAGTTTGAAAACTTATACCCTCTCCAGTCCCTCCCCAGACCCTGGGAACCAGGACCCCACCTCATTAGAAGGGAGCTCAAGAGGCCCAGAAACACCAGCACCCATCTGCACACCTGCATTTGGGAATGGCTGTGCCAGAGATGCCGTCTGTCTTGTCCCTGATGAACTAGCCCTTGTCGACAGCTCAAGCCCTCTCTGAAGGCCATCTCCTTGCCATCAGGAGACGATCCTTGGCTGGAATGTGACCTCCATGAGGCTCTGTCAGGGGTTCTGCCTGTTTTACTGTTGAATGAATGAATGACAGATAAATGAATGAGCCTACGGACGTGCTTGAAGCCCCAACAACAAATGAAATCACCAAATGGAACAGGCCATCTGTCACGTCACCGACACTTTATTTCACCCCTTTCTTCTCTGCTCCATTACCATGTCTCAACGGGGAAAAGTCAAATTGCTCTGCCCTCCAAAGTAGCTGGGCCTGAGCGCCCTTCCCTTCCCCATTCACCGCTGCCTGGCACTGCCTCAGGCACCCGGAGAAGCATAACCTGGACTCTGGAAACCCTTGCAGAAGCCACATTTGTACTGATGACTCTAAGAAAGCCCTTGGGAGAAAGAACTCTGCCTATTCGTGCCTTTGGGGTTCCTTCCGTAGCCATTCACCATGTTTGCATATTAGGTGTGGATAAATTACTGGTCCCTTCTAATAGACTGCCATGTAACTCTCCCCAGAAAGTCTATCCAGGTCATAAAGAATCGAGCTCTGAGTGACGTCTCTGAGCACAAAGGACAAGCACACGTGGAACCTGGGGATGGGACGCTAGAGTAGTCATCCCAGAGGACTCCTACCTAGGTAAGCCGTAGGCAATCCCCACACGGTACCTGCCAGTCACTTCCGACACGGTACAAGGGACGGCTTTTGAAAGCTCAGCCTGACAGAGGTCAATGGTAGGTCACTGTCTACACCTCCCTTCCCCTAGTGTGGGAAGTGTGTCAGGCTACTGGGCCAGACTTGATGCATAGGCCCCAGATAAAAGAGACTGTGCCCACAGAGTCCAGATTCAGGAAGCTTGCCTCTTCGCCCCACTCACACGAAACGCCTGATAAAGAAACACAGGATGAGGAGGAGGAGCAGTCACAGTCGAGAAATAGGTAGTTCAGTGAGAACTGACAGAACTCCCTGCAAAAATCCTATCTGCTCCTGGCCCTGATACAAAGCACTTCCCAGCCTCCAAGGGCGCCCAGCGGCTTGTTGTTCAAGGCGCAAGGGCTCCAAAAGGCAAATCAGCATCCGGCAGCAAGCACAGAGAGCAGCAAGAACCCTGGGCCCTCTGAGCCTCGAGTGCAGTTCACATAGTGAAGCCAGCGTCGTAAGGGAGAGGAGGGGGGGAGGCTCCCTAATGGGCAATTACCTCCCTCTTTGCTTGCTTTCCTCTTTCTCCCTCACGCTAAAGAACAGCAGCCAGCAGGCAGTAGAGGATACGAGGGGGACAGGGGTTTTATTTAGTCTGCTGCCTAAGAAGTCACCTTTGATGCAGTTCTGAGGTGTGCATAATTACAGGAGCAGCTAATGTGCTTAAGAGCTTAGAGGAAGCAATTGTATATGAAAGATAACTTCCTAACAGACAGCTTTATTACAGCCGGGCTGCCAGCTCCGGGATCCTGCACACCTCTGCGTGCCTACTTCCGTCCTCTCCTCCCAGCATCGCTCAGCTCCGCAAACATGATGCCATTGTTTGTGGAAATGTTGGGCTGGGGGTTCAGTTGGCCCCACTTCCCAGGGCTCACAGATAGCAGAACAAGCCATCAAATCTGTTGTTGCTGACTGAGGTTCAGGAGCCCAGCAAAAGGGCCCCCCCCCCAAAAGCCTGGAAAGAAGGTTCAGACATCGATCAAAAGCTGACAATGAGAGACCATGTGCCGGAATTTCAGCACAGATGAGGAGTTGGTTTGCAGTGTGCTCAAGTGACGAGGAAATTTCAACAGGGCGTGTGGGCTCCAAAGCAGCACGGGGCAGGTTGG
Source organism: Cricetiscus sungorus (assembly GCA_030556225.1). Lineage (NCBI taxonomy): Eukaryota > Metazoa > Chordata > Mammalia > Rodentia > Cricetidae > Cricetiscus > Cricetiscus sungorus. The sequence goes on along the minus strand of JANBXA010000738.1, from coordinate 8,385,003 downwards.
GAGAGCGCGTAGAGCTGGACACCAGTCAGCACCCTACTGAAGCTCTCCCTTGTGGGGGAGTGGGGGACGGACGCACCGCTCTTTGCTTCTGAACAATGTCCCTTCTTCATAAGCTTAGATTAGCAACGACCAAAGGGAGACAGTCCCTACAAAAGGCCACTGAAACACATGGCGAAAAACAGTCATCTGTACCACTGAGGGGAGTCCAAGATGGAAGGATCGAGAGAGAATGAGAAGGAAATGACAGGTGAGAGAAAGGAGTAAAAAAATCAATTAGCCAGCACTCAAGTGTCCCCGCTGCCACCTCCTCCCTCTGTGTCCCTCCCTCCTCTCCCTCCCTCTGTCACTCCACTCTATGTGTAAAACACATACACACACACACACACACACACACACACACACACACACACACACACCTCTGCCATAACTACATAGGTAGGAGGGAAAAGAAAAAAAAGTGAGAGTGAAATCCAGACAGACAGACAGGCAGACAGGCAGACAGGCAGACAGGCAGCCAGGCACACAGAGGAAGCCTCAACCAGAACGGTCTTTGGCCCTTTAAACACTAAGACAGGCTGGGTTTGGCTTTGGCTTGAGGTCAGAGCAGGCACATTTTTGTGAATGTAAGCACAATTAGTGATATCATCTCTTGGTACTCACTACTTGTTCTTGCTAAAACGGGACGGAGAACACCCTGTCCCTGTCCGAACAGGTTGCTGTTAATGGCCTGGAAAAAAGCAACAGGCCAAAGCCTGGGCGAGATGGGGTGGTTTCCAGCCTGTATTTCCCAGCTCTTTCCTAGAATCGCCTCTAGCTTTCTGGAGAAGCACTCGGTGACTTTATTATCTCCCATTTAACTTGTCCCCCTCCTGCCCAAGGCCACTGGCATGCTTTTCAACTGGATCTCTCCACTCCTACCTTCTACACAAGCAGCACCATTCTCAGCTCCTAAGACATTATTGTCAGTTAAACACTCGGGGGGGGGGGGGGGGCTTGGACGACACTGTCCATCTTGTTCAGCTCAGCACTGCAGAAGAACAAGAATAAGGACTGGCTTCCTGAGTCTCTTGTGTATCTTGTAGCTTTCATCTTCAGTGCCGCCGCCTAATCCAAAATGACCACTGGGCCCCCAACTGTCTCATCCACTTAGAAAGTCTAAGAGGGCCATCTCCCCCTGAGTGAGCCATCCATAAGCAGCCATCTGAAGGCTCCACGGGACACATCTGCTTACGCAGGCCAGGCAAAACCTAGTCACAGTGGACCGGGATACAGACCAGCTGATCGAGTGCTTGCCTTGCTGGCACAACCTGGGTTCTGTGTCTGTGCATGAACCAAATGGTAACACACACCCAGATCCCCACACTGGGAGGCGGGGGCAGGATGATGGAGCTGAAGAGTATCCTTCGTGACGTAGAGAGTGAGATGTAGAGTCCCTGTCTATAAATAAATAAATAAATAAATAAATAAATAAATAAATAAAAATTAAAATAAAATGCACTGAGTACCTTGTGATTCCAAGTAAAACTGGATGCTGGGAAAAACTCAAGTGAAACATTTCCATTCACTCAGCAAGTGTTTATTGAATGTCACTACTGTGCCCATCCTTGTCTGCAATATCTATGCTCAGCCATCACATAACCCTCCCTCCTGACCCTGACAATGCTGCCCCCAGCAGCCCCATCTAGGTGACTTTCCATCAGTTTAATCATATCCCTCAACATATCCTATCAGCAGACAATTAGTCTCCATGTCCCCAAACTCCCAGAAATACAGGAAAAGCTCCCAGTTTGCCAGAAGTAACTGCAACATGACCTGAGCCCATCCCATGTCAAATGAGGAGGTAGGGAGGGAGAGGTGAAATACTCTGCTGCTCTCTTTAAGGATGGCCTCTGGCCAGGTGTTGGTGGCACACGCCTTTAATCCCAGCACTTGGAAGGCAGAGGCAGTCGGATCTCTATGAGTTCGAGGCCAGCCTGAGCTACAGAGTGAGTTCCAGGACAGGCTCCAAAGCAACACAGAAAAACCCTGTCTCAAAAAAAACAAAAACAAAAAACAAAAACAAAACAAAAAAAAAAAACAAAAACAAAAAAAACTCAAAGTCTTCCTGGTCAGCATCTGGCGGCTGTGGTGGCTTTGAACTACATTCACCAGCATTCCCTTCTCTGTACAGCTCTAAGCTCAGTTTATCCAGACGCCTTTGATGTGCACGGTAGACATCACTTTGATGCTGGCTGCTCATTGACCTGCTGTCCTGCCTTGTTGTAGCAGGCAACGCCCATATGTCCAGCCACCTCAGTTCCTGTCAGAGTTCCTCGGTGCCTCCGATCCGGGGCTAAGAGGCACTTTGTGGTCCTCTCTGTGAAACAGCTGCATAGGGATGGATAGCAGCTTTCGTGCAGGCCACTCACAGAGAAAAGTTGGAGCCAGTGAGAGTCAAGAGCAGGCAACAGCTGATTCTTGAAGGCTCCAACCATCCTTGTGGTCACAGCTCATCTCACAGGTTCATTTTTTTCTTTGCTTTTGTTTATGCCCTGTGTTCTTTTCCATAGCCAGTCTAGATGATCCTTAGTAAACTCAGGCCCAACAACAGATGCTGAGAAACAGACTGTATGGGCTTGTCTCCACTAACCCCCACAACAGCATCGTCCAAACTTAGAATAGAACCCCCTACATCACTTCTTGTAATGAAGCCTGGTCACGGGGTTTCCCACTCATTTCACACAGTGACGAACAGAGGCAACATGTTAGCACCAACAGAACCTATATTTTCTCAAAACTCTTCACAAGTCCTAGCTATATGCTCCAGCACCTCTCTTGAAAACGTCACTGTGTGTGACAGCTAATATTTGTTTCAGCTTCTGTACAGCTACAGAAATTCAGAGAAGGAAAGAATTACGTTTACATGCTAGCATATGTGATAGCGAACAAGCGACGGCTTGGGGAGGTTTGTGTGGTACGCAGCAATAAATATATAAATAGAAATAGGCTAGACAGACAGATATCAGATGATAGATACAAATAGATATTAGATGATATCGATAGAGATATCCGAAGATAGATGATAGATAGACAGATAGATGATAGAAGTGACAGTAGATAGGTAAATAGATGATAAAATAGATTAATAGAGGGTAGATCGATTGATTTAGATATGCATACTTTCGAAAACAAATGTGAAACTTCTCCATCACAATTTTCTGATACCTAAAGCCATCAGGCTCCAATTTTTTGTTTAAATTAATGGAATCATGTGACTCCTGTCTTAGTTAGAGTTCCTACTGCTGTGACAAAACACCATAGCCAAAAAGAAGGGAAAAGTTTATTTGGCTTGCACTTCCACATCCCTGTTCATCATCGAGGGAAGCCAGGACAGGAACTCAATCAGGGCAGGAGGCTGAAAGCGGGCTTCTGGGGGCCACGGAGGGGGGGGGCTGCTCGCCCCCATGCTCCTGATGGCTTCTCAGGGTGCTTTCTCAGAGAACCCAGGACCACCACCCTAGGGATGACACCACCCACCGTGGGCTGGGCCTCTCCCATCAATCACTAAGAAAATTCCCTATAAGCCTGTGTACAGCCCAACTCATAGAGACATTTTCCCAATTGAGGCTCCCTCCTCTAGCTTGTGTTAGGTTGATATAAAAGCATCCAGAATCGCCCCCAAACTTCCACCTAATAAGAATGTTTTCAAAAGGACAAAACCTTTAAGGATCATGTAGAAGGAAAATCAAGACTCCTCCAGAGAGGAAGAGGTTTGGCACTACAGACTCAAGCCATGAACCAATTCACAAACAAACGCTACTGAAGATTCACTCATGACTTTATTTTTATGTGTATGATGGGTTTGCCTGCATGCGTGTCTGCCTCAGTTAGGGTTTCTACTGCTGTGACAAAAGAGCATGGCCACCATGGGGATGAAAGGGTTTATTTCACTTTACAGCCTATAAATCTACCACCATCACAGGTAGGAATTCAAGGCAGTAGGAAAGGACACCAGCAGAAAGTTACAAGAAAGTTAGACAGGAACTAAAGAGAGGAGAGCAGAACATAAAAAGAAACTATGCTAGATAAAGGAAATTGTAAAACTACCCACTGGCATGTGCACATGCACACGCATGTAAACACAAAAAAGAAAAGCACAATTAAAGTATTATGTCAACAGCAAAATGATGAACTTTGGAAGGAATTCTTCCGTGTCCATGCACTCACTGTGTCATCACATCAACACAGCGTGGGTGTGTTCATGCGTTAATTTTGTGCTATGAGACAGGGACCACACACACGGAGGTCAGTTACAACCTTACGGGGTAGCTTGTTGCGTCTGCTTGCCTCGGCCGCCTTTGTGTGCGTTCTGAAGTTAAGACTCGGGTTGTTGGGACTGCACAGCAAGTTCCTTTACCTGTTGAGTCATCCCTAGGACCCCTTAAAACAGCACTGTGGCCTGCACAGACAGCGCCCCAGTTAAGAGCACTTGCTGCTCTTGCAGAGGACCTGGGTTCAGTTTCTAGCTCCCACATGGTGGCTCACGACCATCTAAAACTCCAGTCCCAGAAGATCTGACGTCCTCTTCTGTCCACACAGACAACACACACAGATGATTGTACTTACATACATACATACTTACAGAAAAAAAAGCACATATAAAATAAAATAAATCTTTTTAAAGAACTAAGATCACGAAATTGCTGAAAGAAAATTTAAATATTAAAAGGAAGAAGGAAATATTGAGATGCAAGGAAGTTTACCGAAGACGGTGATAAATGCTTGAATATTTATAGATTGGCTCTGAAAGGGGGTGGAACATGAAACCTGGGGAGATGACTTAGTTCAAGTGTGTGTCAAGCATGAGGACCACAGTATAGATGCCCAGCACATGCATAAAGGCTGAGTGGGTGTGGGTGTGGTTGTCCACCTGTAATTCCAGCCTCAGAAGGGGAGGGGCAGGGAATTGTCCGCATAAGCCGGCTGGCAAGAAGAGGCAAGGCCAAGTCTGGTTTTGATTGAGCGAGTCTGCCCATATAAAAGATGGAGGATGTTTCCTTGACATCAACCTTGGGTTTCCATAAGACCCTCACACATGTGTATTCTCATTCATACATACATGTGAACATGAACACATATTATACATGTACATATAAACAAAACACACACATGATGGGGGATGTCCTTCTGTATATATGTTTCTCTTACTGGTTGACGAATAAACCACTGTTTGTCCAATAGAGGCAGGAAGATAGGTGGGACTAGGAGACAAGGAGAATTCTGGGAAAGGTAGGCAGAAAAACACCATGTAGAGACCAGGAGGATAGGACATGCCAGGCATTCTCTGGTAAGATAAAGCCATGTAGAAATGCACAGATTAGTAGTTATGGGATAATAGTTAAGTCAGAGCTAGCCAATAAGAAGCTCTAGCCATTGACCAACTGTTTTATAATTGACATAGAATCCTGTGTGTTTGGGGCTCAAGGGTGGCAGGACCTGGCAGGACAAGAACCTCCAGTTACACACACACTTTGAAAGAAGGAAAAAAATAATTATAAATATCCAAAAGTAACAAAGGAATGGTTGAGGTTAAACACCCCACATTATTAGCCAGTGATCATCATTAGTCAGGAAGTGTGTATAACTAATGCTTAACACTACTGTGAAATAATAATACACACATGCTGGCAATAACCAATAAAAGACCAGGAACGGGGTACACAGCTTCCAATGACACTGAGGCAGAGGAGAGAAGAAATTGAGCTAAATTAACCAACAAAGCGGAAAAGGGGAAAGCTGAAGCAAAGACAAGACGCCACAAAGAAAAGTACAACAATAATCAGAGTAGACATCTGATGGGAGATGTTATTCTGTATATATGTTTCTCATACTGGTTAATAAAGCCCTGTGGCCAATAGGAAACAAGATAGGCGGGGCTAGGAGACCAGGAGGAAGAGAGAGGAAGTTGGTTGGGGTCGACATGTAGCCCAGGGAGGAAGGAAGACGCCAGCCGCGGCTCCCCGATAAGACAACCACGTGGAAATACTTAGATAAGTAGAAATGGGTTAATAATTAAGGCAGAGCTAGCCCATAAACAGTAATGGTAACTGGCCGACAGGATTATATCAAATATAGAGTCTCCTGCGTGTTATTGGGGGCCAGGACGCCAGACCAGCGGCGGGCGGGCTGGCGGAAACTTACATGCTACAGACATCTATGTTTTCCAGGTTAAAAAGACAGACTCAAATTTGGTTTCTTGATGCACATAGTGGGCATTCCAGGTGCAGATGCCTGTGTGTACCGGTACCCGCAACCATGTGCACTCATGTGGGACCATTGGGAGTCTTCGATTGGGAGCTCTCTGTGGTATCTTCCTAGTCAGGGTCGCTTGGTACGCCTGAAGCTCACTGTTCCAGTGAAGGTGGCTGCAAGCCCCCATGATGGAAACCTCCCAATCCCATGGCTGCCCACACAGGTAGCCATGCCCAGTTTTCAGAATTCGGATTCAGGTCCTATTGTTCTCACAGAAAGCACTCCCATCCCTGACCTACCCCTTCAGCTCCTCAAATTGCTTTTTAAGAGTCAAAACCTGGTCATATGCATTTGCATAATGAATATGCTTAAAATATACGGTTACATAAATACTATAAATAAAGAATCAAGACAAGATAAACCCTCAAAATGAAAACCAAATAAAAGGCTGCCCTTGGTACATGTTAAGAGACAAAATAAACTTTAAAGAAAAAAACGTTGACAGGGGTGGTTCCGTGCTCACTGACAAAAGGAAAAGCCCAGCTGGAAAATATTACCATTTAAAAACGTACATTTATTTAATAAAGTAGTTTCAAAATATATAAAAATTGTTGGAATTACAAGGACAAACGGACTAATTCAAAAATGTTACGCAAGGTTCTAGCGCACGGCTATGAGTGCTCGGAGAATTAAGTAATTTTAAGAAGAAAAGAATGGAAAAGATGTCAAAGATTCTCACAGAAGAATACAAAGGAGCAGCCCGTTATGGAGAGGAGGTGGTGAGCATTGATACACCCTGGATTCTCTAATTAGGAAACACATATAGCATCAAGTACACAGAAACCAGTGCTGTAAGCATTCGGGGAGGGTGGGCAGCACAACCAGGATTCGGTGCCGTAGAGTTTGGAAGCTCTCTGCCGACTCTCCAGCATCTGGGGGACGTTTATTAGCAGCATCATGTTCTGTTCAGAACCAAGATGCCTAATCAGACACAAGAAGAGAGTGCTGAGGAGGCTCGGCAAGGGGAAAAGGGTACTTGAACAGGGCAGGAACTCCTCTGAGCCAAGCCAGTGCCCACAGGCTCCTCTAGGCAATGCTGTTGTTTTCCTAATGGGCTAAGATGAGAATTAGTCTACACTTTCGGTCAAGATCATCCACTATGGGACAAGTGCCCTCAAGAGTACTCTGCACTGAAGGAGGCATCCGGGAAGGGGACAATGATTTGCAGAAGGCACACAGAATCCAAAAGACTGCAGCTGGGATTAGCAGTGT
>JANBXA010000738.1:7500000-7642500 GCA_030556225.1 Cricetiscus sungorus | reverse complement strand
CAGTGCTGGGCTGTGGAGTGGTGAGCACTTCAGTAATGGGCCATTGCTTATGTGCTCTTATTTTGAAAGCTTAATACATAGCTATATGTTTAGAAACAGTCCAGCTTGTTGGAATAAGCTGTTTTGTTTTCTAAAAAGATTGGGAGTATTTGAAACGGGAAGAGTCTATTTTAAGGAGAGGACGAATGTTTATTTTAAAATCCCACCCCAGGCCTGCAGGGATGTAATTATTGTCTTTTCCGGATAAAGGCATGAAGCGACTCCATAGAAGCAGTTTGTAAGTCAGATGAAGCGCTCCCGGACTGCCGGCCGGCGTTTGTGTGCGGACATTTACCTCACTGGTCGTTCTCCGTGGGCTCTTTGTCCATCACAGACGTGTAATGGAGTTTCAGACCCTGTTGTCAGCCTCGCTACCATCCTGTGTGATGAGCTAGCAGTGTGCATTTATTTTCGGCCTTTCACTGGGCTGGCTGGGATGCAGTAGATTCTGGCTTCTCCTGGAGTCTTTCAAGTCTCTTAGAGGCTGGTGAGGGGGTTTGGTGCCCTGGCAAGCTGTCTCCGCCTACAGCACCAGGCTCGCCCTCATCCTGATTCCCAGAGGGCCCCACAAGAGCCCCTGTGGGAGGCTTGGGTCTTGCTGGGATATCGCTCAGAGTCCTGCCCTGGGTCTGATCTACACTGCTTTCTGAGGGAACCGTGGACAGACTGCCTTCCACATACACACAGTGGCATGAAGACACCCTCCACCACCAATAAACAAACATTAAAAAAAAAATTAAAAAACAATAGCTTAGGTTTATTCTCCCTTTTCCTCCTTCCCCTTCCAACCAAACACAGACGTGCAGCAACAGCTTCTTAAGGGTGAGGGCTGTGTCAGTACCCCTCCCCCAGTGTCCCTGGGACGCTCAGAACCTGGTGTCAGTACCTCCCCCAGTGTCCCTGGGACGCTCAGAACCTGGTGTCAGTACCTCCCCCAGTGTCCCTGGAACGGTCAGAACCTGGTGTCAGTACCTCCCCCAGTGTCCCTGGGACGCTCAGAACCTGGTGTCAGTACCTCCCCCAGTGTCCCTGGGACGCTCAGAACGTGGTGTCGGTACCCCCCCCAGTGTCCCTGGGACGCTCAGAACGTGGTGTCAGTACCTCCCCCAGTGTCCCTGGGACGCTCAGAACGTGGTGTCGGTACCTCCCCCAGTGTCTCTGGGGCGCTCAGAACCTTGTATCTGGGACTTGGAATAAACCTTCATTACAAGGGAAGGGCGTGAAGGCCAGTGTAGAATGTGTAGCCACGCCCTACTCTCTTTCCGGATAAATGGAGCCATCCTAAGCAGCGGCAGTGACAACTCTGTTGTAGCTTTCTCCTACTTGCTCTGGCCTCCTTCCATTTATGCCTCTCAGAAACACGGGAAAGAGCCTGCTGGGGTGATACACACCTTTAATCCCAGCACTAGTGAGCCGCCAGGGTCAGGTACATGTCTGTGAGTTCTGGACCAGCCTGGTCTACAGAGTACGTTCCAAGAGAGTCAAGACTACAGAAACCCTGTCTCAAAAGAAATACGGAGGAGGAGGAGGGAGGGAGGGAGATATTTCGAAAAAAGGAAGCATTCCTAATCACACTGTTAGGAAACTAAAACCTTTCCACACGTAAATATTCATAGTATTGTCACAATTGAGAGCAACGCTTGTTTCCAAGTCCCACACACTCTTGTGATACGAACCATCCCACTGTAAGTTGGCAAAGTTGCTATAATATTAGAATGTATTCTTGCCTCCTAGGAGTTAAACTCACAACACTTATATAGCAGAGCGGTGTGCCATTTGTCATATGACAGAAGTAATCAGTTCCTTAAGGACTCTGAAAAACTACTTCCTACCCTACCCAGTTTATGGGTTTATTTTTCACCAGGGAATGGAAACATAATGCGTTTTTCCCATCTCTAGTCAGGCTGGCACTTTGCAGCAGGATTAAAAAGCCACCAGTGTTTGTGCCCCTGGGCCTGGGCACACCGTACTAAGAGGGGCAGCGAAGACCACGCTAAGGACCCTTTAGGGCTATGAGCACAGTCTGTGAGCACGCCACTCACCCAGTTATGAGCAGTAGGCTGACTGCTGTCTGTGTGGTTAGCCCCGTGCTAGGCGGATCCTGGGAGACAGTGGTAAATGCGGGTCTTGCCGAATGGGCCTAGAGGTAGAGTAGCAGACACAGGAAGTAAATGGCACATAGGGACACACAGGTCAGCCATGTGGGGGCATATGCGGAAGACGGTCAGTGCACAGGAAGGAACCTCCCTTCTGAGCTCTAAGGGGCCACTTCCAGTTAGAGCAAGGCAAAGGGAAGCGGGTGGACCAACAGGCTGTACTGGGAAGCCAGGGCGGGCTGTGAGGGTCTGGGATGGGAACCAATGGTCAGAGTGAGGGACAGAGAGACCCAGGGCACCACAGGCTGAAACAAGGCAGGAAGGTCCCGTTTTGTCATGAGGACAAAGGATGAGCGTCCCTGCATGTGTGTTCCAGAGTGTGCTGTCTGTGTACACTGCAGAGTGAACTGGACACAGGATACAGCCAGGAGACGGGACCCTTGGCCAAGACCAAGACAGTCTTGAGGAGTGGGCAGGCATGGGTGGACCCCAGAAAGTTATCGGAAGAGAAACTGCCAAGGCACAGCGTTCCTGAGGCACAAAGGCGATTGTCCCCTCTGGATCCCAGATTTTAACATTTCCCACATGTTAGGACTTAACCCTTTAACTCGCGTGTGTTGATTTGGAAGTATCCTGGGCTGAATGTATCCCAGGACAGTTACGGATGCAGCATCACCGTGTCAAAAGGCCGCACACTGTGGCTTTAAAGAAAAGGGAGGTTTGCAGTATTTTGACTGTGTCATTACTATTGACCCGAGCTTTCCATCCAGAGCGTGGTCTGTGGCAGCTTAACACAGACGTGAGGACCCAGAGTCAGTGAGATAAGCTTTGCAGCGTGATACACGCTAGCGCCTGTGAAGTCAGACACACAGGGAGAAGAGGACAAAAGGTAAAGTGTGGGATGGAGAGGAGGGGAGAAAAAGCAGGCAGGCACGGGAGGTGCAGGGCAGTGAGAGGTGACATGGGTGTGAAGTCAGAAACCTAGAGAGCACAGACCTTGGGAAATCCCAAAAGCAACAGTGGAAGGAAGAGGAACCACTGTCGCTGGTCGGGGTATGGCTCTCTCCATGTGAGAAGGAGGCTCGCCCAGAGCTGGTGAGGATTTGCTGTGCCCGAGGGGATACCCAGAGCTATTCAGCGGTTATCCTTAGCTAGTTGCCTCCCCCATCACCGACATGGTGGCCTTGCCTTTTGCTCAATTGTGTGCAGTTTGCACGGTGTCGTGGCATCATAAATAACATTAATAGGTGTTTGATGAGTGAGGCAGGCTTCTTAATTGTCTTAGATAAAAAGTGTTATAGATGTGACAGCGGAAGACCTCACTTTCATCTGTCTGCTAAGCAGCGCCTCCCCCTTTTCTGAGGCCACGGAAGGGAAGAGAGGCAGACATGTATGATGTTCAGAGCCTATGCAGAAGGCAGGACCTTCACAAACACCCAGGGGGAGCACCAGGGTAGTGCCTCAGCTAGTATGAATAGAAAGAAGAACCTTAGACGCCATGGCACCATGGGGGGACCCCAGAGGAGAATCCAGATGAGCCTGGGGTCTCTTCTGCATGGGGATGGGTCCTCACAGCGCTTCACAGAGATGGTTTGCAAACTCCCCCAGAGATCCCTTACATGGCATCATCGTGACTCCAGCAATGGCCCTATCCACCTCTGCCCCATAGAGAGAAAGGTTGAATGGACCTTGTCTAGGACCAGAGTCAGGAATCTGGGCCTTGAGTGGGAACAAACTCCCCCACGAAGTTTTAATGAGCCTGGCTGCTGAAGAAGGTCTTGTTTTAGGTGTCCGTCACCCTAGGTCTCTGGCCAGGCCCTGGAGTCAGGGGTGTAGGAAGGAGCTGAACAGCAGGCAAGAAGAGGCAGGGCGGAGCTTGCCCACATCACAAAGGTGGAGACACTCACTGGAGACTCTAATCTTAGACCCAAGAGTTCAACTTTTGTTGGGTACCAAGAGTAGCGGTGCCCCTTCGGGGATGCCTGTACCCAGAATGTAGACCCAGAGTGTCAGTTTGTTCAGTTACAACAAGAGACGATGACAGAAAGGGACCAGAGTTCTCCCCCATGCAGAGCCAGCACCAATTGTAAGTGTCCAGTGGGAAACTCAGCCATCCTTGGAACAAGAATTGCTGGCTTTTCAGCCCGGTAGGACGTTCTAGATGCGCCTGCCATATTTTCTCGTGTAAGACTTGGACCATGTGTCTAAGCACTTTCAAAACATGCTTTCTTTGTAAACTTCTGTTAATGTGTGTATGTGTGCCTGCTTCTCTGTATATGCACTACATGCGTGCAGGTGCCCCTGCTGACCAGAAGAGGGCGCCAGATCCACTGAAGTGGAACTACAGGCAGTTGTGAGCAGCCTAATGTGGGCCCTGGGACCTGAACCCTAGTCCTCTGTAAGATGCTCCAAAGTCACTTCATTAGAGGACTCTAATGATTAAACATGATACGTTTTCTTTGAATTTATCTTGTATTGTGTCTTCTGTAGTCACTGCATTTATTTCTTTGTTTGTTCATTGAAGTCATTTTAGACAAAAGAACAAGGCTGCCCAAGTATTAGAAGAAAAAATTTTTGAAAGCATGTGTCACACCAACAGGAGTGTCTAAACCACAGAATTTCAGGAGCTCTGGTTCATCCTATCTGGGGTTAATGTCCACGCACAATCCAGAGAGGCTGTTTGCCATGCAAGGCTTGTGACTGCAGCTGGGTCTCAGCCAATAGAGGGGTGACCTCTGGCCAAGCACTTGCCTGCTTTCTCTGGAATTGTCCGAATGCAGTCAGTTTTAAAAATACTTTTCTTCAGCACCCAGAAAAAGCCACAGTAATTACTCCACCGAGGTCTGTTTCTGTTGGCCAGATTCCTCTCTCTCTCTCTTGCTCTCCCTCCCTCCCCCTCCTTTTCTGCTGCTTTCTTGGACTTGCCCTGTCCTTTCTTATTTATGTACAGTCTGTGGCTGTATGTCTCTTTGGAATGTATGCTCAGCTCTATGCTCAAATCTCTCTTCCAAGAGCCAGACTTGGTAGATGTAACTGATACCAGCCATTTCCACTTGGGAAGTCGCCAACACCCCGCATCACTCTTCCCTGGTGACACCACTGAGTGTCAGTGTTGCTCGTCCCATTGGATACCTCCTTGACCGGTACCCAGATCCTGGGCTTTCACTCACCAGGTAGACCCTAACTGCCTGCATCTCTCTCTCTCTCTCTCTCTCTCTCTCTCTCTCTCTCTCTCTCTCTCTCTCTCTCTCTCTCTCTCTCTCTCTCTCTGTCTCTCTCTCTCTGTCTCTCTCTCTGTCTTTCTCTCTGTCTCTGTCTCTCTGTCTGTCTCTCTCTGTCTCTCTGTCTCTCTGTCTCTCTGTCTCTCTCTGTCTCTGTCTCTGTCTCTGTCTCTTGTCTCTCTCTCTGTCTCTCTCTCACACACACACAGTACTGTCACAGCAGCCACAGGTTACCCACACAGGAATCTCCTAGAGAACCCCCAACCCCAATTCCTGCCTCCCCCCCCACCCCGTGCAGCCTCTGTCTGACCCTAGGGTAACCATCCTCAATGGAATTTGCCTGCTGGTGAAACGGGAACCAGATCCCTCACCTGCCTGAAGACCCATGAGCCCTGTGACCATCCCACAAGCCCCGTGCCGTAGCTAGGTGTGCACCATGCTTCTCAGTGCCTCAAGGCCCCAGCTGCCAGCCCCTGGTCCCTTTCAGCTTTACCCTTCACGTGGGTGCCTGGGGGAGCCTCCCATCCCCGTCTCCTGTAGCCTCTTTCCACACTCTTCCTTAGTGCTATGCCCTGTGCCATCATGTCAGATGTATGTGTAAACCATGCCTCTGCCCCACCAGCATATAAGCTCCAAGAGGGCGGCTCTTCCTCTTCAGGGTGGGGCGTCTCCAGCAGCAACACTTACGGACAGCACTGGCCCCGAAGTGGGGCGGCGGGGATGAACCCAAGATCCCTCTTAGGAATCTGTTGTCACCTCTGTTGTAATCTTCTCTTTGGAGAACAAGGAATCGTGTTAAAACTCCGTTGCTCTTCTGGCTCTGTGTTGAGCTCAGCGCTCTCAGCCGGAAAGGGACAAGGTGTTTTCTTTACCTTTCTAAACGAAATGAAACCCATGACTCCACTCTAAGAAGGACTCCACTCTCCACTCGGAGAAGGGCGTTGAGCTTCAGGACTAGGAAGACAGCTCAGTGGGCGAGTTTCTTGCCACATAGACGTGCTGTCATGGGGATCTGAGTTCAGCCCTCTAGGAAACATGCTATTCAGAATAAGAAAGGTTAGTGTGGTGGCACATTCCTGTGATCTCCCAGTGCTTAGGCAAGGAAAACCCTGGGGCTCACAGGCCTGCCAGCTGCGTGTGGCCAATTGGCAAGGGGGAACCCCTGTCTCGGGAAATAAGATGGTGAACAACTGAAGGAAACCCCCAGCTCACTTCTGGCCTCTAAACGCGTGAACACACATGCACACATGTACTTGCACACAAACACACATACATGTACACACACATACATGCACAAACACGCATACAAACATGTATTTTTGTGCACAAACATACTGGAACAATGCACACATGCACATGCCTGTGCACACACATACGTCCACACACACACACACACACATGCATACATGTGCACAAACATACTGGCACATTGTACACACACACACACACACACACACACACACCTCTGCAGACCCTCAAGGTATATGTTTGGTTTTGGTTTGTTTTGGTTTGGTTTGGTTTTGATTTTAGTTTTGGTTTTGGTTTTGGTTTTTCAAGACAGGGTTTCTCTGTGACTTTGGAGCCTTTCCTGGAACTCACTCTGTAGACCAGGCTGGCCTCGAACTCACAGAGATCCACATGCCTCTGCCTCCCCAGTGCTGGGATCAAAGGTGTGCGCTACCACCGTCCTGCTGTATATATGTTTTGGAATGTTAAATCCGATCAGTACTCCTGCCATCATTCTTGCAGGATGGAAATGACATCATGAAAACTACTCACAAGCTTGCGCCTGCCACAGAACAACTTAGCATTCGTGTATTTCCTCAGCAAATAGGCCCGGGCCTTTCCTGTGCCCTAAAGCAATAACTTTCATCCCTGAGTTTTCCTGTGACTCACAGTAAGAAATGCCTGTTTTTGGTGGGATTCCAGGGCCGAGGTAAAGTCTTGACAAGTAGTACTTACCCTGTGGGATGCCTGGTGTGGCCTCGAGTGTTCTTTTTTCGGTGCTGGTCATGGCCTACTAACTTACTGGCCTCGTCCACTAGTTGACTCTGACCTTTGATTAAAGGAACCTAGGGCTAAAGGGCAAGTAAAACCACTTCCCTTCTAAATGACGGCTGAGTTATGCCAAGAGAGCCAGAGCGCTGAGGCAGCCACAGCTGGACCTCTCCAGCTGTGTCTCTAAGGCCCTGAGGGTAGCCTATTAGCATGTCACTTTGGAGATCAGCCGCTCTGTAAAAGGCCTCTGCTGGCCTGACTTCTTATAGTAATACAATGTTAAATTTGTGGTTGAAATAAGTCATCGCCATCTCTGTGATCTGCACTCCTAGACCTGTAATTCTTTTTCCCCGTTCACTGTCCAGGAGCAGCGTCAAGAAATGGTGGGTCACTTTATGTGAGGGGGACAAGTGGTACAGGCGGGCAGTTTGTCATTGCATTTTCAAAGCATTGGGAAATAAAAAACCAGTTAGGAATCATGGCCCTAGGGGTTAAAACACTTTTTCAACCCTGTAAAAACAGAGGAGAGACAGGGTGGCTTGGCATTGCTCAGCCTTCCTCTCTGGTTTTCCCGACCTCTTCCCACATCCTACCCTTCTTCCTTCTCTTGTTCCCATCATGGCCTCATCCAGACTGTAACAATGTCAGCCGCCTGGTCTCCTCACCCCCAGGCCAGGGAGTCTGTGACTGGCAGCTGTCAGAGGACAGCAGTGAATTCAGGCTGAGCAAGGGGACGCTTTGCTCTCTCCTCAGGCTGCCCTGTGGCCCCTGTTGCAGGCTGCTGTTAGATTTAAGTCCTGCCCTCAGACTCCACACTATGCCTTGGTCTTACAGACCTGCACGACCCTTCAGAAAAGCCAGCTGAACATCTCTACATTCTCATGGGTCCCGGCTCAGAAAATCTCATTTCCAGGCCATTAAACCATGATTGGCTTCAGAAATGTGTGACTTGTTCACTCACGCAGTCCAAGGTGGATGCCATGACCTTCTGGAAACATCTCAAAGTTCTGAACTGCTTTTTTATTAACCTTCCCATGGGTCCATCCCACAATGGACCCCAGAAACCACACAGCTTCCCTTGACCATGAGAAAGAGAGGGAGAAGGATGGGGGAGAGAGAGAGACAGAGACAGAGAGAGAGACAGAGACAGAGACAGAGACAGAGAGAGACAGAGAAACCCATCTGCCTGTTTCTGCTGGGAGCCTTGGCTTAGAGAATCAATTAAGCTTTCCTGTCTAGACCTCAGTCACCCGGTGGGGTGTTTGTATGCTTTCTATGACCAACAGGAAACAAAAGTTGGCAGTCTGAGAAGCCTACACAGACCCCAGTCTGCCTGACTACCTTATATGCACTTTGTAGTTCCTGGCTGCTTTTAGAGCCACCAATTAGTTCTGGGCTTAACCTGGTCTCCCAGAGCTTCAGATGTTGTAAATTCTTTATTTATAGTTTCCCTGCTGAGGCCAGCCAGCCTTTCCACATTGTCTTATAGCACTCACAGTTGACTGCGGTTCTTAAAATGGAATCGTGGTATGAGAGCTGGAAAGAACTTCGGGTGACATTACTCAACAGGCAAAGAGCCAAGCCCCAAATTCAGGGCACTAACTTAGGGACCCGTGTCCTTTCAACAGAACACCATTGTTTGATAACAGCACAGACCACACACATCGGGACCTCCACCGGGAACATCCGGGGACATTATGACAAGCGTTTACTGCCTAACCGCAGATATGGCAGATTTTGAGAATTGTGGTTGTTGTTATAAGCAGTGGCCCGTGTCAGTGAGGTCCAAGGAGGAAAGGCCACATAGAGCACAGATGTAGGTGTAGCTGCTGTGGTTCTGAGAGGAAGGGAAAGTGAGAGTTAGGGGACCCTCTTTTGGGATCCTGGCCTTCAGAATTCTCAGCAACACACAGACAACACAGGGGCGCCACTGCTCTAGGTGCCTTTACCAAGAATCATCCAGGAAACACTAGCCAAGAAGCTAATGGGACCTCATTCGCGTTTGGCAACAATGTAGCGGACACACTGAAGGGCTCTGCCGGAAGAGATGGCAGTGATTCATAAAAGAAGGGATAAACACACCTGGGCTGTGGTGACCTTCAGAAACAGGAAGGCTACAAAAGACTGGCAATGCAATTAGCAGTTCCCTTGACTGCTCGGACATGGGAACTGCTCGGACATGGGAAATAATCAGGCACAGAGAAAAAAGAAAAAAGAGTGTGTTCCCTCCAGTGGGCACCTGAGAGAGAGTATGGGGCAGTAGAGGCTATGAGATTGGCTCATGAGAAAAAGACAAAGAACAGAGAAGGTGGGTGTAGAGACTAGCACTTAGCCCCCGCCCGATGGGAAGTATCTGGACTGCTGAGTAAGCATCAGCCAGAGAAGGTGGCTCACAGTGAGTGTATCCTTGGGGTACTGACCTGCATTTCAATATAGGGAGGATTGGAGTCCGGGCTAGAGATCTGCGGAGTTTAAACGGCTTGGCAAAGTGGTGACTAGTCCATCTGTGTCTCAGGTCTGTTTCTGCCGTGTGGCTCTACAGAAGTCTTTATCACTCCGGGGGGGAGGGGCACGTGGTGATCGTCCCCGTTTGAAATGCAGTGATCGGTGAAGTTCTGATGTTCCCGGGATCTGTGGTGACTTAGGTTTAGGACAATGACTAGGGACTTCTGATGCCTTTGTCGGGTGTTGTGAGGAGCAGCATTTTGAAAGCTGACGGTGAGATAACTCTTATCTCTGTTCGTCAGCCTTGAACGGGATAAACCAGGTGAGATATCACCATGTTTAGACAGGTGGTCCTTGTGTGACCAGCAGGCCTGCATGTCGGGACAGATAGAAGATGAAAACAGAGATGCTAGGCTTTTGTGGTGTTTTACCCATCATGTAAGGAGTTGGGACTTCAGCAAAAACAACGTCTAAGCAGCCGTTACCGCATGACTTGCCTCAAATGCTGGCCTCTGCAGTGCCTGCCTGTCTCTTCTCCTTGAGACATAAATTTATAAACTGTAGTTAAAAACACATGACAAACTTGGACAATTTGAGGACACAAATAGGCATAATTTGGCCCGATAATCATTGTCCATCGTTCAAACTCCTTTAAAATTTCATGTACAAAAGGAACCCAGCAACCTGCCGGGTTTGGGGAAGCTGGCTCGAGCCAGTGAGACCACAGGGATGGGAACGAGAGGGACACGTTAGAGAAGGCCCAACAGCCGCCGAAGGTGATGTTAGATTATGCCATAATTCTACATTTACTAATTGCTTTTGTATTGGAAAGTTTAGTTGTTCGCTTTGTTGTTTTGTTTTAAGAAATGGATTTGAAAGCAAAAGAATCTTAATGTCTTCACTTTTCCCCTGGCTGAGAATAAGTCTTCCCTTCCTGGGGCTAAAAGACTTCTCAATCAAGGGTCTTAGATGCTTCTAGAAGTGGGCTGTATGTTTACCACTTACAGAAGCATACTGCCCCGATACAGCATGATGGCATGCATCCTCATTCTTGCAGATTGTCTGGGCCTGGAGCCCACATAATCCTTTCCCCACCTGAAAAATGGAACGATGGCGTTGGGCCCATCAGACCATAAGATAATTAAATGATAAGATTGGAGCCACGAAGGGGTGGTGTACGCCTTTTATCCCAGCACTCGGGAGGCAGAGGCAGGCAGGATCTCTGTGAGTTTGAGGCCAGCCTGGTCTACAGAGTGAGTTCCAGGACAGCCAGACTACACAGAAAAAAAACCCTGTCTCAAAAAAAGAAAGACCAACCAAGCAAACAAACAAAAAGGTATGGTGCTGTAGAGACGGTTCAGCTGGTAAAGTCCTTGCCTTGTAAGATGAGGACTAAGCTGGGTCCCTGGCATGTGTATGAATACGGTGGATGTAACAGTGTGTGCTTGTAATCCCAGAGTTAAGGTTGTAGAATCTCCAGGACTTGCTGGCTAGCCAGTCTAACCTAATCGGTGAGATCCAGACCTCTGAGAGAGACACCCTGTCTTAAAAGAAGGTGAACAGCATTCCTGGGATTACACCCGAGAATGTTCTCCAGCCCCCACATCCATGCAAACATACACACACACACACACACACACACACACACACAGTGCAAATATATACTTGAGCATGCACACATACACACAAAAGATACAATGACACAACTCATGCTAAGTGCTTTGCACAATGCCTGGGTCCTGGCAAGGAGGGAGCCAAAGCCGTAGGAAAGCAAGAAGAGTCTCAAAGTGACCATTTGAGGGTGCCTTTCCAAACCTTTCCCTGCCTGGAGTGCTGCTAATAGTTAGACTCAGAGCTCGAACGTGGCGCTAAGCTTCGTTATCAGCCCGTCCTGTAGGAGTGCTGTGTAACTGGTAAGGCTGAGTAATGATGCGTGTTGCTGTAACAAAAAATAGCTCACAGGGGGAAATTCTTCTGATTTCAGAGGTAAAAGGGCCTGAGGTTTAAAGAAAAGCAATTTCCCACTTCGAATCTTCAAAAACATTTAACTTAATTTGGATGCAATTAACATTTAGATTAGAAGTCTCAAACCTCTGCTGTGGTTCCCAGCTCTCTGGTGTCACAGAATTCTCAAGTCCCTCTAGGGGACTAAGACTGCTTGTTCCTGTGGCCATAGAAAGAGAATTCTACCTGGATGGTGGCGCATGCCTTTGATCCCAGCACTCAGGGAGGTGGAGGCAGATGGCTCTCTGTGAGTTCAAGGCCAGCCTGGTCTACATAAGCACATGTCAGGCCAGCCAGGGCTGCATAATGAGACCTTGTCTCCAAAACAAAGAAGTGGAGGGAGAGGGAGAGAGAGAGAGAGAGAGAGAGAGAGAGAGAGAGAGAGAGAGAGAGAGAGAGAGAGAGAGAGAGAGAGGAGGACTGAATTCTGGCCCCAGGTCACCCACAGGGAGGGACCCCAGGCCACATCAATACAGGACTGAATCCCACTTTGAAACCTAACTCCTGAGAAGTTTCCATTTTTTGCCATTTTTTTTCCCCCAGATTCAGTCTTTTCTCTGGCATCCTTCAAACACAACTTTTACAAGCCTTTTTCTTTCCTCCCAGTTCCTGTCCAGTTTCCCTAATGTGCCGCTGTTCCTAAGGTCTCTGTCCCCTTTGACATCTTCCAGGTATTCTTTTAATCGGGGTCCCAGAGCGTCTGGACCGCTGGTACCCAGGCTGCTCGCCTTTCTCAGGGCTCCCTGGGCTGTGGAATGGAGAACACGAGAGCTGGCAGAGCTCTGCCGTGCAATGATAGGAAGTAATGATTCTAACTAGAACTATGTATGTGGCTGGAAGCTTCCTGACATCATCAATCAATTAAGGCTGCAGGGTGGGAGCCTGTTTCCTTTTCCGGTGTCTCCCTAAGACACCACTGGGAGCTTGCTTGGGAACTGAGGTAGGTGACTTGGTCCCCTGCATCCTCTGGGTCTCGCTAGGGTCCCAGAAGAGCCTTTAGCTCACAGATTGGTCCCCAGCAGTTAATCCATGACACCAGCTGCCTCCTGCCTGTTCAGAGAATTATCCACCCCCCCCCACTCTCTGAACATGGCCACGTACCAAGGCCCCTCATATTTCTCTGTGGTTGACGTGCCCAGCATCGTCCCTTCCACCACCCTTGTTCAGGACCATCGGCTGCCCACCACGACATTCCTAAGCCTGCGGCATGTGACAGGCACTGAAGGTCGTTTTTTCCCTGTAAATGGTAGAAATGATTAGAAAAGCCTGCTTTCAGGAATCCTAGGGGATGAGGAGGGTGGGACCGAGCCAGCAGACCACTGCTATCGGAGGTATGGTTAGGACTCCCCGGCCAGCTAGCATCATTTTAGAGAATGTCCTTGGGTTTCTAACCACATCTCCTGTGGAAGTCCTGCTTGTATACAGGTGTATTCACTCCTCTAGTAAATTCCTGTTAGAGTGAAGCCTAGTCAATGTTCTGACAGTTGAGAACACATAAAAACTAACATGGTCTCAAATGAAAATGGGCCAGAGCCCACGGGACCTGCTCCTGGACTGGATGTGGCTGGAGACAGAAGGATCAGGTCAGCAGTAGTGTAGGGCTTTCTGCGCTGGGTAGCTGGCTGGATAGTAGTCTAGAGAGGCTCATATTTGAGAGAGTAACAGGAGTCTTCTGGGAGAAGGCATACCTGAGATGCTAGCCAGTTCTAGCGGGCATCCATTGCTGACCGTGGGAAGTGGCCGTTTTTGCATTGACGAATACAGTTGGCTCTTGAGCCTTCAGATGAAAGATTTGGAATGCACAGAGTCCATAGGAAGAGAAGGGAGTGTGTCGGGCCCCTCTAGCTCATGAGCAGTGGAAGGGAGAAGAGGTGTTGTGAGCACAGGGTTGGGTAATGAAGGCCCTTGATACCACGGAGGAGCCCGTGGGAGCTTCTCAGACAGTAGCCTCTATGAACTCAGTTTCTACAGAAGCCATGAGAAGCAGGTCCGTGGTGAACAGCTCAGTGGGCCTGCACTTTTACTTGGATTTTGTCAGCCAAGACTTTTCAGCAAGACACGGTCTCTAAGGGAAATGGCTTCCAGGCCAGGCTTTGGGCGAGCCGGGTGCCAAGCCCCACCCTGAAAGAATTCGCTTCCCAGAGGCCTCCTGGAACCTCCGAGACTCACTGGTTTTCCTTGGCTGTCTGTCCTTCAAGAGAGTTCCGCAGCGTGGCTTGGCTGGATTTAAAGGTTTCCGAGCTGAAATTAAAAGGCCTGCCCTGAGGAAGTGGGCCACACGGAGTGAAACCTTGTCCTTTCCGGGTGCAAATGGCTCCTGTGCATATTGCATATGGCTCTTGCTGAGAGCCATGTCCCTGTGGTTCAGGGACCCCATCTCCACTCAGGAGCCGCAGAGCCAGGAACACTCCTGAAGGCAGATGCGCTGGCCCGACGTGTACTTCTCTGCTCCTGGCTTCGGTTCTCTTTCTCATTTTCCGCACTCAGCTGTCAAGCAGAAAAGTCGGTGCTTGGAATAATAGTTCTATAGTCTTGGGGGGAAATTTGGCCAGTTCAGATCTTTCTCCCTCCTTGGGCATTCATCGTGCAGACCTGTCATTCTATACACGGCAGACTGGTATCTTGGGGAGATGGTGTTTGCTTGTTTAATTTTTGGAGGACTTTGCTCTAGGCTTACGGAAAAGTTGGAAGATGCAAGAGTTCCCATCTACCTGCCATGCCCTATGCACGGCCTTTCATTATCCACATCCCTACTGGTGTGAGCACGTTTGTTTGGACAGACACTCCTGTGTTGACATAGCGTCAGCATCCTGGGCGATTAGCCGTCCTGCAGTCTTGAATAAATAGCCAGCAACATAACAGGTGTCTATTACTACCGAGCAGATTTTCATGGCCTTGAAGATTCCCGCACTTTGCCTGTGTACCCCACCCTCCCCCAGCCTCAGCGAGGCAGGGTTGACCGACAGTGTGTGTCAATGTGAGCTCGCAGGGCCACACCAATAGCGATCACCTTCCTTACGTGTCTGTATCTTACGGTCTATTGGCCCTGTCACCAGGCCACTGTGCTCTGAATTTTGTCCTGCTGTCCCCTCTTCAGGCTGACTTCTTGCTCATGCTGCTTGCAGGCCAGAGTCCCTTCCGTTTCCTAGGCTGCCACCCTCACCTAGGTGTCCTTGTAGGGGGTTGGATCCATGACTAATTGTCCACGAAACTCACCACCTTGGCCACCTCTGTGATATTTTACTTACAGAGTCACAGTTGGCAGCACCCTCCCTCTGTGTCTTGTGAAGCCCATACAGAGATAAAATATGGAAATCAGACAGGCTACAAGCCGAGAAAGGAGCCTGACTATGAAGCTAAGTCAGCGCTGAGCATCTCCCAGCGTGCGGCAGGTGGTCTGATGTGAGAGTGGGTTGTTAGGGTGACACAGAACAGCCCGTCTGCTTAGAAGATTAGCTAAATAGTAGGAGAAGCATCGCAGACTTTGTGTGCATTTCCCCAAAGGAGAAGCCTGGGACTTGCACTTAGGCGCAGTGGAGTAGAGGCATACAGCGGCCAAACCTGGCTTGCTGCCCTTATGCAGGACCAGAGGCAGGGCATTTGCTAGGAGACGGAGGACCTCCAAAGGCCTGGCCACGGGGCTAGTCACTCTGATGCTAACCTCCTTACCTCTGCACACTGTCTCCCATCTCTCGGTGCCTCCTTTTGTTTGTCTGTGAGGAAGTATGGTGACATCATTTTCCTGATAGGAATATATTAGTCTATGTGACATGTTTATGATTGTAACTGGGATGGGAGAAAAATAAACTGTCCTTCTGTCCTGCCCTGGGCCCAATACGACTCTCTCTGTCTGTAACCTCTCCCTGTATGAGGAGATCACCCAATGACGTGCCCAGCCCCAGCTCAGCCCAGTCCTTGTCATCGGATGATGCTGGCACCATTTAAGGGAAAATTGTCCTGTGGGCACAAAGGTTTCTTTGGGGGAAGAATTGAGTCTGTTTCTGAGTTTGAGGACGTGTACTACTTACTGTTTAAGTAACCCATTTGAGAGGAGTTCACATCTGGTGTTTCAAAACACCTGTGTTCTTTCGGTTGGAAGCACAATTACCTTCCTGGAATGCCTCAATGTTAATAAACACCTCTCTGAGCAGTCCATTTGGAAATACACGATGTGATGTTGTTTCTGTTATATTATTACAGTGTTGTGGGAGGGAGGGGCTCCCTGGTGTAAACAGATACTTTATTAACTGAATTCCACTTTTCTTTCTTTCTTTTTTTTTTTTTTTTTTTTTTTTTCCGCCTCTCGTTTCAGAACGGTTTGACCACCACTGTCCCTGGGTAGGCAACTGTGTGGGGAAAAGAAACTACAGATTTTTTTATATGTTTATTTTATCCCTGTCTTTTCTGACGGTCTTTATATTTGCATTCGTTATCACCCACGTCATTCTTCGTAAGTATGCTGGTGGAAATCAGATTACGTATGTAAACGTTTGCTCGACTTTGGCTTTTCTGAGTTGATTTTGACTTATAATTTTTTTTTTAAATCATTTCTGGCTTTCTCTTCCTCCTCTCCCTCCTTCCCGCCTCCTCATTTCCGGCCTGCCCACTCTGTTTCCCATTCCTCTTCATGCCTCCCTCTTTCCTCAACCCCATCCCTCCAATGACAAGTTCCAGGTGGCACCTGGACCAGGTTCCACTTACACAGACAGGACATTCCCCTTGATATGTGTGCCCTCTGCAACCTCAGCGATGTCTGCTGGGGATCCCCTGAAAGGCCCATCCCTCCATTCTCCGCAAGAAACTACGAGTCTGTTTAATTTATCTGCTGGCCCATGGTTTAAAAATACACATCCCTGGAGGAAGAATGTGGCTAGGGACAGATACCCATTTTTCTTATACACATTCCATGAGAAACTCCATTCTCTGCAAGAATGTGAACAAACAACCTCTCACATATGAAGAATGCAACTTTTTTATTAAAAAAAAAAAAGTTAGATTTGAGTGTAAATATTTTTCATATATTTGCATAAGTAATCAGCGGGGTTTTTTTCCCCCTTTCATTTACCATTCTGAAGTTCATGCTGAGCTTCTTTTGTCTCTTAGTCATTCGCTTTCCCACAACAGGGGATGCTGAGAAGGAAGTTAATTGGCTTTGGACTACAAATCTAAGCCTTTAAACTTTCATTAGAGTGTCTCTACCCGCATTAACGAGCATCTTTGCCTTTGGCCCATTCCTGAAGTGTAAGCGCCCATTAGAAAGCCTCACTCTGGTGTGTTTCTGGAAGCAGCTGAACACAGAGGCTTTCTTTTCTTCCCCTGCCAGCATGGATCTCATGAATGGAGCAGGCTAAGGCTCTGTAGGCCCCATCACCCACTCCTTCTGTTTGGGTGGAGCCCACGTACGGCCTGGGGAGGTGGGGGTACAGAATGACCCCCGTTGGTCTCTGTGCATCAGTCGAGGGTGGCCATTACATCAACTACCCAAGCTCACCCTGTTCTAGACTGAAGCCATTTCTGACGGTGATGCTTTTGTCCCAGGGGCCACTAATCTGAAGTTAGTGACTGTGAGAGAAGATTAGTCCTCACCAGGGTCCTCGTCCATGCCAGCTGAAGCTGTTACCGAGGTGGCTTTGTAGAGGCCCCCTTTCTCAGCATTTTCTGAATCCCAAAATGACAAAAGTGGAGCCAGGAGCCAGTCTGTGGACTTGCACGAAAGTGACGAAGGGAAAGAAAGCCAAGGGTGGTAGGGGTGGTTTTTGCAGGAAGCAATTGTTCCCATGGTCAGAGAGAGCACACACGGGACACTCAGAGGTAGTGCTTTTGCCTTACATCCTTTTCCAAATGTATAAACCTTCTTACTTAAAAAAGAAAAACCCTTGCAAATAAATAAAACAACATCACACACCAAAACTTAACCAGACCCCATGGGTACAGGACAATGAGTTTCTACCTGGTTCAAATTGGCGTGACTTAAAAATCTCTCGTCCTTCAGGAAAAGTCTAAATGCTGTCATTTCACACTACCAGATCATATCCCTGGCTTCAGCCCTCTGCAGTCATGTTTAGAAACGCCAGGAAAAGCATCTACTCACACCTGTGCAGTTCATCCCACTGTCACACTCAGTCCCCACACACTCTCAGTCACACTGGGTCACTTGTCTTTATGCACCTGCATGCCCTATGCCCTCTCTCTCTGTCTTTCTCTCTCTCTGTCTGTCTCTCCTTCTCTCTCTCTCTGTCTCTCCCTCTCTCTGTCTCTCTCTGTCTCTGTCTGTCTCTCTGTCTCTCCCTCTCTGTCTCTCCCTCTCTCTGTCTCTCTGTCTCTCTCTGTCTCTGTCTGTCTCTCTCTGTCTGTCTCTGTCTCTCCCTCTCTCTCTGTTTCTTCCACTCTCTCTCCCTCTCTGTCTCTGTCTCTGTCTCTCCCTCTCTCTGTCTCTCTCTGTCTCTGTCTCTCCCTTTCTCTCTCTCTGTCTCTGTCTCTCCCTTTCTCTCTCTCTGTCTCTGTCTCTCCCTCTCTGTCTCTCCCTCTCTCTCTCTGTCTCTGTCTCTCATCTCTCTGTCTCTCTCTCTCCCTCTCTCTGTCTCTCTGTCTCTGTCTCTGTCTGTCTCTCTCTGTCTCTGTCTCTCCCTCTCTCTCTCTGTCTCTCTCTCTCCCTCTCTCTCTCTGTCTCTCGGTCTCTCCCTCTCTCTGTCTCTCTGTCTCTGTCTCTGTCTGTCTCTCTCTGTCTCTGTCTCTCCCTTTCTCTCTCTGTCTCTCTCCCTCTCTCTGTCTCTCGGTCTCTCTGTCTCTCTGTCTGTCTCTCTCTCTCTCTCTCTCTCTCTCTCTCACACACACACACACACACACACACACACACACACACAGTGGAGTCTGCTGCCCTCCCAAACTTACAATGATGCTTTCCCCGACTTCACCAATGCATAAGCTCCATTTACCCTGGTTCCTACACAGTGGGGTCTGTTTCAGTCTCCCTTTGTTTTGAGGTTGCCTTTGCTGGCAGCCTGCAGCTTGTCACTCTCTGGCTGTGCCCCACTGCATTCAGGGAGATGCCAGAAGCTTTAAGCACCCGCCTTTCCATATTAGTAATCAATGCAGTCCCTCTTGAGCCACCGTCCCCCACCCCCAGCAATCCTCCTGCCTCCAAGGTGGACAGTAGGCCCACAGGGACAGAGTTCCTGGAGGAGAGGTAAGAGGCGCAGTGAAGTTCCCTCCTCACCTTTGCAAAGCGGGACACGGGTTGACAGTCACACAGAGAGACCTGGGGCACTGCCACTCGCTAACCCTACCCCACAGCCAAACTAGTTAGAAGCAACGGTCATCATACCAGCTTAACATTTCCCATTCTGTGGCACAAGGCTGTGTCCCCTGAAGCACAATGGCTTCAGTCAAGACAGACGGACCCAGAATCCTCTCCCAAGATAGCACTGCAAGACGTCCTCTTCAGACGTGGGGGCTGGAGAGATTGTTCAGTGGTTAAGTATGCTTGCTTCCCAGCAACACACTGAGCAGATCACAGCTACCCATAACTCTAGCTCCAAAGGATCCAACTCCCTCTCCTGACTTCCACAGGCACCCACACATGTGTCATAGACACACACACGCATGCACACACACATACATACATGCATACACACACACACACACCGAATAAAAATAAATCTTTAGAATCTGTTTAGCGTATGATGGAAATATATAAAACAGAACCCCTGTTCTCATCAGATGTCTCTGAACTCAAACCTCTCAGTGATTTCTTGCAGGACAAGGACATCACCTTCACCCAAAAAAAAGAGTCATTAAATGAACTTTAGCTTTACTTACTCTGTACAAGGAAGGCTGGTGGTTCCTAAGACCTCTGCTGCCAAGTGTTAACAGAAGAGATTATGTAGGATTCTGTTTTCCCGTTAAGAGAGGGAAACAGAAGAGCAATCAAAGCTATAATTTATGGGGAAATGTGCAGACACGCGTCTGCTTTCATTGAGAGGAGAAATGTCCTGCCGATGCGGTTCTAACTGTGAATCTGCCATCTTCTTGAATGGCTTCAGTGAAATCATGATCTCTGACCAGTAAACTGGATGCCCCTACACCGAATCCGATTGTTCAGTTGATGCTTAGACGTCTGCTATTCTTATGTGGATGAGAGCATTGAGCGTGGGGGTCAACATCTGGATACTAAATGTTGGCTTCATTCCCACAGGTTCACAGCAAACGGGGTTCCTCAACGCCCTTAAGGACAGTCCGGCGAGATATCCTTTCCCGTGGCTCTGTGGGTACCTCTCTTGTGGGTTCAGTATTCCACCAACCCCTACACTCTTACCTCTCTATGACTCTGCCTGTTCTCCTCATAAATCACATTCGTATTCATTTTGTAAGGCATCAGGAGCCCCACAGAATATCCACTTGTACGATAAACGGCTTCTGAACGTGGAGTCTCCAGACTCACTGCTGCCCTGACTAAACCGAAGAGCTCTTTAGCTAGAAATCTGTATATGGACAC
Organism: Cricetiscus sungorus; assembly: GCA_030556225.1. Lineage (NCBI taxonomy): Eukaryota > Metazoa > Chordata > Mammalia > Rodentia > Cricetidae > Cricetiscus > Cricetiscus sungorus. The sequence continues at coordinate 7,622,203 of JANBXA010000738.1, read as the reverse complement.
TTATCTGCCGCTGCGCACCCCAGCAGCCAGCGTGATTGGTGCGCTCCATCCGGTTAGGCTGGGCTTGGCAGGTGCTGCTTGCCTCCATGGATGTCCAGGCATGGGTCTGTTTGAGGCACGAGGCAGCAGGTGAGGCTCCTGGGTCACCTGAAAAGACTGTGCTGGGATACCTTGTGGCATTCCTCCTCACGTGCGGTGACCTGTACTGTCTCTAGACAGAACTCTCTACCACACGCCTGAAAGGTGGAACTCAAGCCTGAAAGGGACCATTCCCACCCTCCCTAACAGTGTGTGTGTGTGTGTGTGTGTGTGTGTGTGTGTGTGTGTGTGTATGTGTGTGTATGCGTGCATACATGTATGTGTGTGTGCATGCATGCATATATGTGTGATATGTGTGTTGTGTGTGTGTGTGGTATGTGTGGTATGTGTGGTGTGTATGTATGTGTGTGGTGTGTGTGTGGTATATGTGTATATGTATGGTATGTATGCTGTGTGTGTGTGTGCATGCATGTGTGTGTGGTATGTATGTGTGTGTATGTGTGTGTGTTTGTGTATGCATGCATACATGTATGTGTGTGTGCATGCATGCATATGTGTGTGGTATGTGTGTTGTGTGTGTGTGGTATGTGTGGTGTGTATGTGTGTGGTGTGTGTGTGGTGTGTGTGTATATGTATGGTATGTATGCTGTGTGTGTGTGTGTGTGTGGTGTGCATGCGTGTATTGTGTGTGTATATGTGGAGTGTGTGTATGTGTGTGTGGTGGGGGGGTGTCCAGCGATGTCAGATAACTCATTAGTGAGTTCTGTACAGTGGACAGAGACTGGAGACATGGATAATGAGCAGGGGGGGGCGGTGAAGAATAAATTCCACGTGTCCTATTCCTATTAGTGATCCACAAAACCGTAGTTAGCTGCAGTTATCAAGAAGAAAGGATGGTTTGTGGACCCAAGGTCTCACCTGAGCTACTAAGAGCAGGCTCAGGGGGAAGGGTGTCCTATGTTCCGTTCCCCAACACCAACCCCAACACCAACCCCAAGGTGACCAGCTCCCGGTAGCCTTTGCCTCCGGAACCTCCAGCGTCAGAGGGCATTGCTTCAGTGGATGGATAGTCCTCCCTTGTCCTTCCCTTCCTGTCACCCACTTCACCACCTCCCGTTGATGTTCACAGCAAAGACGCAGAGCCTGAGGAAGGGGCTCGGGCCAGTGGCCAGTTAGCTAGCCGCCCCCACCATAGGCTTCTGAGGCAAAAGGAGAGGCCTTCGGCACACCCAGGCAGTAGGGTTCAAAAGAGGAGGCCACATGGCAGCTCATCTTGCAAAATTCCTTTGCTGAACTCGCACCGTGAGCCAAACCTTGGGTCACAAGGTTGAGGACAGCTGACCCAGGCCTTGGAAGCACATTCTGTTCAGAAGGGCCTGGGCTGGGGTGGCAAGCCAACACATGACACACGCCTGCTTTTATCTTCCTTTGTCAACATCTGCAGGGCTGGGTGCCTAAAGTCATAGATCGTGCTAGGCGGGGCAAGGGACAGCGTGGTGGGAAGATGCCACATTGCAGTGGGACTCGTGGCTAAGGATGGCTGAGGACAAGGAGGGGAAAACAGTGATAATCCTGAGGACCTGTGTCACTCTTCCCATCTCTGTGACAAAGGTAGGACTGTGTGGTTGAGGATCCTCTCATCTCGATAGAACAGGAAACAAAAACCAGGACCAGGAGTCGACTGTGGCCATGTCCCTCAAGTCTGTCCCCAGTGGCCTATGCATGCCAGGTTCCCAGAATTCTCCCACTTCCCCAAACAGTGCCACCAGCTGGAAACCAAGCTGTAGGGGACATTTCACATCAAAGCATGACAGAAGATTAAGCCAGGGATGCTGTGGGATGTAGGGTCACAGGAGACAAGGGGGATACTAACATTGAGGAGACACAGAGAGTTCTGAGATGGAGAGACCCTCAAACATGTCTCTCTCTCTCTCTCTCTCTCTCTCTCTCTCTCTCTCTCTCTCTCTCTCTCTCTCTCTCTCTCTCTCTCTCTCTCACACACACACACATACACCGGCTATCACCCCACTGTAACTTCAGTCAAACAGAAGGAGGAAAAGCATGTGGAAACTGCACCTCACAGTCAGTACCACCAACCAGGAATGCCACGGAGCAGTGCGGTGACACTTCCTCCCACACTCTCGTTCTCAAAGGCAGAGACCATCAGGAGCATGTGCAGGGGAGACCAGGGTGCCCTGAGCATCCTTGAGGAAGTCCCCAGAGAGGGGGCCCTGCCACTCACAATCACGTCAATGTAGCATGGCATTAATGTCCCATTAAAAGGATTACAGTCATTTTTAATCGTGACTTATTGTTCTGGGCTCCCAAAATGCAGAGGCTCTCCTGTGGTTGGCAAATGAAACAGTAATTGATTTCGGCATTTGCGAAGGCTTTCCCCCTAGAAAGCCTCTTTATCTCTCCAATTTGCATTCATTTCGATGCTTACTCGCCTGAGAGGCACCCACAGACTAATGGGCATTGGTCTATTTTAATAGAATTTGCTAGAACGTTGGCAGAAAAAAGAATACCACGTGACAAAGTGGGAACACAATGAAGGCAGCTTAGGCTTTTGCTACGCTATCCATGCTGATAGATACTGATGTCCAAAAGACTACAAGAAAATAGACATCCTTAGTGCCGTGTATAGCTACACCTGTGCCAGGAAATCCAGGGACATCCCTGGTGGCACCTAAGCAAGAGCCACACTCTCCCTACACCAGCCTGCTCCACTCAGGAAGAGACCAGTGCCTTCCCACCACCCTCACCCAGCCAGTGGAGAAGGTTGAAGTTCTAAAATAATTGAAAAAAAAAAAGGGTTTCCCTGACCCTCCGGTGCGTGGGACTCCTCATCAGTTTCTGTCTGACCTTCCAGAAGGCCTTCGTGAAGTTGGGTTGCAAACTTGTCTGTGGCTAAGGGGTTGCTTGTATCTTTCAAGGACCCTACTCTTTGAATTCTTCCACAGTTTGATTTTGTTTCAAAATATTACCGGGTGATAACTCTACCTCGTTCCCTTTAAACAACTTTCTCCTAAGTATACCCGCCATGTGTACTTTGGGTGAATATTTATATCTCTTCCTTTATTTTCTGTTCCAAAGGTGTGGGCATAGAGTGCAGAGCAGTGGAATGTACCTATAATCCCAACACTTGGGACACCGAGTTTAAGGACAGCACCTTTTGCCGGGCGACCTTTGCAGGCAGCACACAGAGAAGAGAGAGAGAGGGAGGCAGGCGTCTGGTGGGGAAATTGACAGGAACATGGTGTTTACCTAAAGGGTCCCCCGAAGCATCCTGGGAATGTCGTGGGTCCATGAACACCTACCTGGCTCACAATCGAGCATCTGTTCTACACTGACTGAATTCTGCTCCATCCCCGTCCAGGGCCATGTCTGGACACGTCCTGTTGCCTTGCTGCCCCTCACTCTGATGGTAGAAGTGTCTCCCACCCCACCCCCCATCCAGTGGCTGCTCTGTTCCAGAGTTCCCCACTCTTCTTACACACTCACCGCCTACATGGCCTTTAGAGGCCATCTGTCAGAGTCTGTCTCTTCAAAGCTCCACTCAAGCCTTTGGTTGGGATCCTGGTCGCTCCCACCGTGAATCTGGCACGTCCTCCACACAGGCGAGGAAGGTTTGAGAGCAGGGGTGGAGTCAGCTGAACCTGCGAGGGAGCTCTCAGTCACTTCCCCTTTTACAGCCTCAGTCATTCCTGCAAATTGCCGTAGTCATGGGTGGTTGACAGCACAGCTGTGTTCTTCTGCCTCTAGGTAGAGTCATCCATGGATGAAGGAGCCATTCCTTCGAGGTACACCTGCTTCAGGATAGGCTGCCAGGCAGATACAGCCACCAACCACCCATGACGCCTCTTATGTCTTCAGTGGCAGACACCCCTGCACAGTCTCTCTAACGAGGACTATAGGGTGTGCACCTGAGGGCCCACCAAGAGGTGACCCGGACACCGGAAATGACAGAAAGGAGAGGGACCATGCAGAGCCTCCATTTAGGTGGTCCCTTCCTGGCCATGCAGAAATCCTGGTTAATAAGTACTTGGACTCTGGGCCTCAGCTTCCTGCCTGAAATAAAGGGACTAGGGAAAGCCAGAGCAGCTTGACTTGGGTTTCTGTGTCTCCGTGGTGCGGAGGCGCTTCAGGGAAGGTTTCTTTTAAATTACTAATATTATAAGAAAAATTGCTTGTCCTTCCCACTTTGTGAGAAAAGACCGGGAACCCCAAGATGCTGAAGATATAGTTCGATGCTCTCCCACTGCTTATGACTGTTCGGAGCCTGAAGCGTCCTTAGCCATTTTACCTGGCTCTTACCAAACCTATGCATTGCTTCTCCAGTGCTCACCTCTCCCACTACAATCGGAGCCTGCAACATGGGGCTGGTGAGCTGCAGGCCCATGAGAGACCCTGTCTCAAAAGAAATCGTAAACGTAGATGGCACAGAAAAGTTCCCAAGGTTGGACTCTGACTTCTAAGGGCCCATAGGTGTACACACAGAAACACACCACACACACACACACACACACACACACACACACACACCATACACACACACCATACACACACACACACACACACCATACACACACACACACACACACACACACACACACTCACACACACACACACACACACACACACACACACACTACACACACCACACACACACATACACACCATACACACACACCATACACACACCACATACACACACCACACACACACACACACACACACACACACCATACACACATACCACACACACACACCATACACACCACACACACACACACCATACACACCACACACACACACACCATACACACCACACACACATACACACCATACACACACACACACACACACACACACACACACACACACACACCACACATACACCATTTTTTGTTGTTTCCGTAAACCTCTACAATTCCTCACCCACCAATCACACTGCCTCCTAATGGACGCAGCTAGTAACTGCAGGTCACATTGCCGGAGGAAGCAAAATGTATATTTAAACCCCAGATCTGCCCCGGAGTGAATTGGTTTTTGCTGAGAAACATCTGTATCTTTTTAAATTGACTCCTGTAAACATTTGTGGGACGGGGAAATTCTCTCATCCTTTCAGATTACTGCATTCTTGGTTGATCAGTGCCGTCTGGCGAAGAAGGCCATGCTGTTCCCCCTTTGGTGGCGGCACATGACGTGGAGTGCCTGGCTTTGCCGTCTCCATAGCACAGTGCCCTGGGATCTCTAGGGAGGGCCCCAGCCCAATTCCACACCTAGGGTCACCCTCCAGTTCATAGGCATGAGCGCTCCTCGACCCTTCCTAAGCTAAGACCGGACAGTCCACAGAAGCGAGCAGTTCTCAATGTCAGAAGCCAGTGTGGGAGGGAGATGCTTCTTGGGAGACAGGCCTCAGCATTTGGCAGCTGAAACCAGAGGGGCGTTTACTGTTTAGTCATTTTGTCGCAGGTATGAGCCACCGCGAGCTTCCGTCCATCCTGCGTTGCGTTACAAGTCAGAGAAGGTAAAGGGTCTGCTCCCAGGGAGTCCGGCAGCCACCACAGAGCTGTGGATGTCCCTGTGCATTGTGGGGAGGGTGGCAGAAAGTGTCTGTGTGGTCACTGGCCTGAAGGAGGAGGGAGGCTTCTGGTTAGAGACCGGGAAGGGACGGGGGCTGGAACTGATCCCAGAACCCGCCTATGGGGTCCCAGCCCTGGCATGCAGCCTCTCTGGTAGCCATGAGAGTCCCCTGTCCTTCTGTTGGCCTCCTTGACCCGCCCACTGTGCTGGAGGCCGTGGTATGCTTCTTTTCCGTCTGGTCCATCGTTGGCCTCTCTGGTTTCCACACGTACTTGATCAGCTCCAACCAGACAACAAATGAAGACGTAAGTTCCTGACCGTAACACGTGGGTATCTGCATGGTTAGCCTTGGAGGGGGAAGAGGAAGTGAGAGGTCGGGGTGGGGGGGGAGGGGGTCACCTTTCCCCTTACTCCAGCTCTGAGCCCTGGGGACAGAGGGTGAAGTGGAGGCCCCATCCGGGTCCTGTATGGTACATCTCTACACCCTCCTACATTTTACCGTGACATCAGTCCCATCCTAAGATGAGCCAAGCCACACCCAGTTCTGACCTCCAGAAGGCCCTTCAAGCCCTCTTAAATCGTTTTGGAGTCAGCTTGTCACACTTCCCCAGCCAAAGACAGACCATGGCAGGCTGACACCTTGGAACCTAACTTTCATCCTTAATTATCTCTGGCTTCTGGAGTTCAGAGTTGAACTTTTGAGTCCAGGAGCATCTGCTATGCATAGCGTGGGTGTGTGTGTTGGAGGTGGGGGGAGGGGGGCGGGGGGAAAAAGGAAACATCACGTTGGAAATTCCTTCACTTGCTCTGCATACTGGGGTCTGGTCTGTCTGTGCATGTTAAACGTTTCAGAACAGATCCGGTTTCCTTTAACAATGGCCGGGGAAAGCAAATGATAAAATAGATGAGATCAAACTGCTAAGACAGCACATTCAATTTGGTAACTCTGAGTGTCGGGATGTGCAAAGCAGACACTTTTAACAAGAGGCTGCCTTCTCTGTGTACATTGGCAGTTAGCATTCACTTCATCACAGCCTAGCGCTGGGGAGGCCGGGGATGTGGCTCAGAGGATCAGAGCGTTTGTTCAGTAATCAAGAGGATGGAACCCGCTTCCCAGGTCCCCACATGGCCACGCATTCCTGTAACCCCAGCACTGGGGGGGGGGGATGCAGAGACACGCACCGCCTGTGAGCTCACAGGCCAGCCCGCCTACTGAAGCCGCAAGTTTGAGGCTCGGTAAGACCCTCTGTCCATGGCAATAGCATCTCTGGAGAGCTGTAGGGGAACACACCGGGCATCTGCTCTGACTTCCACATGCAAGGCTCACACCCTTACATACTCATGTTCATGTGTCACACACACCACGCAGCATGCAATGAACAGTAAGTAAACAAGTCAGGAGGGTCCGAGGTGCGAATATGAAAAACAGGAGACCCCACTGGTTTCCGTTAGAGGAAGGTTTAGTAGCACAGTATAATCTTAAACGAGGACTGTCGGTCCCAGAGATTGTTACTCTCTCCCTAATCTAAGCTGCTGTTTGAGGGCATTCCTAAGTTTTGTGTAAATGCTTGCTTTCCACGAAACGAAATGCCTCGGTTTCTCCCAGCAAAGACTGTAGTGCGAGCATCGGAACCAGCATCTGGCATGTGCTAGGCAGGCAGTCTCCCACTGAGCTATATCTCAGCCCTCATGTGCACCTTTGAAAGGCACCTCTGGGTCCAGTTTGCCCTAAATGTTGGCATCGGTACTCCAGACTCTGTGTTATTGATGTTCCTTCTCTTTCAGATCAAAGGGTCTTGGTCCAATAAGAGAGGTAAAGAAAATTACAACCCCTACAGCTACGGAAACATCTTCACAAACTGCTGTGTTGCCCTGTGTGGCCCCATCTCCCCCAGGTAAGCCACAGAGCAGTACACTGGTCATTTGTTGTTACGCAGTAAGATCCTGTGGTTCTGCTTAGCCGGGGCTGGAAAACCAGCTGTGATTAACAAGAGGCCAGAACTATTGAAATGAAACCTGTGCTTTACTGGGATACTCAGTGCTGGTCTGCTGGAGCTGAGACATTAGCAGTGACTAAGAAGACACCAGCAGCCGGGCGGTGGTGGCACGCACCTTTAATCCCAGCACTTGGGAAGCAGAGGATCTCTATGACCCGGGCCAGCCTGGTCTACAGAAGGAGTTCCAAGACAGCCAAGGCTACACAAGAGAAACCCTGTCATGAAAAGAGGCAGAGAGAGTAGCATCACTGAGGTGAACTCTTCTGGGAAGGGTTTCCTCGGGGTCAGCACACAGACGCCGTTCCAGAGACGGCCAAGGTTGTACCTCGTGCTGGCAGCTGAACTTGGTGGTGTAAGAGTCACCCAGGTAGTACTGGTTTTGAAGGCACGAAGGGGTCATGGAGGGCAGCTGAGGCTTGGCACTGTGAGAGGTAGGAGAGGCCACTGGTGGAGGTGCAGCCTCGGGCGGCTGAAGGTCCAGCATGAAAGGTGTCAGGCAGAGAAGTTGAGGCGTGGCACCATGAAGAGAACCCATGCAAGGCTATTGGTGGAAAAAGCTACACAGTGTTTTGGCAATGCCAGCTCCCTGGGGTGACCACCAAGAGCAGCAGCTGGGGAGTGGAGGCAGCCGGAGCCCAGGTGACAGCTGTGGACCGCAGAGGGCGGGGCTGGAGAAGAGACCCAGCCCCTGGAGTGGCCCGGATGATCACGGGTGAATCCCAAACACTGGACAGTGAGTTGTTTACACTGCTGGAGTTTGGTTTGTGACTGTTCCCTGCCTGGCTCTTCCCTCTTGAAGTGACAAGGTATTTAATTGAATTTTATTGTTACAGGAGCCCACAACTGAAAGACTTTAAACTTTGCAAAAAAAAAAGAAGGTTTTGGATTTTTAGGAGATATTTTAGAGACTGAAGTTTGAATGTGTTTGATTTTGCATGGCATGTGGGACTTTTAAAGTTAGTGTTTTTATATTGTGATGTTAATATCGACATGCCATCTTGGGGATATATGAGAAAGGGAGAGTTCTAATTGAAAAGTGATGTGTCTATGTGTGAAGCTCACGCGGGGTCAGTTGTGCTGGCTAGTTTTACGGCAGCTTGACACAAGCTGGAGTAATTGGGGCGGAGGGAGCCCCACCTGACAAAGCCTCCGTAGGATCTGGCTGCAGGCAAGCCTGTAGAGCATTTTCTTAGTTAGTGATCAATGGGGAGGAGCCAGCCCATCGTGGGTGGTACCATCTCTGGGCTGGTGGTCTTGGGTTCTTAAAGGCTGAGCAAGCTGGGGGGGGGATAAATTCAGAAGCAGAAGCAGCGCCTCTCCATGGCCTCTGCATCAGCTCCTGCCTCCAGGTCCCTGCTTGAGTCCTGTCCTGATTACGTTTGATGGTGAACTGTGATATGGAGGTGTAAGCTGACCAAACCCTTCCCTTCGTAAGGTTTGTTTGTTGTAGTTTCATCACAGCAATAGTAACCCTAACTAAGACAGTGTTTGGGCTGGGTTTAGGCCATGGTCTCTGAGATCCAAGTCCTTTGGAAGGGACACTGCTCACGAGTGGCCCTCCGCCATGGAGCTGCCCGACTTGCTTGCTAAGGTAAGCTTAGATCCGCTGATGGAAGGAAGTGTTTACTTAAGCAGGTAGTGAGTCCTGATTTAGACAGCCCCAGTGCCGCCCCGAGCTTGGCGGAGCGTGTCGGGATTGAAACACTAACATACCACCACGAGAAGTGAAGAGGAAGCTGCTGCCCTTTATTACAGAGAGTAATGGGCTTATACACCCAAGCCAGGGGACGGGCTAATCATGAGGAAATCACGCACCACCCACACTGGGGTCAAGGCACGGGCTCTGCACACCGGAAAGTGATGAGAACAGCCTTGTTTGATCAACCTTGAGAGCACGGGGGTTCTACAGCTGGGTGGGGAGGAAGGGAGCTGTGAGGGACAAGTACTTAAATGTCCAAACACCCCAGTCTGGAAACAGTCGGGGGTCCTTAGAGAGGAAAGAGGGGCCCACGTGTAGGATGAGGAGAGAGAACCAAACGGATGCTGTAGATTGGTGACAGGGACTACAGCTCTATTCAAGTCATTTGAGTGGGAAGTCCCTTGTTAGAGGTTATCTTCAGTTTCTGAGATTGGCATACTGAGCTGGGTTTCGTTTACTTGTTGGGGACCCAGGATGCTGCCTGGGGTGACCTCTACCCCCTCACACCCCACTTTCTTGGATCAACTTGACAGACTTTGGTGAGCCCATAGGGAAGGACTGGGCTCTCTGTTTGAAGGGGCACCTCAGGGGCGGCCCCAGACCAATGAAGATGACATTCATGTCTGCTCGTCCCTCCTGGCCTTTCTTGCCCTGTCTTCCCTTTCTCACGAAGGGGCAGAATGCGGTGAGGGGGCAGTCTGTGGTGAGGGGGTAGTCTGCGGTGAGGGGGCAGTCTGTGGTGAGGGGGGTAGTCTATGGTGAGGGGGTAGTCTGTGGTGAGGGGGGCAGTCTGTGGTGAGGGGGGCAGTCTGTGGTGAGGGGGGCAGTCTGTGGTGAGGGGGTAGTCTGCGGTGAGGGGGCAGTCTGTGGTGAGGGGGTAGTCTGAGGTGAGGGGGGTAGTCTGTGGTGAGGGGGGCAGTCTGTGGTGAGGGGGTAGTCTGTGGTGAGGGGGCAGTCTGCGGTGAGGGGGGCAGTCTGTGGTGAGGGGGTAGTCTGCGGTGAGGGGGCAGTCTGTGGTGAGGGGGTAGTCTGAGGTGAGGGGGTAGTCTGCGGTGAGGGGGGCAGTCTGCGGTGAGGGGGGCAGTCTGCGGTGAGGGGGTAGTCTGTGGTGAGGGGGTAGTCTGCGGTGAGGGGGTAGTCTGCGGTGAGGGGGGTAGTCTGCGGTGAGGAGGGCAGTCTGTGGTGAGGAGGGCAGTCTGTGGTGAGGGGGGTAGTCTGTGGTGAGGGGGGCAGTCTGTGGTGAGGGGGGCAGTCTGTGGTGAGGGGGCAGTCTGTGGTGAGGGGGTAGTCTGTGGTGAGGGGGGTAGTCTGTGGTGAGGGGGCAGTCTGTGGTGAGGGGGCAGTCTGTGGTGAGGGGGGCAGTCTGCGGTGAGGAGGGTAGTCTGTGGTGAGGGGGGTAGTCTGTGGTGAGGGGGTAGTCTGTGGTGAGGGGGGCAGTCTGTGGTGAGGGGGGCAGTCTGTGGTGAGGGGGGGCAGTCTGTGGTGAGGGGGCAGTCTGTGGTGAGGGGGTAGTCTGTGGTGAGGGGGCAGTCTGTGGTGAGGGGGTAGTCTGTGGTGAGGGGGTAGTCTGGCTAGTCGAGAGAAACCAAGACTATGTGCAGGAGGAGGGCTAAAGCAGAGTGAGACAGAGGAGATGGTGTGAGGTGTCCTAGTCAGGGTCTCTCTTGCTGTGGAGAGACACCATGGCAGGCAACTCTTACAAAGGGAAACATTTAATTGGGTGGCTCACATTTTGAGGTTTAGTCCATTGTCATCATAGTGGGGCATGGCAGCGTGCAGACAGACGTGGTGCTGCAGTTGAGAATCCTCTGTATCTTGACGGGCAGGTGACAGGAAGTGAACTGAGACACTGGGTGTGGCTTGAACATGTATGAGACCTCAAAGCCCGCCTCCACAGTGACACACTTCCTCCAACAAGGCCACACCTACTCCAACAAAGTCACACTTCCTAGTAGTGCGGCTTCCTATGAGCTTATAGGGCAGGGGCATTCAAACTCCCACATGGGGTATGAGAGTACCTGTCTTAGTTTGGGTTTCTGTTGCTGTGACGAAACACCATGGTAAAAGCATTTTAGGGAGGAAAGGGATTATTTCATCTCACAGCTCATAATAGTCATCCAGGGTTCACCCAAGAATGCCCCGTTGCAGCTACCCTGATACAGGTAGAGCTGCTCTCCAAGTAGTGAGGTCTGCCTGTTACTACGGCCCCAACCAAGGGTACTTGATGATAGGGAAGTCAAGACTAGAGGGGCTTGACGCAGCTTGTTACATTGTATCCACAGGAAAACACAGCGAATGCTTGTGCTCGTTCACTTTCTCCATTGCATACAATGCAGGATCCTAGCCTGGGGAATGGTGCCACCCACAGTGGGAGGATTATCCCACCTCAGTTTACCCGATCAAAATAATCTCCCACAGGCGTGCCCGTTCTCCCAGGCCATTCTAGGTCTCATCAAATTGACACTTGGAATTACCCACTGCAGAGGGACCCGCCGGACCTAGACATTTAAGTCATGTTGCCATCATCACCGAATTTTCCTCACCCTCTCTTTACTGTGCTTGTCCTCCTGCAGCCTAATCGACAGAAGAGGATACATCCAGCCCGACACGCCACAGCCAGCACCACCATCCAACGGGATCACTATGTATGGGGCCACGCAGTCACAGAGTGACATGGTAGGAACTGCCTGAATCAGAGCCATCATTTCTTGTGAAGCCTTCTTATCTACTGGCATGCCCTCTAACCTAATAACACACGCCTGAAAAAAAAAATGCCTTAGTAGGAGGGCCATCCATATGACTGACATGCTAGCATGAGGGAAGCAAATGCCAAGTTGAACAGTATTCATGGAGGGACGTTGCCATCTAGTCTGGCTAGCTTGTTATTTTGCGCGCGCGCGCGCACACACACACACACACACACACACACACACACACACACACACACACACACACACTCTGTACATTTGCTACAATAGTATATGGTACATTGAAGAAGGCCCCTGCCATGAAATCAGTGATCAGTTAAAGGACAGGACCCACCTTCCTGACAGGGCTGGACCTGTTTGCTAATCTCCATTTCCTGTGCTGTCCAATACGCAGTGTGCGATGCTACTATAATAGTGTACCCTACTTCTCTGAGTGGGCAGTGGGCAGCACACCCATACCCCCATACTTCACCCTGCATCATAGGCCAGCCTGCAAGTGCTCTGTGCCATCCTCAGACCCAGGACAACACAATTTACGGTGTAACGCAAACTGCCCGCACGCAGGCCTCTCCAGAGCAGCACGCACACCACTGTAGGGAAGGTGGGAAGAGAGCCGGAGATGTCTTACCATGGACGTCTGCAGCCCTAGCGCATTGACCCTGACCCTCAGAGCCTGAGTTTCCCAAGGTGTTTAGAAGCCAGTGGCTTCTCCATTTGCCTAGAGAAGCTCCCAGCCTGTTCCACGCCCACCCTGCTGTTTGCCACGTGTACGGCTCAGTCTCCTACATGAATGTCACACACAGAATCTGGCTTGGGGACAGACTTGGGGAAACCTCGCTGCTGAGCATAGAGAGCTGCGAGGTGGAGGTTGGTGGCAGATGTCTCTGAGACCTGGAGCTAGAAAATGTCCCTGTCCCCTGGTCACCCATGGCTCCAGCCCCTGCAGAAGGGCTCTTGTGCCCCTTGGCTAGCGGTGTTGTCTTGGTTGTATGCGTGGCTGCGCTAGCTAACACAGCCTCCTTCGAAAGCCATATGGACACAGCACAGTCTGTCACTCTTCATGAGCATGTGCACACGAGCTCACAAGGAACCCTGGAGGCCTCTTCCCACAGTTCGCAGAGGGAAGTAAGAACACAGACTAGGATGTGCGCTCACAAAAGGGAGGATATTGAATTTATTAGGCGACATGTCCAAGGCACTTAGTGACCTCGTTTAATCCTACACCAACAGTGGAAAATTATCACGCGTTTTTGTTGTTGTTGTTTTGGTTTTGGTTTGTTTTTTGTTTTTAGCTATAAGGAGAGTATAGCAGAATTCCCACCAGTGTCTACTGATTGCTTCTTTGACTGGAACACATGCTGATATACATACGTATCCCCACTCATTCATCCAGCACCTTCCCCAAGATTCCCCTGCTGTGTGCTAAGTGCCAGACTCCAGAGATACAAGGGTTTAGAGTGCTCAGCATCACCCCCCCCACACACACACACACACAAGGTGTTGGCATTCAGCAAGACGTGGAAGGAAGTCCATGAAATCGGCATTAGAAACCTTCATCAGATGGCAGTGTCCCTGTGAAATCCCCTAATGTCGACCCCAGATTGCTCTGCAGGGTCCCAGATTTAAAAGCCAAACAAAGGCCATCTTGATTGAAGGTGCAGTAAGCCTCCCTGGCCTCTGTAATGGCGCTTTTGGACTCTGTAATGACTCTGTAATGGCGGATTGGTTGCTTTTACGTTGCATTGATCAAATGCCCGAGAGGAGAACTAGAGGGAGGAAATGCTTATTTGGGCTCTCGATGCAAATGGTCCAGTTGACAGTCGTTTGGCCCCTTGTGCTTGGGCAGGACGTGAGTGATGGCGGCGAAAGTGTGCGGTAGGTGACCGTGGTGGCAGGGACGTGTGCAGGAAGTGTTCTTCACTTGTGAGAGATCAGAAAGGGGACCGGGGAGAGAACACGTAGGAAGAAGATGCCCTCTTTGGACAAACACACAAGTGGCCTACTTTCTCCTGAAGGGTTCAGAATCTCCCACCGCTGGCCACACCTCGTGAGCCTGTGTGTGTGTGTGTGTGGGGGGGTATTTCACAGTCAAAGCATGGTAGCACAGAACTGTGTGGTCAGTCCGTGATCCTGGGCACCTCAGTCTGTCCTGGGAACTCTACAGAGGTCTCTCTTCCACATGGAGATGCTGTAGAGTCGGGCAGCTGCAAGCTTTGGGCGTCCCGGGTCCAGGGTGACTGCAAAGACCAAACTGCCACCGCTTACCAGATAACTGAGCTTGACAAGTTCCATAACCTTTCCCTGACAGACTCCCATGTTTTCATCCGTAAATTGGTGTTGTCATCTGGTCCGGCTGCTATGAAGATAAAGTGGGTTAATGGATGGCATTTAAATCTTGCCCGACACAGGGCAAGTGCAATGTTGCAAGCATTTGGTCATGGTATTCCCTCCCTGAAGGTCATGGGCAGCAAGATCTGAAGCAGTTGTAGTCTCTTGGTTAGTTGTTTTGTTTTTGGTTTTTCGAGACAGGGTTTCTCTGTATCTCTGGCTGCCCTGGAACTCACTCTGTAGACCAGGCTGGCCTCGAACTCCCAGGGATCAGCCTGCCTCTCCCTCCCAAGTGCTGGGATCAAAGGCGTGCGCCACCACCGCCCGGCGTAATTGTAGTCTTTTGAACAGCTGGACAAGAGAGGATGTGACTGATGAGTGTAAGAACTGGGTCCCTACCAGGTCGCCCCCTAACCGTTTGGAGCTCAGTGTTCCTCTATTGCAAGATAGGAAGGAGCTGGGATTTCCTGTGTCTAAAGTCCCTTCCAGCTCTGACCAATTGTGCATCACAGCCCAGCACATAGGATAACCCCACCTAGAAGGGGGTGAACCATGAGACTCCGTTCTTCTCCTCCAACCCGTCATGCCCCACAATCCCCAAACTGAGCATGTCCGTTCTTTCTGGAGGCAGGAGGCATGCTGACACCTGTCTACACTGCCACGTTCCCCCTGAGTCCCACGGTGTGTCGCTCCTGTCATTTGCCTTGTGTTTCTTAGACATTTCCGGGGTAAATCCCACTTGGTCATGATACGCAATTACCGTTTTATGTTGCTTGATTCGCTTTGCTGGTGTTCCCCTGGGGCGTGAGAGAGATGGTTTGCAGCTTCCTTCTCCTGTAAAATTCTCTTGTGTTGCTATCGGAGTGATTCTGGCCTTATTCTACAATGACTTCAGAAAGGGTGGCCTCCGGTCTGTTGCTGAGTAAGTTGTGAAAATGGATGTCATCTTTTCTTCGTCGATGTGGGAGAATGCACCAGAGCCGCCTCTAGCGTTGACGACTTTTCCTTCACAGACAGTTATTTGCTGTGTGCTTAGGAGTGTCCCTTCCGAGTTGCTGTTTCTTGGTCAGTGCCAGTCTTGGGTGCCTTTGTGGAGATGTGTGCATCACGTCCGTTACTGTTGATCCGTATCTGTCTTACCTCAGTACTAATCTATTCTGAAAACAGACGGAAGATGAGATAATGGAGTAGAGTGTTAAAGCAAGTAGAAAATTGCAGTAATTTGTAAATGTGGAAGGAAAGAGGAATAGATAGAATTTGGTGCCATTAAAGCACGCAGAGGGGGGCCAGCCAGACGGCTTGGTGGGTAAGGTTGCTTTCCATCCAAGGACACAAGCCTGATGACCCTTGTGGGGCCCCAGAACACACATAAAGCTATGAGGACAAAACCACGTCTGCCAAGTTTTCCTGTGACCTCCACATACATGCTGTGCTATGCACACACCCATACCCACACACAATAATAAAATAATAAACTTTGTCATTTTTAAAGCACATGGGATAATTCCCTGAAGGGCAAGCTGGGATTTTTTTTTTCCTGTTTTGGAGAATAGTCTTTGTTTTCATCTCTCTGTGTGAGAGAACGCGTGCTTATGTATGTTTGTGTGTGTTCACATGTGTGAGCACAGGTGCACACACTCACGTAGAAGTCAGAAGACAACTTCAGATCTGGGCCCCTGACTTCCGCCTTGTCTGAGACGGCGTCTCTTAGTGTTTGCTGTTCTGTATGCCAGGTCATCTGGCCCACGATCTCCCGATGACTGTCCTGCCCCCGACTGCATCTTGCACCTGTACCGCCATGCCCAGCTTTACGTGGGCCCTGAGGATCCAAACGTGGGCCCTCACACTTGGACGGGAAGTGCTTTGCCCACCCAAGGAGCTCCACCAGGGGCCACAGATCTTTTACTGCGTGCCTGGCTCTCTTTCCCTCTGAGCAGCATCAGGGCCAAACGTACACATCTAGCAATTACCTGGAGTTGTCAACGTATGGTAAAGTTAGCGATGGTATTGTAAGAGCGACAGCACGATTACTTCTTTGGGGCTATTAGAACATTCCTTTCATTTGACTTCCTAGACCGCCTATAACACACATCCCAACTGCAATCAATACGTGTACACACACACACACACACACACACACACACACACACACGCACGCACGCACGCACGCACGCACACACAACGACTAGCAAGGTGTGACCAACATACCTTAACAGCTCCCAAGGTGTCTGTCAGCTATTGCAGCCTAAGAGAGCAAACATCTCCCTCTCTGCTGCTTGGAAGCACGAGTGGCTGGCCTGGGTGTTTACCAAGAGATCCATCACCTTCCTTTTTATGTATTTATTTTACAGCGTTAGCACTCACAGTCATGCAAATCCATTAATGTGGAGTTAGAGTCATGAAGTGAACTGAGTCACAGGCGGTGAGGGAAGCCGTGGAGGGATGCTGCTGTCTGTCTTGCTGAGCCTGTTTCCTCAAAAACTCAGGACCACCTGCCCAGGGGCGGCCCCGCCCCCACAGACTTGCCTACAGGCCAACCTGAGGAAGGCGTTTTTTCTCAGTTGAAGTTCTGCCTTCCCAAACGATCCTGGCTGTGTCAGAAAAGTGGCCAGCACACCATCCAGTCTTTATTGTTCCCGTGTCCTGTGCTGCAAGTTCCAGGCCAATCAGGTTGAGGCTTGAGGACAGCTGTGTGACAAAACTAGCTGTGACCTGAGCTCTCACCCGCTCACCTCTTTCCATCCATGCCTACCCACGCCACGCGTGTTTACCATTTTCATAGCACAGCAGCTCTGGTCTATCATGTCTAAGCCAGGCCTATTGCATGGATGACACCTATGACCTCCACAATGACCCCAGGAGACTGGCACTAATATTGCCTCCATGTCACAGATTAAGACATCTGGGGCGTAGAGAGCTTAGGGAAGGTTGCTTTGACCAGATTCCATGCTTTGTTGCATCCTGGTGAAGAAACGTGGTAAATGGGTGTGTATCTGAGTTTCTCCTAGTCTTTCGGTTCCTACAGTCTGTCACCCTCATGTTCCCTGCCCTATGAAAGCCTTCTATGGGGAGAGATTTGTCATCAGTCATTCATGCCCTAAGGGGGATGAAAGTCAAATTCCAGGGATATGTGAATTTCAGTGAATTAATATTTGACTTAGATTTCAGACTAGGCATGGTGGCTCGTGCCTTTAATTTCATCACTCCATGTGTGGAAGCAGGAGGATTAGAAGTCCAAGGTCATCGTCAACTACATAGCGAGTTAGCTAGCTTGGGCTACATGAGATCAGGTCTCATCTGGGAGGCCTGAAAAGATGGCTCCGTGGATAAGAGCGCTTGCTGTGCAAGCAGGAGGAACTGACTTCTGATCCCAGTACCTATCTATGCTAAGAGTCAGGCATGACATACTCATGCCCCTGTCCCCTTGACACTGTGGTAGAAACATGAGGACTGCTAAGGCGGTTTCAGTGGCATACCCGTCTAGGGCACAGTTCTTGTTCTTATTAAGGTTTCACCATGCAGAACCCGAAAAGCCTGTGGGGAAGTAACTCAAGCAAACCTGAAGACCAAATCGCTCGTCCTAACCCGAGTCTGCATTTCAGGTGGACTCAGGAAGGTGTGATGGTCTTTTGACTACAGATGTGTGCCCTTGAGGCCCCCGGACAGGACCTGGCAGCCTAGCAGAGATAAACCCTGCCCAGCTTGAACCCTTCTGACAGATTGGGAGCAAAAGCTACAAGGAATCTAAGCCTTTGTAAATGTGTATATAGACTGCCTAGAAAACTCTTAGCATTCCAAAAATGTGGCCTTATCCTCCAGAACCAGGTTTATTTCAGATGAAATGTCAGCCAGAATAGAATAGAGTATGTCCCAAATTTTACCCAAAGACCTACAGAAACTGAAAGTAAATGATCTTGCTGAAATTTTGCTTTCTTGGTTGTTTTAAGGTTTTCTCTGGATTTTGCATTTATTTACTGTGTGTGTGTGTGTGTGTGTGTGTGTGTGTGTGTGTACATGTATGTACACATGCATCCAGTGGCGTGGGTGTGTGTGGAGGTCGAAGCTCATCTATGAGAGTCAGTTCACTCCTCCTATTATGTGGGATAGAGGGCGCTCAGGTCTTCCGGCTTGACGGCACACGCCTTGACCCACTGAGCCAGCTTGCTGGCCCTCTCCGGTATCTTAGACTGGAGCGTTAAATGCTCACCTAGTGTGTAGCATGGGAACATCTGAAACCGTAAATGATCTTTACCGTGTAAACATGGACACTGCCTTTGAGCTATGACTCAGTGCCAAAGTCACAGACACAAAGGCCTGCTGGTAGACACTCATACACAGCCCTACTTCCCCTCTGTTCCCATTCCGTATCTGACCAATATTTAACCTAAAAAGTCCAGTAACCTCATATGATATAACCAGTGTTTGGCTAATAGGTCCCCTTTAAAGAATTATTTTGAAAATGAAAATATTAGGTTTATTTTCCCCATTTACTGCTGGTGAAATGAACTATCACCATAATAAATCTGGGCGCTTTTTCCTCTTTAAGATTATATAACATGTTAGAGAAATTCAAATATACCTTGGATGCAGAGCCACCAAATACAGAGACAAACACACAAGCTATGATAGCGCCCTCTAGTGCTGGAAAGTAAAAGGCCCTCAAATGAAAAGCTAGTGACGGGAAAAGACTGGGGGGGGGGGGGGGGCGCAGCATTTGGTGTCTGGGGTGGGGGGGGAGCATAGCATTAGAGGGAAAGCTAGAGAGAGGGGGAGAGGGGGAGAGAGAGAAAGGGGGGAAGAGAGGAAGGACGGAGAGAAAGGGGGAGGGAGAGGGGGGAGAATAGAAGATGAGAAGAGAAAGAAAACAAGAAATGAAAGGGGAAGGAAATATATCAAAGAAAAAACATGGCAGGAAAATGTATAGAATACATTGGGACAGAGAAAAAGAAAATTAAATATAAACATCAACAAGGGTGGGGCCTACACGTGGCATAATGGTTAAAGCCACTTGCGGCCAAGCCCGAGGACTTGAGTTTGAGCCATCGTGCCTCGTACAGGGTGGGAGAGGAGCATCACCTCCTAAGCATCCTCTGACCTCCACTCACATGCACGCTCTCTCTCTCTCTCTCTCCCCCTCTCTCTCTCTCTCTCTCTCTCACTCTCACACACACACACACACACACACACACACACACACAAAAAAACTTTAGAAAAAGAAACTTTTTTAATCAGCAAGAGGAAATCGAAATTAGAAGCAAAGGTCAAAAAAAGAAAAAGGATGTGAGAATATTTTTTATTGGGCATCTCCATAGCAACCCTGAAAACACGGTTTCCAAACCTATAATATTCTCAAATTGGATTCACAACCATGACAGTTCATCCAACCATCAACCTTAGAATTTGGACAGTATGATAAATATAGAAAAATTCTGACCTGAAGAAAGTGCGTGCGTGTGTGTGTGTGTGTGTGTGTGTGTGTGTGTGTGTGTGATACAATTACAACTCCGCATAGTCCTGATTGATCTGATCCAATTTCTGGAAGGAGATGTTCACTGCTGACACTATTTATAGTACGGAAATTACAAATTCCAGTGTGCCTGAAGAGGCCCCACCCTGTTCCTTATTCTAATCAATACAACCGTGATACGGGCCATACCTCTGCAGGCAGACCTGGTCCTGTGTAGCCCCGGAATGGGACTTCTCTAGACAGAAGTCCATGTGAATGAGTCAGATGGGTTTGCAGAGACACGGGAGCAGCCAGAGAGGACTCGCAACTATGCCACTTCATCCTTTAAGGCGTTTAAGCAACGTGTGGGGGCTGGCGAGAGGGCTCAGCAGTTAAGAACACTGCTTTCCCAGAGGTCCTGGGTTCAATTCCCAGCACCCACCTGGCAGCTCACAACGGTCTGTAACTTCAAGATCTGACACCCTTACACAGATGCACATGCAGGCAAAACACCAACGCACGTACATTAAAACAACAACAAAAAAAATGTGTGTGTAGAAGTCAGGGTTAAAACAGACACGTGGGAAGATGGCAGAAGTGTGTGTTTGCCCACGCCCATGTGTCTGAGGTGTGAGGGTAGGGTAGTGGATCATATTCGGGCCCTAGTGTTTGCACAGCAAACATTTTACTAGCTGAGCCTCTCCACAGCCCAGATGGCACCAAATGTCACCATGATCCTAATAAAACATTTTCAAGAGTTCCAGCCAGTGTCACTAACAGTACTAGTTTGCACTGTGTGTGTGTGTGTGTGTGTGTGTGTGTGTGTGTGTGTGTGTGTGTGTGTGTGTTAAGCAAGCCATGAGTCTACCTGGTAAAAAGCCCCTCTCAGGAGGGGACACAGGTATGAGGGCTGTGTTACGCTTAGAGGGCCTCTGTGAGAAAAGGAAAACACACAAGCAAAGAGTAGGACCTCATAAGGAAGCTACGGAAGCAGTGAGGGCTAGGGGCCGGGTGGGGCCGGGTGGGGCCGGGTGGGGCTGGTTGGGGCCGGTGGGGCCGGGTGGGGCCGGGTGGGGCCGGGTGCGAGCTTTCTGGCTTCATAGTGCCCCGCCTCTAGTTCACAGTGATGTTTGTGGCTTCACAGCCCCACCTCCTTGTTTCTTTGAGATGCCATTGGCTGGGAAGAGACAAGAGTCGCCGCCCCCAAGGCTGGCCCCGCCCAGAGCTCCTCTTTGAGTTCGCCCTGAAGCCAGGGGCTTTTGATGTCTAGTACCTGCCAAGTCCTCGGAGCCTTAGCCTTCTCATCTAGGCTCAGACAGAGGCCGGAAAAGGCGTGCTCCCGGAAGGGTCCGCACACAGCTGGGAATGAAACAGAGATTTGCAAGCTCAGGCAGTTGCTCTCACTGCCACCACTAAGTTTGTGTTTCTGTCGGCTGCTTCGGGGTTGCTGGTGATGAGTGGCACATCTGGTTGTGCCTATTGGCAGCAACAGGGCGTTAGTGTGTGGTTCTAATTAGGGAGTACTGAGCCAGTAAAGCCAATATTTACCAAACAGCGCACACACGGTGGTGGTTGGTTTGCAGTCAAGAGACCCCAGCTTCAAACACTAGACCCATCTAATTACCAGGTCTTGAGTAACACCCCCCACCCCCCGCGGGGCCTTGTGTGCCTTCTTCCTTTCTGTTCTAAGAGAGAAATCCAGTATGCTTGTTTCCCAGAGCCCGCATCAGCTTAGTAGTTTGACCCGAGGTCCACACTCGTTCCTCCTGCTTGTTGTGGTGAAGCTGCCTTCTGACTCTACTGTGAGGCTCTGAGCAGGATATGCTTTAGGACTCCCACGTTCTGCACAGCATCCGTCTTCTGGCTGTTCTCAAGCTTCTACACACTACAAAGCCAGGGATCCCACGCGCCAGAAATGTGTCTCACTGCTGTGTCACATCGCCACCTGTAATCCACAGGTGGCAGAAATGGGTACCCGGAGGAAACTGGCCAAGCCAGACTAATCAAATTGGTACATTCTGAGTTCAAGTGAGAGAGCCTGCCTCAGTCTATAAGCTAGGGGACGGGACCTGATTTCAGCCTCACACACACACACACACACACACACACACACACTTACATGTACATCACATACAAATACACAAAAACAAAAGGTCTCAACCTACGCAAAGCAGTGTTCTCTACTGCTGAGGGTGTGGAAATCCTGCGACTCTTTTCTGGGATTTTTTTAGATAGCATCCTTTAAGCGTGGAATGAAGGCCATGAGTATCATAGCTTATAGCTGATATTCCACCCTGGAGGCCCACCAATGGGTGCCTGCTTCCCAGAGCACTGTATTCGGCCACTCAAGTTTGTGTGTGTGTGCCATGTGCTGGGATTTCTCCGGGTGTCTGCTCCTTGCCTCTGCCTTCCTGACAAGTCACTAACGGTTTCTCTTCTCCCACACCCACCCTCCCCTGTCTCACCCTCTCCTTCCCTGCCTCCTCTCCACCTTCTCTTTGCTGGCTCCCGCTGCTCTCCAGTGCGACCAAGACCAGTGCATTCAGAGCACCAAATTCGTTTTGCAGGCCGCAGCCACTCCTCTGCTTCAGAGCGAGCCGAGCCTCACCAGCGAAGAGCTGCATATGCCTGGGAAGCCAGGCTTGGGCACCCCGTGTGCCAGCCTGACCCTGGGCCAGCCCACGCCACCCTCCTCCATGCCCAATCTCGCCACCGAGGCCACGCTCTCAGACATTATGCCCCTGAAGGATGAGCATGGGGCCCACCAGTTTCTGACCCCAGACGAGGCACCCTCACCACCAAGGATGCTTGGGGCAGGCAGCCCCCTGACACACAGCCGTACCATGCACTTGCTGGGCCTGGCCAGCCAGGACTCTCTTCACGAAGACTCCGTGCGGGGCTTGGTAAAGCTCAGTTCCGTGTGACCTGCATGGCCAGCCCTGGGACCACAGAGGGCAAACAGTGGACACAGCCAAGTGGACATTTTGTTTGGAATCTGCCCTGTGGCCCAGGGGAGGGAGGACCCTCCGGAGGAGGGACCTGGAATTGGAAGAGGCTGCGTGGATGCAGCACCCTCTGTCGGCTGCTCTTGGGACAGACACGAGGATGGTTTCCAACACCGGTGGCCAGACTGAACTTGCAGTTAATGAGGCGCTACTAATTGAAATCGACCCACCGTTCCATTTGTTCACTAAGACGAAACAAAACAGAAATCCTAAAGGGAAAAGCCCAGCCGACATGGGTTTGCATGCCACACAGGTGTCACAGTGGTGGCTTTCTCTGTTCCCCTTCCTTTCATTCCTTTTAATCTTGTGAAACTATCCAGAGCGACAGACTGAGCCCAACGGGCGGTGCCATCCTGCTTGGACTTAGCTGTATGCAGATGGACATCCCCTGCTGCAGAGGGGCTGCTGGGGTCCGGGCCGAGGACGGATATTTAACCTTCTGTCAGCGCTTAGATGGGGTGTTGTATTGTGCCACCGTTTGGCAGTCCTCGCCTGCTGTGTAATGAACTTCCTGTGGACAGCCAATAAAATGACTCCTCTGCTATTTTTTTTTTATCTGTATACAGTTGTCCTTAACTACTTATAAGCAAATAGTCGTCTGTCTGTTTGTTTGTTTACATTATCTCTGGTAAGGAATAATTCAGCATAGCCAAAATTCAGATCCTTGCATTGTGGGATTACAGGGTGACCTCTTAGATGGGAGCTGAGCTTGCCAATAGTCCCCAGCCCTTGACACCCACCCCTTACTGGTCTGTTTCTAAAACAAGTTTATCAGGATTTGCTCTGCACTTAAAACCACCCACGTAGCTATTGTGTGTGGCAGGTGAAGGGAAGGGTACCCAGGAGAAGGGGTGTGGTCTGGTCGTCTCCTCTGCTCCGTGTGATGCTGGGTGTTACCTCAAGGGCGCAGCTCACGGTCCTCGTGAAGCAACACTGGCTCCGTGCTGGACCTGAGGTCACATAGATCGTGCTCTAAGGTGAGCACAAGTGAGGATGGCAGTGTGATGGCTGCTTCACTCCATCTGTCACCGGGAAGGGAGCAGCATCATAGGAAGCCCGACTGCCTGGAAGCAGCTCCGAGAAGCTCAGCACCACTCACTCTCCAGGCCTCTTCTCCAGTTCCACATCCAGAGCCAAATCCACAGAGCCTTGTGAGCATCTGAAAGCAAGGGACATGCCTCATTAATACAAGAGAGGGGAGATAGTTTTACTCGGGATAAAAACAGTTCTGTTCAGGTCGCGCAGTGGTCATGCCGAGAGCAGCTGTAGATGCCTTCCCTGTGACTTCTTTGTGTCATCTTCAGTATCAACTCCTGTGTTGGTACAGAAATTGGAGGTGAATTATATGTAGCCAAGTTTTGTTTTGTAATCTCCTAGACCCCCTGATTATTTGTAATTTAGGACAGAATGTTTCTTACATGATGTTCCATCTATGAATTGAGTGACTAAGTCCCTTCTACACCTTCTCAACCACCCCTGCCCCCTGCCTGCCACCAAACAGGGTTAGGGTACCGAGAAGGGAAATCTTAGCTCAGTCTTGCCCTGGAATCAAGTGTGGCCTGTTTTTTTTCTCAGTTTCTATTGCGCTCCGGCGGGGGGGGGGTCTTTAGAGTCATGCTATACCTGACACCCGTAATAGAGTTGTTGCCAATTTCCTGTGGCCAGTCCCTCTTTCAACAGCATCATTTTAAATATTCCAAGACGCAATGCTGTCGTGGCAGATAAGTCACTAGATACAGCTGGCCCTCTGTCTCCTCTTCGTATATGGACTCAACCATGAATTGAAAATACTTGGGGGCAGGGTATCTGTAGTGAATTTTATGGACTTCTTCCCTTGTCATATCCCCTAACTACTATTCTACAGCACTACACTGTGTTAGATTTAAATCACCTAGGGATGATCCAGTATCTGCAGAATGGTGTGTGTGAGTGAGTGAGTTATATGCAAACACTGCAATTTTCCGTATGAGACCCAAGCGTCCATAGATTGGGGTTGTGTGGGAATCTAGACCCAATCCCATAAGGAAACCGAAAAACAAATATACTTATCAGTTACCCCATCCTCTATCCGTAGGTGACACTATTTATCATCTAGAGGTTTGGGGAGCTTGCAGAAGATGAATCAAGGCTCTCCAGGGTCAAGGGAGAGGTTAACTTGAACGAGACAATTCACTATAACGATTGAAATTGTAACGTCCACAGCCTTTCCCTCTATTGCTTGAGAATAAGTGACTGGGCCCTCTGGGCTCCCGCTTCAGTGATGGGGTGCGGGAGTGCCATCCAGGGAGGTGGTGGTCTGCATTTCCCATCAACTGGGTCCTCCTAGTGTGGCTGAGTAGACCTTGGCAGTTCTAAATGCTTCTAGAGAGTTAGAAATCGATTGAATGCTAGCTAGAAAGAATAAGATGAATATTTTACTATGCTATTAAGGCTTGGGCCATTAACACGCATGGGGGTGGGGGTTAAGTTTCATCTGCTTTCCATTCTCCCAGGAATGCTCTGGAGACCACTCGAAGGTTGCATTTAGGCAGAGCGCCCTGGTCCATACCTGCCTCTGAGCAGACAGGATGGCATGCCCCTCTGTGCCAGGAGTGACCAGCACAGTGTTGTGCTGAGCCCACTTGAAAAAACGCTCATTCCAGCTCTGGATGTGATTATTCAGCTATATGCCACATCCTGCCCCAAGCCAGCAAAGTGCCACATATCTGTACCCAACAAGTCTCTAAGGATGACCCCCATCTCTGAGTATTTGCCTATGTCACCTGAGGTCACTGATGGGTTCAAACGAGGTATAAAAACATTCACGGGTGCCCCATCAACCGCAAAACGAGATAAACCCCATTCTGCCAGCCATGTTCCGCCAACACCTGAGCGGGTTAGCTTCAGTGGCTTCACTAAGTGGGCCGTCTCTCGGCCAACAGCGAGAAATGAGTATGTCACAGTTGCAGTAAGTGTCCTGGGCACAGGACTAGGGGACAGCTCCAGGAATCGCTGGAATGGAACCTTTCAAAGGCTTTAGGCTTTCCAACCCAGAGCCTTTTCCAAAGGCTCTCCAACCCAGACTTACACCCGTTCCAGTTCAGCGCTGAGCATACCACCGTCCTCTTTGGGCCTGGAACACCTATTTCCCAGCCCTGGCTTCAGGTTGGAGGTCATTTGCGGGTGTCAGGGGTCACCTGGATATGATGTCTGAGCTGCCCCAAGGGAGTTACTCTGTATCCGTTCACACCAGGACACCCACTCAGCATACTTTCTTCTTCCAGTAAGAAGAGCATAAAGAGAAATAATCTTGTATATATTTTCTAGTTAATTCCTCAAAACTATTTTGAAGCTGGGCCTAAATTAAATCGGTATTTATGTCTTTGCATTAACTGCTTTGGTTGTGGGAACCTATCATATTCTTATCCAAAAGGAACAGGACTCTGAATAAACTTTAATTTCCCATAGCCTCCTTCACCTCTTCTGGGGGGTCTATACTATACCATCCACTGTTTTCTGTGCTAGATCATATAATTCTCTTCATTTTTTCCCCTCAAATCTAGCTCTCCCTTCCCCCATTCTCTGCCTCTGCCTCTCCTTTCCTTATTCCTTCCTTCGCGCGCTTGTACGATATACAAACCCTTCCCCTTCTCAAATGCCTCCCCCTCTCCACTTCCCTCCTGCCCCCTTTCCTGTCTCTCCTACCTCTTCCTCCTCTCTGTAAGTTTTCACTGAC
This sequence comes from Cricetiscus sungorus, assembly GCA_030556225.1. Lineage (NCBI taxonomy): Eukaryota > Metazoa > Chordata > Mammalia > Rodentia > Cricetidae > Cricetiscus > Cricetiscus sungorus. The sequence continues at coordinate 7,595,677 of JANBXA010000738.1, read as the reverse complement.
ATAGTGATGTTTTCTCTTAAATAACCATCACATACAAATAGTTTTAAATCCTCTATTGCCGTAGGAAGGGGCTCTGATGATGTGGCCCAGTGAATTTTCAAAAATAACTGCTTAACGCATTAATCCAGCCATTAAGAATAACCGAACGATGGAAGATTAGATTGTTTTATAGCAATTGTGTTTGCAGCCACAAAACCAAGTAAGTGGCTTCAACTGGAATGATTGTGCGTGTGTGCGCACGCGTGTGTATGTATGTGTGCGTGCGTGCGTGTGTGCGTGTGTGTGTGTGTGTGTGTGTGTGTGTGTGCCACATTCCAGGAAGAGCTAAGGGCAGCAGCCTGCTCTCTGATATAACTCTCCCAGAGGTCCCTGGTTTCTCCACGATCAATGCGAACTCACGTGACCACTCCCAGCAGAGCAAGAAAGCGGGGCGTAGGTTTTTTGCTGAGCACATTGCTACCCAAATCTTGGGATTCTGTTGGCAAGGAAAAGGGGGGCTGGGTGCTGGGGGCCCCTTGCCCCCGTATTTAGTGGGGAGCCTCCAGTTTACCACTCCTCCTGTTAGCAGGCTCTGCATCTGTGCCCCGATGCTGCTCCCCCTGGAGAACTCCTGCTTGCTAGAGTGAGCTTGACCCACACTCCTCTTCTCTCTCTCTCACTCTGGAACACAATATGCAGAGGTGGTTTTTAGCCTAGTTTGAGAAATCTCACTGGCAAACATATCTGTTGGTGGCATCTGTGTTCTCTGATTGCCATCTACTCTGTGGACTGAAATTTGATTAATTTGTTAGGTCAGCCTGGCAGCTGATCTACGAAAACCCACTTTCTGGAGATAAGGAGAGCAGGTGGATTCAGAGGCCACCAAAGATTGTTCTAAACCCCGTTCTCGTTGAAATGCCACGTGGGATTCCTCAGGGACCCAATTAATAAGCTCAGATCAGCAAGACCCTATGAGTGTCCCCTTCCTGACTGCAGTTACGGGCAGTGAGACCTAGTCCTAGAGCATGCTAGGAAGGAGGTGACAGTGAACGTGAGGATCCTCTTGGTGACACACATCACCAACTCAGGTCCATGCCATGCTGGTTTGTGTCTCTGTGTCTGTCTCCTCTTCCCCAGGGTACCCTCCCTCCCATACTACACAAGCTTTCAATCAGGCGGCCTATGAAGGGAACCAAGTCCCCTCTGGGCACGTCAGCCCAGCTGGGATTTGGTACTTCCTACTGTCCACAGGGCTCTGCATCTTCAGAAACAGGAGTGAGTTTCCTGCTGCCTGGGCTGGTGTGTTTGTGTCATATCTTGTGAAAGATGAGGGCTGATACTTGCTTCAATCAAGCTTTCTCACTGACTTCCCCACCATGACATGTGTGACTGTCGTCTTCCGGGGACTTTATTTCAGTCCCCATTGCCTGCTGTGAAGAAGCTGATTCTTTGAGAGAGGGGTAAAGAGCTGTGCTTTTTCTAAAGGAGGAACCAGTGGATTTGTTTTTTTTTTTTTTTTTACTTTTTTTCCCCCTTGCATTTCCTTTAAAAACAAACTAGAATCCACATCCTTTTCTAGAACCCATGGTAACTAGTGGAACTACAATAAATAGTGATATATATAAATGTCAGTGAGTTCAGGCTGTGGTGGTTAGCAGGGAGCACTCCCATGAGTATGTGGGATTTTTAGGATTTGTGGGTTTTCACCCCCTGAGTAACCTGATCATGTAAAGAGCAATCGGTTATCAGCAAGTCGACAATCTGAAGAACCCAGGCAGCTCCTGCAAGCCCACTCATGGTTCTTGGCTCACTCCAGCCCCCTGCAGAAGACACACAGAGATCTTGCCCAGCGTCCCTCCAAGGCCACCTCCAGTTTCCCACCTAAGCATCCTTACTGGGTCAGGATGATGGCTTAGTGGTCCAGACTAGACTCCTCCTGTAGATGGAATGAATAACTCTGGGAGGGTTAGAATAGGAGGCATGGATTCCTACGTGAGAATGAAATGGGTTGGAATATAGGACTATTTTCTAACCAATCTCTAAAACAGACTTTGAAACAAATGCTGATTTAATGTGCCCACCCCACCTCCTATGACAAAAAGGAACCCTGGGAACCAGCAGATCCACCGATAATGTCAGAAGACGTGTTTTTTTGCTCACAGTTTCCAAGGCACAGACTGTGGTCATTAGGTTCCATGGCTTTCAGACCTTAGTTAGGCAAAGCAGAACATGCTAGCACAGTGTCTGGTGGGGCGAGGCCACCGTCCTCAGGTGATGCAGTAGTAAAAAGAAAGAGGAGTCAGAGCCCGTACACTTCAGGGACACACCCCATGACCCGGCTTCTCCCCCCCCCCCCCCCCGGCACCACACCTCTTCCAAGTTCTGCCACTTCCCAACACCACCAGGCCGGTGAACAAGGCACCTTTAGGTAGCCTTTAGGGACCGTTTCAGATCCAAAGGAAAACAAGACAGCAGAAGGGCTGGGGAACCCAGAGACATAGTGGGCACAGAGCCAAGGCCAGTGATTGCCCAACCTTCGTCAAGCAAAAGCAGCTTCTGCTTTCTAAGAAATATCACCTCCGTGGTGCATAAAGAGTCTATTTTCATTTTGTGTGTATGGGTGTTGTGCCTACATGTATGTCTCTGTAGCATGTATGTGCGCCCAGTGTTCTCAGAGGCCAGAAGAGGGCATTAGATCCCCTGAAACTGAAGTCACACGTGATTATGAGTTGCCACGTGAGTGCGAGGATGGCCTTTGCAAGGCCATCAAGTGCCCTTAACCACTCAACCATGGCTAAAAGAAACTACTAGAAACACAAAAATAGGCATTCAACACTAAGCCACAATACTCCGTGATGAGATCACCCCACGTGTAAATACTCCCATCTAACTGCTACAGGAAGTTTCCAGAGGTGTGTATCAGTGTCTTTATTTACCTCATCCCAGCACAGAAACTGTTCACAGCTGGCACTGGTCCACCCTAGACATTTTAGTACCTCTGTGTCCACTCAAAGATCACCCTCACCAAACTGGGGTCTGGCCTCTGCCCTCAGCTCTGGGAAGAAATCTCCAAGCTCTGGAAAGTTCTGTCTGATGAGACTATCTTACCTGAGGACATTGAGCCATTTGGTGTCAGCTCCTCTCAGGAGGGAATAGCGGTCAAGCAAGAGCGGCCACCATGTCTACACAACAGCCCACCCGTCAGAACCACGAGCCAGAGAATGGGTGAGCCCCCGCCTAGAGGTGCCCACCAGTGTCCCCGGGACAGCCGAGTACAGCCCCGCTGGGAGAGACCAGAAAGGTCAGGCTGTTCTTTCTGGGATCTGTACCTACCTGGATCCTTCCTCTTGAGGTAATCTGTGGGTTGAGGAGCTTTCTGAGCTCTTGAGTCTTTCTAGAAAGTACTCAAGCTGGTAACAGAGTCGAGCGTGGTTTCTGTACCTTCTCCGAGCAGACAGTGGCTCCTGGGCTGTGTTCTGAGGGATCTTAGAATTTCCCCAAACATACCATCTCCACCACTGGTTCTCAACCTGTGGGTTGGGACCCCTTCAGGGTGGCGAATCAGATCTCCTGTATATCGGATATTTACATCATGGTTCGCAAGAGTAGCAAATTTGCAGTAGCAACAAGAGTAACTTTATGGTTGGGGTCAGCACAGGAGGAACTGTGTTCAAGGGTGGCAGCATTAGGGAGGATGAGAACCAGTGTTCTGAGCTGTGGTACAGACACAAAGTGCCTCTCTGTCCTATGCATGTATTACCTGAAAGAGATGGGCGCTGTAGACATTCTGGTTTTAGCACTTTTAAAAAAAAAAAAAACAAAAACAAAAAACTGGTGTTTACTGGGGCCGTGAATATCGGTGGTTAAAGTGCTTATTATGCAATCATTAAGACATGGATTCAGACCCCCAGTACTGGGGGGGGGGAGCCGAGACAGACAGGCAGATCACTAACATTCAGTGGCCAACCAGTGTAGACAAAATCGGGGAATGCCAGGTTCAGTGAGAGAGAGAGAGAGAGAGAGAGAGAGAGAGAGAGAGAGAGAGAGAGAGAGAGAGAGAGAGAGAGAGAGAGGGGAGGGAGGGAGATATGGAGGGAGGGAGGGAGGTATGGAGGGAGGGAGGGAGGGAGAGAGAGGCTGTCTCAAAGTATAAGCTGGAGAAATGATTGAAGAAAACACCCAACGTCAATCTTTGACTTACGTATACATGTGCACAGGCCAGTACATCTTCATACCTGCATACTTACACACCACACACAGAGGGAGAGAGAGGAGGGGAGAGGGGGGAGGGGGAACCACACACACAGAGGGAGAGGGAGGAGGGGAGAGGGGGGAGATAGATAGACAGAAGGAGAACTTCCTACTTAATTTAATTTCACTCAGCAAGAAAACTGAGCAAGTTGTAGAAAGATGGAGAGGAGCTGACAGGAGAAATCTTTGTAAACACAAGGCTAATCCTCTTTAAGACGCAGACAACAGTGCTAAATCAAAAAGAAAAGCAAGCGTGTTGGATATACTTTGGTTTTCTTTAAACACTGTTGAATTTAATGTGTGTATAAATACAGGAGATTAGGAGGCATCGAAGAGGTAAGAGATTTGTGTGCTCCAAATTTTCCAGACAAAATGATGAAAGTCCTTAGTTAAAGAGTACATTGTTTTTAAAAAGAAACTAGGTGTTCCTAGCTCTGGCATTTTAAGAGCGATGGCCCTCCTGAAGGCCCTTTCTCTGAATATAGTCACATAGGGGTGGTGCTTCAACATACAAACACCAGGGGGACACAACTCAGTCCCAAGGGACACCGTTGCATTTCTCCTGCAAACACTTGACAGCCATCAACTAGGGGGCCAGGTTGTGTGTCTCCTTCCAGTGGAGCCTGGCTCCGCTCTGAGGCCGGCACACCTGGTCCCAGACTTACCAGCAGAAAGAAGTATGACTCCCTAATTGACTTTCAGAATTTTCCAGCGCAGTCTTTGTTCTTTCCAGCTTCCAGAAACATAGGAGTTTGCCGGCAGCCAAGTCTTTGGCATTGAGGGATCTGGACAAGTGTTAAGAATGTGGGCATTGAATCCGCACAACCCTGAATGCGAGGCTGTTTTGAGTACATATCATCTTCACGACTTTAAAAGGGGCCGGCCTCACCCTTACCATCTTTAACATGACATCAGCCACTCAAGGCATGACAGAGATAAGATTGATCGTATGATGCTCTGCCCCCTGAAGGTCCCCAAACGTTAGGCACGGGTTGGGTTGTTAGTTGTCCCACTAGACAGCAAGTGAACCCTAGGGGACAGCTTCAGCCAGCTGAGTCCTGAGATGAACCTCGCCTTGGAGGAGCGCGTGCCCAGCCACGCTCCGGCATTCAGGAAGTTAGAGGCGGTCAGCAGCCAGCCCTGTGTTCCTCCAGGGCCTGTGGCTGTTGGTGGAGCTGACCTAACTGGTCAGGTCTGCTAGGCCTGTCCCTAGGGCAGGAACAGAAACTCTGTTGCAAATGCTCCTGTTGCTGCCCTGATGGGCCATTTCCATCTCTGCATGGCAGCTGCCGCCCTCCTCCTTCTCTCCCTCCTCCTCCTCTTCTGTGTTGACTTGGTGTTTGGTCTTTTTGAGAATCTCATACGTGTTTTCATCACATTCAGTATCATCCCCCGGAGCCTCCCCATCTTCATATCCACCCAACTCCATGCTCTCTCCTCTGCCCTCTCTTAAGAGGAACAAAAACATGGAGTCCAGTTTGCATTGACTGAGTTCCCTGGGGTGCAGTCAATACAGAAAACGCCACTCCCTTGAAGGAAAGAGGCTTTCCCTCACCCAGACAACCAAATGCCAATGGGTCCTGGGTTAGGGGTGGAACTTCCTGTCCACCTCCCCTCCCCCATGCTGAACATATATATATATATATATATATATATATATATATATATATATATATTGTGTGTGTATGTATGTGTATATGTGTATATATATATATATATTATATATATACATTATATTTGGGGGGGCTTGATCGTGTGCCCATTCTGCCTTCTTTAAAACAACAGTGACATCCTTTGTTCCCACAGGCGGCTATGGAAGTACACCCTAACTTCAGGTGGGTCCCTAACCTCTGGGGAGATGGCTGGATGATCAATTCTGGTTTCTGTAATGCTGGTCCAGACTCGGAGAACAGGAACCGTAGTGGGGTGACGGGCAAGTGTGGGCAGACGTTAGTAACTACCTAGAAAGATGGGCTCAGAGGGACCTGAGGTCACCCCAGAAAGGTGTCTGTGTGTCATTCTTGATGTCTGAGACACCACAAATGCCAGAGCCTTGACTCAGTTCAGCAGGCCACGAATAAGCCTTCATTTAGGACCCAACTGTGCAGCCCAAGGTAAAGAGAGCGCCCACACTTCATGTTGATGTGTCTGGATCGCGGAAGGAGCCGGAGGCAGTGCGTATGTGAATGCTTTCTCTTCTTAATGCTTGTCCCTCACCCACTGTGGGGGTACTTTTCCAAATTAAGTGTCCTTCTAAACCCCAAAGTATTGACTGACACAAAGAGTATCTGACTGGTTTTATACTCTCTTTTTTAAAGGTTTTGTATCAGTGACCTATGAGCAAACAAACAGAGGAAACAAAGGTAGAGTCTAAAAGCTAGGGGTCTGGCTGAGTCTGGCCAGCTCTTCTGAGTACTTGTCATGTGATGCCTGTAAGGGATGCTCAAATTAAATCAAATTTATGAGCAGCTTGATGGCCCGAAAACCACGGGATGAAGAAATCTTGCATGATCATTTTGTTTTCCAAGCTGAGTTTCCCAAGCAGATGATGAAAGCAACCCTCATGACCAGATGGGTGAGCCTGGAGACAGAGCTACCCCGGCCACTGCTCCCAGGAAGACTCCGCTGCTGCAGGCAGGAAGAGAGTCTGATTCTGTCCTGAAAAATAGTTCCTCCAAGTCAACAGAGTAGCCAGCCATCTCCTTAAAAAAAAAAAAAAAAAAAAAAAAGTTGCCAGGATGCTGGATGCTGGGGCCCCTCCCTAGTCCAAGCTGGACGGATGTTCTCCTTCAGACACTATCTCCGAAATGGTGTGGGTCGCCCTGGGGTTTGCTGTTTAATGAGGCAGAGATTCCTTCCTTCATTGTTTCTGTCCCAGTCACAGGTAGGAAGCTCCTGCCCCTTTAATCCAGACCTCAGGAATTAGTGGGAGCGAGAGCAAGGGACTAAAATTTAAAGCTAACATTTGTGAGGGATACGATTGCTCCCAGACAAAGGCTGCCCGCTTACTGCAGCCTTTCTCACTTGTAGCTCCAAAGGCCCTACATCAAATGAACATGATCCAAGTGTGCTGCTCATATGTGGAAATATCACAAGGAAGTCTAATGCAGCACACCATTAATGTATGCTAATACAAAAGAACTGTGTGTTCACTGGATGGAGACAAGAACTCTAGCTCAAAACTGCCATATCGGCCTGCAACCACAAAGCTGGAGTGTCAGGCTAGGCCCCTGCTCACGCTCCTTCTGCACTGCTAAGAGACAAGCTACAAGAGTGTGATGAACTGGACAGTAAGAGAAGCGGCCTTGGCCTTGTACCAAGGAAGAAGGAAAGCTTTTAGGTGGCACATTTGCTTTGAAAATATTCATGCTAGCATGGTTTGCTAGAGAGTTTTATCCCTCCCCCCCCCAATCTCCTTAATGCATTACATTCTAACTTCAATGCCCTGGAAAATATTGAGTAGACAGGACAAAATCCATTAGGCTCATTGATTTATGGCTTTTCAGCATTTTGAAGGAGCAGCTCTCTTGAAATCGGTTGCACACGGCAGTGCCTTTTAGAAATGTCTGGTATCGCCTGTAGATGATTTATGCCACGATCCCCTAATTGCTGCTTTTTGCAGAGAGGGAAAACATCAGTGTAAGGCAAGTGCAATGCCCCGGTCTTCTCCACCCCGTGCTCAGTACGCCCATGAGCTCCGCACCTGCCGGGCCTCCTCCTACTGACCGGCCTCCAAAGGCCGTGGCATCTGCTTTGAGGTCATCCATGGGGCTGTCAACAGAGTCCAGCCACAGCTGTACACACATCCTCTGGGCTTAAGTGGGAGCCAGCTAGTGTCACTTCCCATTGCTCATCTGGTGACAGCTTGGGCAGGCCTGCCTCTGCTTTGCTTGCACACCCACTCTGCCTTTCCTCCTGAGGTGGGAAAGTAGAAACATCCGCCTCCTGCCCCGTGCACCTCCTTAGAACTGTTATGTTCTCCTTCCCCAGAAGCCCCCAGAGGAAAGCAGACTCGCGATTTGTTTATTTTTATTTTATGTGCACTGGTGTTTTGCCAGCATGTGTGTTTGTGTGAGGGTGTTGAATCCCCTGGAACTTGAATTTCAGATGGTTGCGAGCTGCCGTGTGGGTGCTGGGAATTAAACCGAAGAGCAGACAGTGCGCCTAACTGCTGAGCCGTCTTCTATCCCCAAGAAAGCAAGTTTGTGATGAATGGCCTTGCCTCCCAGCTCCTAGCAGAAGCCCTCACGTACAATAGGCGCCTTGTAAATGTTTTTTTAAGACATTAGATCTCACACGAGTAACTAAGGCTGGGTGGGACCTCTTTCAGCAAAGAGCCTCAGTCCACAGATGTAGGGTCACACGGACCAGCATGGAACTGATTGCTGTTCTTGCTTCAGGAGCCCTTGAGAAGCTCCCCAACCCCCAACAGACTTTCTTTTTATAGTCCCAGATACCAGTTCTTAGAATGGTGGCCTCTGGGGCCATAGCAGTTGGCCAAAAGTAAGTGTTTCTGGTTGTGAAGGGATACAGCGGCAGAGAGTTGTCCTCAAGCCCCTTTGCCTTTATCCAAGGAGCCAAAGGCTATGAGATATATCCGACCATGAGACCTGGGGGTAAAATCATAGTGGGCCAGGTGCAGAAGCTTCCAGAGAAAGTCCCTGACCACAAAAGTCTGCTATCTGAAGTGAATAATGGAGAATCCGTGCTGATAATGAGTTCTTCTCTTCCGCCACGCCGTCTCCCCCAACTCAGCAACAGCAGACCCCGGGCATCTTGCTGTCCTGGGATGGGGAGCTCTGTGGTACTTCTGAGGTTCACCTTCTTTCTCCTTCCCCGCGGTGTTTCCACCTGGTGTAGCTTTGCAAGATGTGGACTGTCCCCCTGCAGGGCCTTCCCTAGTCCACTTCCTAGGTATGGAGTCCGTCAGTTCCTGACCACGGTCTGGATTGGAGTTACCGCAGCTTGGGGTCAGCCACAGCCTGTGACCCATCTGGGCTAAGAGATGCACAGACAGAGACTCTCTGGGAGGCTGTTTCTCCCTCCAGGAGGCTGCTGCTGGGTCCCCCTGGAGGAAGAGTGCAAAGACATCTCTGGAGATTTATCAGCCACCCCAAAGCTGCCTTTGTCCAGGTCCCTCGGAAGTAGAATCAGGAACCCTGAGGGCAAGAGGTCTGACTGTTCTGTGACAGTAACTAGAATGATGCATGCCACACCGTCCAATCCCAGCCACTCCAGAGATGGTTCCAGGCAGGCCAGAATGGCCTTCAGTGATAGGAACCACAGTTTTCTTTCTGTGAATGAGTCATCTTGGACTGGAGGGAAAAGGAAAGTCAGAGTCATTACAAGGAGCAGTACATCCTGACTCAGGCCCTTCTGGGACGCCCTCTCCAAGCTGGGGTCAAAGGGATTATTTTTAAACCCTGGGCCCAACACTCCCCACTCTGTCTAAAGCATTACGGTGCTGTTGCTTTCTCTTAGGACCAAGTCTGAGCATCCTGTGTTTGGCTCCAGAGTGTCCCCAGCCTCTGTGCTCAGTCTGTGGACTGCTCTTCCCTGCCCCCTCCCACCCCACTTTCTCATCTCCTCTGCCCAGTGCTCATCTCTGGGAAACCCACCCTATGCCCCTCCAGACTCCACTCTGCCCACCTAATGCTCCCCCAGCCTCCACCCTGCCTCCTGTGACCCCTCAGCCTCCACCCTGCCTCCTGTGACCCCTCAGCCTCTACCCTGACCCCTGTGACCCCCTCAGCCTCTACCCTGCCCCCTGTGGCCCCCAGCCTCCACTCTGCCCCCTGTGACCCCAAGCCTCCACCCTGCCCCCTGTCCAAATGCGTACCCCAAGCCTCCACCCTGCCCCCTGTAACCCCAAGCTCCACCCTGCCCCCTGTGACCCCAAGCCTCCACCCTGCCCCCTGTGACCCCAAGCCTCCACCCTGCCCCCTGTGACCCCTCAGCCTCTACCCTGCTCCCCTGGGTCCCCCCAGCCTTCACCGTGCCCCCCCAACCTCTACCCTGACATGATCCTTTGCCATTGAACCTCCTAGACACAGTTCCTCCCTGACCTTCACCTCTTGGTTCCTAGGCATGAGGACACTTGAGCAGGGATGTGTCTGTTGTCCTTTTAGCCACAGCAATGTGAGCAAGAGTTACTGTACATTTTATTAAGAGAATACTGCAGAATTCACATTTTTAAGGTTCTTGAGCTCAGTTGGTCACCGAAAATGCACTAAGTCCAGCCTTCAGTCTCCAAGGTTTCATAAACCAGGTGTGGTGGTACAGGCCTGGAATCCCAGCTCTTGGGAAGCAGGAAGATCAGAAATTCAAGGTCCTAGCCAAGCATGGAAGCAAACACCTTTGATCCCAGCACTCAGGAGGCAGAGGCATATGGATCTCTGTGTTCAAGTCCAGCCTGGTCTACAGAGTGAGTTCCAGAATAGCCAGGGCTACATAGAGAAACCCTATCTTGGAAAAAAAAGAAAGCGGGGGGGGGGGGGGAGTAATGGAAAGAAAGGAAGGAAGGAAGAAAGGAAGGAAAGGAAAGATTGATCCAAGGTCTTCCTCTACTACATAATGAGTTCAGCGAGTTCAAAGCCACCTTTGGCTACCTGAAACTCTTGTCTATATTTTTAAATTGTAGAATAAGGCTGTGGTAGAAATCCCCAAAGACCCATCTTCCTGGTCCGCAGCCTGCCCTGTCCCGGTACGTAGAGCCTTTCCAGTTTCTAGGACAGTTTTCCTTCCTTTACCACATGACAACCGTTCCCGAAGGACTTGCAGTGTCAGAGCCAGCCTGCCAGGGGAAGAGGGTCTGCCAGGTCCCTTCCAGCATGGCATCCGATGTGACTCTTGCCTCAAGAGGAAAGTTTAGTGGTATTTTTCCATCTTAAACCCTGAGCCGCCAGGGGTAATTCCACCTCTGTGCTCCCCAAAGGTCAGCTCGGCTTCTCCAGGAATTACCTCTTCCTCTTTTTGGCTGGCATCCACCGAGTTGAAAATCACTTCTTTTGTTAGCTTGGTCTGCTAACCAGCTTCCTACCCACAATCCCTGTCCTTGTAAGTGCTCCAGACAAAAGCTGAACACAAACCCTTGTTCTGGCTTGCCTGTGTGTCTGTGGTCGCCAGCAATGCTAAGCCTGCAATTCTTTCTACTTCGGATTCCCTCTTCGCTCCACGTTCATTTAACCAGGGGGGTGATTCCTGTCAGCTGCTGGCATGGCTGTTTCTCCCCATTAGGTAACAACTCAGCCCAGGTTCTCTTTGTCTTTAGTCGCCAAGCGAGGCAGAGAGGGACCCCGCGACGAGGGATGAAACTCAGGTGGCGCGGCAAGCGATGGCTGCTCACCTGCTCGGGCCGGTTTGAAGTTTGGACATGTGATAAGGTGACTGACTATCAGTCACCTTGGATGAGAAGTCACACCCACACAATTCCCACAAAATTCGGGACTTGAGAAATGTTCACTTGTAGCAGGGGTTTTTTTTTTTTTTCAGACAATATGAGTTACACGATCTGCACCCCCATCTCCATGCTCCCCACTGAATGCCTCCAGCTCAGCCTAGGGCCTGACTTCTGGGTCCCATCTTACCTCTTTTCACCGCCCTACTTTATATGTATTTTTAGCTACCTCAAAACTCTTTGTTGGGGCACGGATGATAAAATCTTTTTCTGATAGTCAAAGTTTCCTTAATCTTATGAGACCAGATTCTCTCAAGAGAGTACTTCAAAAATCCACATTTAAAAAAAAAAAATAATAATAATCAGAAAGCCTGACAGTGGATCTGTGCTATGAGCTGATCTGTCGGAGTTAGTACTGCGGCAAATTCAATTTCTCATCATTTAACTTCTCCCAGTTCTCAGTTCTTCCTTCCGGAATTAAATCTGTCATTCAGGTCCAGCCCTGGGAACTTTTCCCCCAGGGACCAAGAAAGCCAGCCTCGGTGAGATACCTGGCAGGTTTCTCAATTTACCTCTGCGTGAATATTGAATGTGAAACTTCGGCTCCCCATTCGGGAAGTGAGCAAGGACATCTTGGCCTTGGGAAGCTTCCCATCCCCCAGGGACGACTGCCCAAGTGGACACCCCCTCCACCGGAAATGGTTTTAGTCACACTTCCAACGCCAAATGTGTGGGCTTTTGCCTCAAGCCAACTGATGCCCACCTCCTCAGCTCTTCTTGATTCAACTAAAGTAAAATAGAAGCTACCTGGAGTTATTAGCACAGAGCCCTCAGCTTGAGGAAGACTGAAGGGCCTCCTCACTTCTGACTCCAGGCCTCCTGTGTTCAGTGGTCAGATAGACCACATTACAGAATCCGGGGAAGGGTTCCACTGATGATTGCCCGTTTATGATAAAGCAGCAGGAGCATCTACATGAAGGAGATACAGGGGACAAGCTATGGAGGAGGGACACGGACCTTCTGTGCACTTTCTGAGCACGCCTCTGTGAGTTTACCAACATGACAACTCCCCGGCTGTCTTCTAGAAGATTCTATGGAGGGCCCATGTAGGCACGGCTGATTGAATCGTGGCCACTGGTGATTAACTCAACACCCAGTCGCTCTCCCCTTCCTAAAGATCTAGAGATGAGTTGAAAGTGCAATCTCTTGTCAAGTGGTCTCTCTGGGGATCAGCGATGTCCAGGGGGGACCCTCAGCCATGAATCATGTCATTGACATACCCAAAGTCCTCCTGCCACTCAGAGAACGTCAAGGTTTCTAGGAGCCCGAGACAAAGACGCAAATGTGTGTGATAATGCCTTCCCCTGCTCATCACAGCTCGGTGGGCACGGCCTTTCCTTATGCTGAGCTGCCTCCTGCTGATCCACAAGAAGCCAACACTCATTACATCCCACCACCTCTGTTCTGGATTGTCACACCACAGGAGCAAAAGAAGATGGGCATAGTTAGTCAGAAACTGCTGTAGCGAATCTCTGAACTGACCCCGTGCTGTGGGTGGACATCTCCACGGGCACAAGAGTCATTACTCCATTATCCATCATATGCAAGGCATCGTATACACAGTACAGGGGAATGCTTATTTTCTAGAAGAGCAGTCTCCGTCATCAGTGTCCACTCAGCAAAGCATGAGCGTCTTTGATACCTCCCCCCAGGATTCACATACACTTTCCTCTCTTCCCTCCCTTAATTGCTTACTGTTAATTATTTATTATGTATTTATTCATTCATTCATTTTTAAAGATGAAATCTCACAATGTAACTCGGGTTGGCCTGGAATTCACCAAGTAGTTTAGGTTTGATTGACACTCATGGTAATCCTTCTGCCTCAGCTCTCCTGCTATATTATATGTGTGAGCCATGATACCTGACTTGAATCCCCTGTGTGTGTGTGTATGTGTGTGTGTATGTGTATGTGTGTGTGTATGTGTATGTGTGTGTGTCTTTGTGTGTGTGTGTCTGTGTGTGTGTGTCTGTGTGTCTGTGTCTGTGTGTCTGTGTCTGTGTGTGTGTCTGTATTTGTGTATGTGTCTTTGTGTGTGTATGTGTGTGTGTGTGCCTGTGTGTGTGTCTGTGTGTCTGTATGTATGTGTGTTTGTGTATGCCTGTGTGTGTGTCTGTGTGTCTGTATGTGTGTGTGTTTGTGTGTGTGTGTCTGTATGTGTGTGTGTCTTTGAGTGTGTGTATGTTTGTGTGTATGTGTCTTTGTGTGTGTGTCTGTGTGTGTGTCTGTGTATGTGTGTGTGTCTTTGTGTGTGTATGTCTGTGTGTGAGTGTGTCTGTGTGTGTATGTCTGTGTGTGTGAGTGTGTCTGTGTGTGTGTGTCTGTGTGTGTGAGTGTGTCTGTGTGTGTATGTCTGTGTGTGTGAGTGTGTCTGTGTGTGTGTGTCTGTGTGTGTGTGTGTCTGTGTGTGTGAGTGTGTCTGTGTGTGTATGTCTGTGTGTGTGAGTGTGTCTGTGTGTGTGTGTCTGTGTGTGTGTGTCTGTGTGTGTGTGTGTGTGTGTGTCTGTGTGTGTGTGTGTCTTTGAGTGTGTGTATGTGTGTGTGTCTGTGTGTGTGTGTGTCTTTGAGTGTGTGTATGTGTGTGTGTCTGTGTGTGTGTGTGTCTGTGTGAGTGTGTCTGTGTGTGAGTGTGTCTGTGTGTGTGTGTCTGTGTGTGTGAGTGTGTGTGTGTGTGAGTGTGTCTGTGTGTGTGTGTCTGTGTGTGTGTGTCTGTGTGTGTGTCTGTGTGTGTGTGTCTGTGTGTGTGTGTGTGTGTGTGTGTGTCTCAGTCTCCTTCCTTCCCTTTTCCTATCTTTTTTTCTTGATTAACACTGGCGATTGCACCTCCCCCGGAGTTAGAACCCTGACCCCTGAGCAATAAGGCATGCCCCACCCTCAAGGAAGGAGCTTCACGGATGTTTCTCCAGAGAAGACAGACAATGGCGGCAGTACCACCCTTACACCTGTCAGGACAGCCAGTATTGAACAGGCAAAAGTAAACTCAGGGTGAAACAGGAACCCTGACCACTGGTGCTGGGGTCTAAATCAGTGCAGTCATGGAAAGCAGGAGAGCAGGAGTTGGCCACCCTCCCTGTGGTGGCTAACAGGTCAGCGGAGGTGGTGGCTGGAGCATGCTGGCCTCCGTGGGTGTCTGGGTTAGTGGTGCTTCTCCCCACACTGCTGTTCACTCTTTGGCTGAATAAAATGCTCTGTGGGCTGGAGAGGGGACTCGACAGCTGAGAGTATATACTACTCTTTCAGAGGACCAGAGTTAGTTCCCCAGTACCCACTTCAGGTGGCTTGTCCCCCATTTCCAGGAGGCTCGACCTCCTCTTCTTCCTAAGTCTCTGTTTCCTTTATTTCCTTCGTATTGATCCAAGAAAGTATATGGTTAAGGTCAGAGTCGGTGTGGGAGGCTTCTGCCCAGGACATAGACACAGGCATGAGAAGCGTTTGTGAGTACTGGGTAACCCACACTGGGCCTCCTCAAGATCACTTAAGTTGACGGAGACAGGGCTGTACGCAAGCAGCCTGACTCGAGATTATGATAACAGCTATGCTGAAAGCTGCTGAGATAGCTTTGCCTCACATGCCTGAGGGCCTCCTTTGGAGCCCCGGTCTCCACCCTAAAAACTGTGACGCTGGCCCTGTGGCTGGGAGCCAGTCATGTGGCTCAGAGTCCTGTGGACCCTTGGAGCTCAGTCCAGAGAGCTCCCTGTCCCTTGACTTCTGTTGTCGTTTCTCTACAGAGTCTCTGCCACGCCCATTAGATGCTGAGTCAGCACCCGGCATTCGGGGTTCTCTGAGAGGATGTGGGGGTAATGTGTAAGTGGGCGTGAGCCTTTAAAGGGGGTGGACGGGAGGTCCTGGCTCTCCTGCCCCCGTGTGACCTTGCAAGTGACACTCCACCTCTAGGCACTTTGGCTTAAATACTGGGATGCCATTCTCTACTTACACTATGTTGTTTCCTTAATCAGACTCATAGCACAAAGGACTCTTAATGATTCCTAGACTTGAGTATTTTTCTGAATCACCTGTAAATACCCAAATAGGGTCACCCAGGCCTGATCGAAAAGAGTCTACATTGCCAGGCATCGGCCAGGTGTTCCTGATGCAGATGGCTGACACATAAAGCATGGACAGTCGGGTCAAGTGTCACCTACTGTTGTCACTGCTGCCACCGTGCTATTACCGGGAGAGATCGGGGAATGATGTATGTGTCATGCAATGGGACGATTCATCTTTGCTTTCTATCTATAATCATCTGCATTCTATTACAAACATGTCAGCCCGAAGTCTAAGGTTTTCCAAGCGCTTTTGGGAAATTCCAGACTTCAGGTTCTCCTTGCATAGAACAACCAGGTCCAAGACCTAGAATGGGCAAGGCCTGCCCCAAAGATGAAAGGCATCCTGCCTCAATCCTTGCAACCAAGATAAGGCTACTATGGTAACCACAGCATCCATTTAGGGGAGAGAACCTCTTCCCAAGTTGTGGCTCAGATTATTAAAGTGTTGGCCCACCTGGCTCCATCATTCCATCCTTCCAAATGACCTCTTGTCAAAGGAAAAGTGGGTCTTCCAGAAGAGCAATTAGTGGACCTCTGTCTGTCTTACCTCTGTCTCCCCTCTCTTCTTACCCTCCCCCTGCAACTGAGGCTCTGGTGATAGTCCCTAGACATTGTAACACTATTTCTTATCTCAGTCTCCAGCAGTAATAACGCTGAGATATCTGCTGCCGTCTGTTACTGCAAAACTGGAGTAGAAAACACATTGCAGAAGCTGTGGCTTGGATCAAAAGGGCAGGAAAGAGAACGGGCACTGCAGGCAGCTAAGACGGGCTGGGGAGGGCACCTGGCATGAAATGTGGGGTAGGGTTCGCTGGGAGGAAAGCCTTTGCCACTGGAGAGTATGGGAAGACGTAGGCTCCGGAGACTAAGCTGTCTATGGCCAGCACCAGGCGCATCCTGCCTGCCTGAGACAGACTTCGCTGCAGTGGGGTTTGTGCAGAAGTGTGGCCAGATGGGAGCGACCAGCTATTCTTTTTCAAGAGGGCAAAGCAAAATGTCATGAGATGGGATGGGATAGGATGGGGTGGGTGGGGTGGGATGGGATGGGGTGGGGTGGGGTGGGGTGGGGTGGGATGGGATGGGGTGGGGGGACCAGGAGGATCTTAGGCTAAAAGACCAGCAGATCCCACACCTGTCCAGGGGTCAGAATCACTGATGTCTGAATGAGAAACCAATTCCCAATACCACCCTGCCTCCCTTCCCCAGCAGCGTGCAGAGGGACCTGGCTGCTCCTGCATGCGTGTGTGCACACGTGTGTGTGAGTGCGTGAGTGCAAGTGTGTGAGTGTGTGTGAGCGTGTGTGTGCAAGTGTGTGAGTGTGTGTGAGCGTGTGTGTGCAAGTGTGTGAGTGTGTGTGAGCGTGTGTGAGCGTGTGTGTGCAAGTGTGTGAGTGTGTGAGCGTGTGTGAGCGTGTGTGTGCAAGTGTGAGTGTGTAAGTGTGTGCAAGTGTGTGAGTGTGTGTAAGCATGTGTGTGAGTATGTGTAAGCATGTGTGTGCGTGTGTGTGCAAGTGTGTGAGTGTGTGTAAGCATGTGTGTGTGTGTGTGTGTGTGTTGTGTGTGTGTGTGTGTGTGTGTGTGTGTGTGTGTGTGTGTGTGCGCACTCATCCAGTACTTGGAGCATGCTAGTTGTGGTAATTAATGAGTTAATTAATCTTGACTGTCAACTTGACGGATTTTGAATCGCCATGGAAACACACCTCTGGGTGTGTCTATGAGGGTGTTCCCAGAATAGTTTAACTGAAGAGGAAAACCTAGCTTAAATGTGAGCCGTTGTATCCCACAGCTTGGGATTAGTGTTTCCTTGGTTTAAGATTAATAGTCATCCTTTGGAAGATGTGGATCTCTGCAGTCTTTACAAAGTGAAAAAAAATGTAATTCACAGAGAAGTCACCATTGTCTGGCGTTTTGCAAACATTAAATTGAGCAGTGGAGTGAGTGAACTTGTAAAGTTCTACTCTTGTTTGTGTTAACTGAGCATATATTAGTATGTTTTGGGTTTAGTTCACTGTTTCCGGCCTCCATCATTTGTGGGCACCGGGGCACAGCAACAGGCTGCCTGCGCAGACGCTGTGGGGTGAGATGGTCTCAGAGGTGACCAGATTGAGGTTGATTCCCAAAGCCTACAGTCCCTGCAAAAGCTGGGCTTTGGATGGGAGACAATGAGGACCTCCTAGTGTGTGTGTGTGGGGGGGTAAAGGACAGCAGAGAAAGTACCACAGAGTGATTCAGCTTTCTGCTTTTGCTGTTGCTGCGGACCTGCAAGGATACTTTGCAGGGGTCTGAGGTAGATACTTGTGCATGTGTGTACAGGGGCACATGTTGGTGCTCGTGCACGTGTGCATGTGTGTGTGTTCCGATGAGTGTGCATGCGCACTCATGTGGCGGTCTGAGGTCAGTGCTGAGATCTTCCTTGGTCACTGTTTTTTGGTTTGTTTGTTTGTTTGTTTGAGGCAGGGTCTCTCACTGAGGCTGGAGGCTCTGCAATTTAGCTAGAATGACTGGCTAGAAAACACAGCGGGGATCCACCCGTGTCTGCCTGACTGTTGCTGTGATTATGGGCAGAGGCTGTCCCAGCTTTTCCAGAGGCTCTGAGACCTGAACTCAGACCTGAACTCTGCTTACGCAGAGAAAAATTTGCTGCCTGAGCCTTTTCGACTAGCACCTCCCGAAGTCAATTTTAACAGTTTCAACAGTCCCTAATGTTGGTTTTATGGAGACTGGTTTTATGGAGACTTTTCTAAGGTCTTAGCCTGTCATTTCAAAGAGCTCCTCAAAATTATCTGCCTTAATTATACGTTTAAAGATTTACATTTAAAATTTAACAAGATTGAATTTATAACTAAATCTCTTAAAGACTGAACTGAGCAAATGGTCAGGAGAACTAAGTTATGCGTTAAATATAAAACCACTAATACAGGGCCTGAAACCCGGTGAGTAATCAAGTTCAACTGCACAGTCCTCATTGCTCCTGGGGGCCCTAAGGCGTTGAGTGGTTGAGCACGGGCCGGACCACCCACCTTCTGATTTCAAGCCAGTGCCTGTGCACATCGCACCCTGTTTCCATGAACTCCTCGTGACTCTGGTGGCTGTGTCACCCCCTAACTATATCAGTGCAATTTCCAGGTGTCATCACCGATATAATTTTAAGACTCAGCTCATAGGATGTGTAATAAAATACGTACAAAATTTTTTCAGTTGGTCGAGAATTTCTCCACTTAGGTGAGAACAAGCAAGACTCAACAGAAAGCCTGACCAAGTTCCCTTTTCCAGCGGGTACCAAACCCAACTGACTCCACATAGAGCGCTTCCTCTTGGCGCCCTGACTCCTCACTTGGTCTCTGAGGCACCTCCATACACTCCTGGAAACCCAGGAAGGCCCAGAGCTGCCCACATAAGCACCTCACTCCCTAGGGTCCTGGTTGGGTTACCAATAGGAGTGACAGTGGCATTTCCTGGCTCACACTTATCCTTTCTGACCTCAGGAGAGTAATGAGCTTGGCAATGAGCCAAGTGGCGGGGTAGACCAAAATGGAACACGTTTTAGTGTCGAGCAGACCCATATCCATTGCCTGGTTTCACTGTTGCACGGGCTGTGTGATTTGGACGGGCTATGTGATCTGGCTTGTGAGGGAGATGTACTAAGAGAGCCTAAGGGGAGCAGAATGGGAATCATGTGTGTCGAGAGCCTGACGTAGAGTGGGTGCCCCATGACTCACAGCGGTCAGGGATCAGTTAACACTGCAATCTGCCTCCGTCAGAGGTCTGCACTCTCCTGTATTTTCTTCTCTCCTGTCTACACGGAATTATCTTCTTTACAGGTGCAAACCCCCTTTCCCTCGTAGTAAACGACACTCTTGCTCCCGCTAGGATTTGCTGAGCCAAGAAAAGATGACTCAAGCCTTCAGATCCCTGCTTGATTTTTGAGCCAGGAAAAGCTGACTTGGAAAGTCTGGCATTAGCAGACTCCGGCCTGAAGTTTCACTTTCCTGAGCCAGGAAAGAAAAAAAAACCCATTTTATGTATCTTTCTTCTTTTGTGAAGTTAAAGACAATACTGTAAAAGACTCACTTTAAAGGGAAGATGTGCAGGCACTGTGTCTTGAATGCAAAATGTCCCCTCAGCTCGTGTGTGTGTGAGCACTGAGTGCCCAGTTGGTCACTGGGGAAGGATCTTGAGAGTTCTATATCCCAGCTGCTTTCGGTTATTGACCACAGGTACAGTGGAACCAGTCCCTCATGCTTCTGTCCCCATGCTCTCCCTGCCTTCATGTGTCCCCTCAAACTGTAAACCAAGATAAACCCTTCCTTCTGCCTCAACCCCTATGTGGCTGTAATCGCGTCTGCACCATGACCATTCTGTATTTTAGAGGCTGCTGGGCACAGAGTAGTTAACAAATAATGGTCCCGAATTTCTCCTTCCAGGAGGTATCTGTAAATATTAGGTGTCAGGGGGCCATGTGTCTACCCAGTAGAACGATCTGTTGTCGGGAAATTATTCTTCCTGCCAGCGAAGAGCAACAGATACCTAATGGGTGGTAAATAAGAATCTAGGAAACCATAGGCTGATGGATGTTTATTTGGGGAGAAATCACTTACACCAGAAACATGACCGCCGCAGGTTCCCATCCCAAGGATGCCTCCAAATGCTCTCTGCCTCCGACCAGGAAGTAAGAGAGCGAGCTGGGGTCTGGGACTCCAGACCTAGTCCTCCCGCCCCCCCCCCAGGACACGCCCGCACCTGTCGCCATGCCCCCGGTGGGCGTGGTCAGTGCACCAGGTACAGGTGGGTGGGTATCTCAGTACAGATACCCTCTCCCAGCATTAGCCCAGGGAGAGGTGGGGGTGGCCGGAATGGGGAGGCGCCCTGCCAGGAAGAGAGGAGGGGTTTTAACCCGAGGCACAAGGTGAGGGGCAGACACCTCTACAGCTTTTTGGAAGTAGCCAATTCTGACTGTTAAGTAAAGAAAGACATGTTTGATGCTTGAACTCTGAGCGAGTGCATTCTAAAAGAAAAGTGATGCTCAGCACAGAGAACCAGAAGAAACTGGATAAAACACGGCTGCCACACGCATTTCCGCTGGACTGTCTCTTCCTCGCCGAATCACGCCTTATAGAAATTGTTCGTGTTTTTAACGTAACACTGGGTTTTTTTTTTTAATTGTTTGAGAATGTCATGCATGTGTATAATATATTTTAATGCCAGACTCAACTCCCACCCCCCTGTTCACACTCTGGAGGCCATGTGACCTGGGAGGGTGGAGCCTATACAGTACGAAATGAGCACACATCCACGGTGAGCAGAGGGTGATGCCACTCCCCAGCTCAGCCTTGTACCTATGGGCTCTGAAGTAAAATTCCTAAGTAAGGGTTGCTCCACCCTCCCCCATAACTCTTCTGACACTGATGTCAAGGCGTCAAACGCTGGAGTCGGAACATGGGTAGGAAGAGGAGGGTGGATAGCCATCCAAGCAGACTGACATACATCTGAAACAGAAAGAGCAGAGACATGTCTACAGTGACCCCTGCCAACTTCCTGACCAGGCTCCCAACAACTCCCCGCTCTCCACCATATCTGACAGGAAACATCCCCTACTGGCCCGATGGCTCTGCAGTTACAGCTTGCAGGAAACTGTTTCAGGAGGCGAGAGCATTTCCAGCAGGAGCAACAGTCCCCAGGAAAGGAAGTGCTACCCTGCCCAGGAAGTTCTGTCAGGGAAGCTGTTGTCCGGGCCACATGGCCCTGGCATCCTGAAGGAAGTGAGCCCGCCAGCTGTAGCACACTGGCGGGGGCTGCTCAGGAGATGAGGTCAGAGAGTCACCTCACCTCATCGTGGGCCTCAGATTCCAAAATCGAGGACTTTAAATCTGGCTAAAGTAACTGTTGGAAGAAAAAACATGTGGGCGATGATGCTATTGTTATCCTCGGAATTGCCAAGAGGCCCTGAGAGGGTCCTCCGCTGCTCTGGAGTCAGAATGCAGTCACGCCATGGAAAGGGACCCATTGAGCTCTCTGCTTACTGACGGGACGGCCTTGGGGACAGGGGCCTACTCACACATCCATCAGCTG
This sequence comes from Cricetiscus sungorus, assembly GCA_030556225.1. Taxonomy (NCBI): domain Eukaryota; kingdom Metazoa; phylum Chordata; class Mammalia; order Rodentia; family Cricetidae; genus Cricetiscus; species Cricetiscus sungorus. Next base: position 7,573,876 of record JANBXA010000738.1, on the reverse strand, counting down.
CCGAAATGCAGGGAGCAGGCGTGGCAGCTCTCCTGATTTAGGGTACAAGCATAATTGTCACTGCCTTGCTTTCGTGAGGAGCGAAGGGTCTCTGATCTGCCTAAAGAACAGCTGGGTCAGCCTCGCGCAAGTTTCTAGTTGCAGTATTGAAAATGGTGTCTGTGCCCATCCCGGTATTCTTGCGACCACAAAAGGATTCTCCACAACATTCAAAGTAACCCATTTCTCCTGGCCAGTGAGTGGTTAGATATGAAGTTGACATGATCCCCAGCCTTGATCCCTGAGGTGGGATGGAACCTGCTGGGGAATTCTGGAAAGGAGCGGGGTGAGGAACAGAGAGAGAGAGAGAGAGAGAGAGAGAGAGAGAGAGAGAGAGAGAGAGAGAGAGACAGAGAGACAGACAGAGACAGAGACAGAGAGACAGAGAGGGAGGGAGAGACAGAGAGAGACAGAGAGAGAAAGAAAGACAGAGAGAGAGACAGAGACAGACAGAGAGACACAGAGAGACACAGAAAGAGAGAGACAGACAGAGAGAGATTTTCCCTCAGCCATCTCTTTCCTGTTGGCCCCTCTAGTCCTGAGTGTCAGTCCTTACTTCTTCTTGTGGAGAGGCGACTGGGACCTTGCGAATGCGTCTCTTCATTGCGATAAAGGCTATCAGTAGACTGGCAAAGCTGTGCCGTTGGCCTTTTTAGTGCCCTCTAGGGTTAAAGGAGAAAAAGACCCCTTCCCTACTGTTTGGTTTAACTCACTCAGATTATAATGTGGCCATCGCTGGTTTAAGCTGGAATGTGAGAGATCTAAAAGCAGTTCTCACAAAGATACTGTTTTGCATCTTGAAAAGAAACTACTACTTCGGAGGTTTGGGGCTTTTGTTCCTAGGAAGCTAAATGCTCTTAACCCTAAAGTTCGCCTTTCATCAATCAATATGTGGATACTGGTTGTAAGACAGATATTGACAATTATCCTTAGGAGTCTTGGGGAAATGTCTTCCTGTGCAAGCATGAGGATCTGAGTTCAAATCCCCAGCACCCATGTGAGTTCAAAAGCCCAGCATGACTGCTCATGCCGGTAATGGGAATACAGAGCAGCAGAGCTTGCTGGCCAGCTACCATAGCCCAAAGAAGGGGCTTCCAGGGGCCTCTGGCCCGGTGAAAAACAACCGCTCTAAACAATGAGGCAGGGGTGACAGAGGAAAATGCCTGTGGCTTCCTCTGGCCTCCATGGCACACATACCCACATCACACACACAGCACACCACCCTAGGAGAGATCTCTTCAGTCATCAAACCTCAGGCTGTGATCTCTGGTGCCACGGAGAGACGGGAGTAAAGAGCTCAGTCTCTAGCCAGGCAGTGGTGGTGGCACAGGCCTTTGATGCCAGCCAGCACTTGGGAGGCAGAGGCAGACAGACCTCTGAATTAGAGGACAGCCTGGTCTTCAGAGTGAGTTCCAGGACAGCCAGTGCCACACAGAGAAACCCTGTCTTGAAAAACAAAACAAAAACAAAGAAGAAAAAGAAAAAGCTTAGTCAGCTTTTTAGTCACACCCACCAGATTTTTTTTCTCTGTGAAACTAAACTTTGTTTCAAATATGACCTTTGAGATGAGACATAATATCAGCTGACAGAGAAGACTGTCCCCAACAGCCACAGACGATAACAGAGAATGTCTGCCAAGGCAAGTTAGGTTCTGCTTTATAAAGCCATCCTCGCTGGTGTTTACCTTAGAAGTCATGCGTCTCTGTCCTCCTCATATCACAGAGCTCCACATAAACACAACTTCCTCCATCCACTGCCATCCAGGCTGTCACGACAAGGCAGCAATTTTGTCAGCCAGCGCACGAATGCAGTCCTTCTAATTGTCAGTACTGGCTCATACTTTTCCAAGGTTCTCAAGATCCTTGGACTTTAGGACTAGAGTCACTGCTGTGCTCTGATACTCTTCTGAAAATGCACGCAAGGCACGATGTTCTCTAGTTAGCAAACCAGTGTGGTTCTTTGGAAACTATGCCGGAGAGACTCTGAGCTGCATCCCTAGGGGGCAACATAGTCAAACACATTGGAAGGATCTGCTTTTAGCCAGTAGAGGGCGACAGTCACGGGACAGAATATTTCCTCTGGGGTATGTATGAAGGTGTGCCAGTAAAGCAACAGAGGCAAGGCTGAGAACCCTGAGCAATAATCCAGCTAAGTGTGATGGTCATTCCCTTGTATTTAAGCATAATGGATTTGTGTTAACGCTATCTCACGTGTGGCTACTTCAAACTGTAGGTCATTAATACATTTACAAACAACCTCCTCACCCAGGTAAAAATACTTGCAATATATTATTTACAATTTGCTGTTTTCCCCCATAAAAGTAAGGACAGTCAAAATAGCAATGATAAGGATGAACACTTACGTAGTAAGTCTAGAAAAATGAAGTCCCTTAAGTGCCCACTGTTATTGTTTAATCTCTATGTGCGAGACTCAGTAGCCACTGCTGTCATCCCAGATTCACATTCAGGGAGCAGCTACACGATGGAATACTGGGTCTGAGTCACACTGTGACAGAGCTTAGAGCAGGAACCGGGAGGCAGGGACTGAAGCAAAACTACCAGGGCTCAGCCTGCTTTCCTGTACAACTCAGCAGAGCTGGCACCACCCACAATAGGTTGCTTCCCCACCCCCACCATCAATCATTAATCAACAAAAGGCGCCACAGACTTGCTTACAGGACAAGCTCTTACCTGATGTCCCTAGCTTATGCCAAGTTCACGCCACACGCGCACGCACACAGACACACACACACACACACACACACACACACACACACACACACACTAACCCTTCTGCTGTCCTGGTTTCTACCTACACAGCCATCCTGGCAAAATGGCCCTGAAGGAAGCTTTTAAGACCAGTTTAGTAAGGGGATGAATGGGGTTTTGGCGGTGTGGGGCGGACGGATTCTGGGTCCAAGGAACAGCGTTGGCAATGGAGTACTGAAGCACAGAGGTCCCTGTGGCCAAAGCTCGGGTCTGAGGAGCGCTGGTGACAAGAAGGCCTTTAATTAAGAAGCAGACATGCCAAGAAGCACAGGCATTATTTGGCAAGCTAAGAGAGAAATGGCAACATCAGAAATGTGACTTCAGAAGCCATGTCCTGCCCTGTGGAGAACTCAGCAGGTCTGCAGATAGAGAGCTCACTGCGGGGGGCGGGGCGGGGCGGGGCGGGGGCGGGGTCTTCTGATGGAGCCGCCTAACTTCCCTCTGTCCCAGGAGGTAAGGGGCAGACCAGAAGCCTCTGGAGACAGGAAGCATCCAAGTTACTTGAGGTGCAGAACAGGTCAGCTTTATTGACTAAGCAGTCACCAATGAATAGGAGAGGCATGCGCCAGGGATGAGGCAAGGATTCTAGCCTGTGTCACCAGGCAGATGGTGACATTTTGCCCTCAGTGAGCTTCACGGGGGGACTCTCCAGCTTATTAGTGTGCTGTGATGTTGGCACGCAGATGCTGAGCGTTTATGGGCTGCGGCCAGCGTGAGCATTGCCAGGATAACGATTAAGAGTAAGCTGGGAGCGGCAGGGAGCCCCACACCCACAGCTGGAATTCCAAGGTGAGGCCAGCCCTGGAAGTGTGCACCCATGACATGTTGTCCTTCAGAGAAGGAACAGACAACCGGAAGGGGCCATGACCACGTCCTGAGAAACTCCACAGGTAAAGGGCCAACAGAAGAGCAGGAATCTCCGAGAGCTTTGAAAACCTGGCAAAGACAGAACAGAACAATGGAGTCATAGAGTATGAATGGGGAGCCCCCCCCCCGGGAAACCAAAGAGAATAGGGGCTGACACTTAGCCATCCATCCGACTTCTCAAAAGAAGGCGGTGGTCCCGAAATCCATGAACGAAGATCACCTGAACTCTAGGAACGATGGGGCTGAGAAAGCGCCCAGCTGTTGTGCTGGAAATGACCCAGATGGGCTCCAGAAGACCCAGTGCTAAGGGCTCAGCAAGTCTGAAGCCTGGGTGATACCATAGCCCTTGTTACAAGTTAAGCGATACGAACTTACAGAATGAGTTATGCTAAAAAGAAAGGCTGTAGACAGCTAAGGCAAACTCTTCTTACTGAGTGTGGTTTCTTATCGCCCATGCTGCCCAGGTGGTTCCCATACATTCTGTCCGCGGGTAGGGACTGCTGTGTAACTGAAGGCCACCGTGCGTCTCTTCCCAACTCACTCACTCATCTCTGTTAGCTATCACCAGATAGCTCGGTGCTGGCTTTGGTGAAAGTGCTCATTCCGCGAGAGTCGGCAAACACACACCTCAGAGCCCTTTTTTTCCACGCAGCTGGCTGTTAGCGCCAGGGTACTGCTGAAACCGAGCCTGGCCCTTCTCCCCCATGGGAAGCATCCAGCAAGACGAGACTGACCCACAGTAGCTCTGATCACAATCGGCCTGTTAAGCTTTAACCCCGCCAGTAACCAGCTTGGTCATGGGTGGGTGTAGCAGAGGTGGTCCTCCACCTCAGGGGTGCTGGTTAATGGCTCTAGGAACTGTGTAGGTAAGGCCAGCCAGTGAAGACACAAAGGGCTTTGTGTCACAGGGGAGATAGAGTCCAGCTTCCTGGCTTAACGCTGAGTGCTAGATTCCAGGCCCAGAAGAAACCCAGAGTTGGAGTAAAAGTCTAGCTGGTAGCCGCCTGCACTGTGCTTGCATAGTACAGAAAGCAGCAGCAGACGGACCTGAGGCCCTTTCTCAGGTGAGGAGGGATCCCCGGTGAATTCCCAGGTCCCCTTCGCATTGCCTCTCAGCCTGGCCTCGCAAGTCTGTCAGAGACGATGGAGAACCAGGATGTCTGACAGCCAAGCAGTGGGGTGTGATGTGAGGGTTAATAAAGAAGGGGGGGAAGGGGGAGGAGAGAAGAGGACGGGGAGGAGGGGAGGAGGGGGAGGAAAAACCAATAAAAATTTGTTTTTTTTTTTTTAAATTCATTGACCAACATGAATCATTGATGTACGAGTCGCTTGCTACTCCCCACAAGGGAAAAAAGACAGGGAAAAAGTAAGGACATGGTCTAGAGAGAATTAGATAATAAGAAGCCATCCAAGTGTGTAGCGATGTATTATTTATGATTTATCAAAGCTTGCCTGAGGGTACAAAAAGCAAAGCCAGCCACCCTAGTTAGCTATAGACGCCACGACACATCTCTGTTAGTTCAAGGCCACACTGAGCTACATGAAGTATACCCAGTCCTAAAGAGAAACAGCTCACACAAAGATGATCTCAGCACTTGGGATCACACCCATTTAATCCCAGGACTCATGAGAGGAATCTAAGACAGGAACAGGGTCTCAGAGAGGCATTCATTCTCCAGCCACACTAAGGATAGGAAGGCAGTCAGCCTCCAGCCACGCTGAGAGCATAGCGGTCTGAGTGAGTCTGCGGAGCTGTGAAGTTGGTGGTCTGAGGCTCACCCCTTTGGGCTGAGCACAGGTAGAGGTGAGAGCTAGTGGCCGGCTACTTTGCCTCACCGGCCTTCAGCTTGAAGCTTGACCCCCAACATCTGTCTCTGGGTCTTTTATTTTTCATGCTACACAAGTGGGCCGGGTTCCGTTACTACTTCTGTCTGTAGTTCTAACCAATAGCAGCAGCACACTCAGCCCACCACTGGATACAACCCAGATGTGCAGCCCGGGCCAGTTCTAGGTAAGCAGCTGACCGTACTGAGGGAGTTGAGATGCTCTTCCTTCTTTAGTTCCTTTTTGTGGTGCTAGTTTCGGAGAACTTATTTTTGGAGTACTGGGGACATGTGTCACTTTTCCAGTACGGGAACGCCATGTATCAAGACACTGAGTGCTCTCTGTTGCCAATTCCGAGTCGCCACTTTGCTATTGTCTAGCACTACGCTGTACAGCAGGAGACAGTTAAACATGAAAGGGGCTTTTGAAAAAGAGTTGAGGGTACGGGGTGGGAGGATTGTCTGAAAGCAGGTTTCCAGGCATGGCAACAGCAGCCCCAGGAGTGACTTGGAGCCCTTGATTCTCTGTGTAACATGGAGCTAGTCACACCTGACCAGTACCTCGTGCTGTCATCAGCACCCAGCAGAAGCAGCTGAGAGACCCTTCTCACACGCAAAGAGCTTTGGAGGCTGGAATCTCTGCTTCCACAGCAAGTAACTGTGTCTTAGGAAAGACAGAAGACAGCAGAGCGAGAACTGAATGAACAGTGCAATGCGTAAAGGAGGCAAAGGCCAAACAGCATTGAGAGTGTTGGTCAACAACAAGGCTCTTGCCTCAAGAGGATAAGAGATCATTCATCTCGAACAAACATGAGTGCCATGGCTCCGGGAACACAGACTTAGGTCACCCCAAGTTCCAACATGGACGCGGTTTCATGAAATTTTACAGTCGCAGAGCTAAGATCAAGGTGCTTTTTAAAATACGTTGGTGGAAACATGAAGTGGGCAGTTTTAACAAGGAAGGTGTGGCATCGTAGCTATAGGCCTCAGATGCTATCTGGTGTCTTTTGGTTAGTGGAAACTTAGAGGTTTGTTAAGATATTGCATTCCAAGGTTTTCATTCCAAAGGTTTTTATAGTAGTAAGGATGTTAGGTGGGGAAATGGGAAAAGGAAATAACTATTTAGTGATCTAGAGATACCCCAAGATGACTTATAATTAGGGTCTGGATCTGCAACATTCCAAATTGTCCAGTCATAAAAAGTTTTGTGTGTGTGTGTGTGTGTGTGTTTTTTTTTTTTTTTTTTTTTTATCAGTTTTTGCAGACACAGCTTCTTTCCAGGGATTCTGCTTCATAAGCTCAGGGCACAGGTGGGCTCTACAGCATTTTGAGCTCAGACTCCTGTGCTGGGCTGAGAAGGAGATAAGGACAGGGCAGAAGCACCCTTAGGAGTGGTGCCCACGGCCACTTGTAAGCCGAGGGATATGATTTGTACCCAGAAGTCTCTTTCTTCTCAATGACGTGGCTGCAGTTTTGAAGACGGGGCCCCCCTTCTCTAAAGGAGGGTTAGCAGAAGTCCTCAGAGCCTCATCAGATGTCCCGGGACAGCAGAAATTAAAGCAAAGCAAGCACGCTGGCCTCTTTCCAAGTCACTACTGTACAAGGAGGGAAAATAACATGTTCTACAAGCCTTGTAAGTTTCCAGTCACTGAAGACTATGTTAACTAGTGTGTCAGCTTCATAGGCATGGGCAGCTTGTCCAGGGAACGAGAAATTCTCCAAGAGCTGGCTTTCTGTGGCAGCTTATGTTGCATCATCGGTGAAAAACAGTACATATGCAGAAAAGTCATCCGGCAAGGCGGCAGCCTCTTTTATCTCTCGGGGTGGCAAATTTGGGAAAAGTGAGTTCTTGACAGATAAAGGCAGCTAGTACCTTCTCATTAATGTTGGTTCCTCCGCTGCCACTCAAGGCCCTGTAAGGTCCAAAGTTGTCTTCAGTGTCAACCTTTGTCCTCCCTAACGGGAGTGGGGCAGGGCAGAGAGCTCAGGGGCGGCTCGCCTCCTCTTGGTCACTTGCGCAAGGACCTGAGTATGCCAAGGAAGCCTGTTCAGGGAGGTATGCTCTGTCCTCCCCACCCACTCCTCCCTGAAACAAGCCCCTCAGGAAACCCAGCCATAGGGAGACAGACACAAGCGCCTCAAACCCCCGGAAATGAGTATGGTCTGAGTGTGGATGTTGACGGAGTTGACCTTCAGCTAAAGCCAGTGAATTCAGAAAGTACCAACCAGAGCTTCCTCATCCCAGACGACTGCAGCCTGAAACTGTCTCCTACAGCGACCACCCACAGACATCAGCCAGGCCATGTCTTCATAGATGCTGGATATAACCAACACATTGAGTTTCAGGGCCACTGCTGGCATGACGTCTCCATCCAAGTGCATGGCCATTGGGCCCCAGCTTTACACTCCTTACGACATTCTGCTCTGTGGGTTGTGGTAGGAAGTCCTTCCCAAAGCAGGGTGATGGTGGTGGCGTAGGGACAATATTGATTGACAAGTCATCACCTTTCCCAGGCACGGTCCATCTCCTGCCTCCTGAATACTCAATGATTGTGTGTGTAGAGTGGGGGGGTGGGTTGGAGCTCCTTTGGCATGAAGTAAAAAAGAAAGGGTTTGAGACAGCTGCCATGTGTTCCCAGGCCAGGCCAGCCCATAATAAAGACATTTTCTGCATAGATCTCCAACCCTTCTCCATGCAGTTTAGATAGGCACAAGTAGACACAGGTCGCTGTGGAGAGAAGCCCCACTCCCTCAATCACCATAGGCAAGGTGAGACTTACAGTCAGATCTATTGGAACAGCCAGCAAGGGGCAGTGGCTGGGGTAGGCCAGGCAGGAAACCATGAATCTAGTGACTCTGATTCACTCTTCCTACCTAGAAACAGCAGGTGAGAGCCCCTGATGGTCAAACCCATTCTTTTCTCTGGCTCACCCCTGCCTGTGAACCTGCCTGATTCCATCAGCCGCTCAAAACGCCTGGACCTCTGATGCCCGTAGACTTGAAAGTCTGTCTAAGTCACAATTCCTCAAAACACTAAGGTGTGATCGCGTGAAACTTTGTGGGTTAAGAAATATGACCAGGTCCCTCTGTGCTCACTGGCAAATCCAGAACTCCCCTCCAGGGTGGTCCTCAAGCTGCTCAGCCTCACCCCTGCTTATTCTGCAAACACTGTATTTACAGAAACCACCAGAATCTTGGCAGGCAGGATTTCTAAGGCAGACAAGGCAGGAAAGCAGAGGTCAGCGCTCACTGGAGAGGATGGCATCCTGAAATGTCAAGGCCACTGCGGAAAGCTCCGTGCCCAAGTTATGCAAATGTATACTCACTTTGTATATGCACCGAATGAAGCTAGTTTTAACTCTGAAATTCTGGGTCTAAAATAGCCCGTTGTGTCATTTCCTATACCTGCACCCTTCTAGATGTTCCCATGCCCTGTCCTGCTCATACTCACTGGTTTTCTTTACCTAGGAATGACTGACAGACATGGAAAAACACAACCTTCACTCTGAGTCCATAGGGCTGTTCCTTGACAAAACTGGACAGGTCTGGAGAGGGACTCAGCAGTTAAGCTTGTGCTTTTCCAGATCCGCGTATGAATCCCAGCACCCACATGGGATGCTCGCCCCTGCCTGAAACCACAACTCCAGGGGATCCAACCGAATCCAATGCCCTCTCCTGGCCTCCAAAAGAAATTGTACACACACATATAACACACAGAGAAATTCATGCATGTACATGTAAGTAAAATTTTAAGGCTTATTTTTTTTAAAAGCTAAGGAGTAGACGTAAATTGCCAAAGCAGTAACTTAGAAAACGGACTTCCTTCTGACCCACCATAAATTGGCTCTCTGCCCCCAGCCATGTTCAGAAGCCTTTGTTAATAATGTATAGAGGAAGTAGGGCTCAAACCACATCGGGGCTAAAAACAGTACTGGTTGCTGCATGTGGTTTTTGTAAATCAGTTTTGGTACGTCACATTGTCACCTCAGATGTCTGATAACGAGACCAAGATTACCCGGGAGTAGGATGTACTGTCATACAGCACCTGCCCGTACTGTCTGATTTTTCCTTCAGGGAGCAATGGTTGGTTTGTTGGCTTGGTGGAATCTTCACAGGAAAAGCACAAAATCCTGCCGCTGTAGCAGGAATGAACCAGGAATGTTGTGACGAGGAGTGGCCCTGACATCCCTTTGTGCTGTATGGGATGAAATAACCAGGTGTCAAAAAACATGCAGCCTCCCTGGGCCTTGCGACATGAAGCTGTAAAACGTGCTGGCTGCACCTAATAGCCTTTGCAAAATATAATTCCAGATCCAGTGCTTTGAGTGTCTCCATGGAAATAATGCAAACTAACCAAAATAGTAACAGAAGCTGCTGGAGACCTGTTGTCGGTGTGTGGAGACGGGAGAAAAGCCGGGAGTTAGCAGGCCAGCTGGACTAAGAACATGGGTGCTCCTCAGTGGCAGCCCCCAACCCTACTCTTCCCACACAGAGACCTAGATCTGAAATTTAGGTGGCAGATGTGCCCACAATGACACCCCACCCACCTGCAGAACTCTAGAGGCCTTGAGTGCTATTTTTATTTTTTTTTCAATCACTTGAATGTAGCTGAGTAATTTTCCAGAAGGAAAGGACTTGGACTACATTGAGTTCGCATACTAAAACAAGAGCCAAAATCATCACATCGCCTGTATTCTTTCCTGACTCCCTTGCAGAAAAACTCCTATTTACTCATAAGGGAGTTTAGGGAAGGAGCGGGATACTGGGTGGTGATGCCTATTTGTAGCATTGGGTGCTTCAAACCCCCCAGTACAAAGCCTTGGACCCACAGGATGATTGGGACCGCATTTCCCCACTAAATCATGAAAAGAAAAAAAAAATCTTGTAGAAGCCATTTTTAAAGATCTCTCACAATCAAGATAGTATTTACAACACACACACACACACACACACACACACACACACACACACACTTTACAGAAGATTTTGAATAGAAATAAATGGTTGTGTATCTTGTCACTAATTCAGCACTGATTGCAGCATTGTTTGCTCGACCTAGAAGTCACTATGAGAGTCCATTCTAACTTGTTTTGAATCCTAACCTCTGAACACACAGTGACAGCTACTTAGTCATTTGTCCTGCTTACAGTAATTACAAGGGGGCCGGACTGACATATGTCACCTGCCCCTGTCTATGCATTGTAGACTAGAGTGCTCAACCTGTCTGATTTGGCCACTCAGTGGCCTTTCTAGAGAATGAAATGGGACAAAGAAATATTTCCCATCACTGGACTTGCAATGTGTCAATTCGGGTGCTTCCCGCATCCATGCCCTATAGTCCATCGCTTGCACTGAAGACCAAATGAAGCTGGGCTCTGGACCCAAAAGTCATAATCCCCAGGGCTTCCAGCCGTCAGTCCAGCTGGTCCGGAAGCCGGGATTCAGCTTGGTCCTGGCTCTGTCTCCTTTCTCCTTGTTTGTCCTGCCCTGGGTGGTTTTGTCTCATGACTAAAACAGTCCCGTTTAGTCCAAGTTTGTGGCTTGGACTCATATCTGTCCCTGGGGCTTCCACTCCAGGCATTGTTGACATCCAAGCCTTGCTCTGTGGAAGGCACTGGCTCAGCGCTGTCTGTTCAGAGGTTTCCTGTGGCATGGGTGATGTGGCTGTGTTAATGCCAAGGATGTGAGCCCAGCAAATGCTCTGGCCTTAGTGGACCATTGTCTCCCCCACTGTAAAAGGAGAGAAATCTCAGTGACCGTGGGATGAAGTGCAAAGAACTCCGGCTATGAGGTAGCCTTGGGATAGAGTCCACTTGGCCACTCCTCAGAGCCTCGCCCTCCTCACTGGATTGCTCTGAAAATGAAGAATGCAGGGAACTGCATCAGATATGTGTCAAGTACCAAATAAAGACAGCTTTCCTGCTCCTGTTGCTGTTACCGCCTCCTCCCGCCTGCCTCTCCTTTCCCTAGTAAGCATGAATGTGCTTTGTTATTTACAGGAGAAACTCAGAAAAGCCCCGTAAATAAAAGGCAGCTGGGCTGGCTGGCCTTTCTCATGCCCCTCAATGAAGGCAGTTAGCTCTCTGGCATGAAAAGATCCCTTCTCTGACCTGTGTGTGGATCCTTCATGAGCTACAGAGCAGTAGAAAAGGCTTTTTCCTCCTTGAAGTGGAAGGGATACAGCAAAGCCAGAGAGGGATACTGTTGACTCTAGAGACAACTAGATCTCTATGCCAGCCTGGGCCACTTAACACACACACACACACACACACGCACGCACGCACGCACGCACACGCACACGCGCGCACACACACACACACACACACACCCTCACCACATATACCCCACACACCACATACACCACACACACCACACACACACACACACACACACACCACATATACCCGCCACACCACACACACACTCACCACATATACCCTCCACACTACACACATCACACACACACCACATATACCCATCACACACCACACCAAACACACATACCATATATACATATACCCCGTATGCCACATACACATCACACACACACACACACACACTCACACACACATACACACACCACATATACCCCACACACCACATACACCCCACATACCACACACACACACACACACACACACACACCACATATACCCCACACACCACATACACCCACACACACCACACACACACACACCACATATACCCCACACACCACATACACCCCACACACACCACACACACACACACACACACACACACACATATACCCCACACACCACATACACCCCACACACACCACACACACACACACACACACCACATATACCCCACACACCACATACACCCCATACACCACACACACACACACACACACACCACATATACCCCCCACACTACACACATCACACACACACCACATATACCCATCACACACATACACACCACACCAAACACACATACCATATATACATATACCCCGTATGCCACATACACATCACACACACAGTTACACATACAGACCACACACATAATACAAAACACAAACATCACACGCGCACACACACACACACACACACACACACACACACACACACACACACACTCACACCAAACATAGATACCCACCTTTAAATATCTGTGTGAGGTGTTCTTATTAGTATGACTCTCCATGTGTCTTTTCCTCAGTAGTCTTCCTGCTGGGTTATTAGTTTGGAGAAAGATTAATCATCTTTGCTTAATATTTAGTACCTTATTTGGATTTTTTAGGAAGTGAAATTTACATTCGTTGCAAGTTAAGGGAACAATTTCTGAGAGTTCAGATGTTATCTGAATTCCAACTTCAACCAGGCCCCTGCTTCCTCTTCAATCACAAATCATATTTTAAATGAAAATAAAAGGGGCTTTCATTCTTCAGGCTGTTAAGGTGACACTACAGGCGTGGTTATGGCCTTGTTCCCAGCGTCAGGTCCGAGTTGGTCTTCTTGGCAAATGTTAAGCTAATGTTTCCCAGGGGTGCTTTGTAGACATGATGGGATGTCTTACATGTGTTGGTCACTGTCTCTGGCGCTTATCTGGCTCACCCTGTCACTAGCCCTCCAGCCCCACTGTATGAGCTGATTCCTGCCCAATCTACTCTGTAGACTTCTCAAAAATGGTTTCCTTTTTTTTTTTCCTTGCCCATATGGCCGGTGACAAATACAATGGAAGGAAAAAAAAAAAAAAAAAAAGTGTTTGGGGACAGCTAACCCTATGGCAACAAAAGCCATGGCTTTGCACAGCTGTGGCCTTAGACGCACTCTTTTCAAGTTCTGGCCCCCAAAAGCAATGAGCAGCAGCCTCCCCGGTTACCGTCCCGACCTCTGTTTTGGGGTCATCAGTGGCCGCGTTTCCTTTTTTAAAAGATGTTATATACATTTGAAGCAGATCCGCTGTCACTATTTGCACCTTGCCTCACTTCCTCTCCACACCCTGTCTTCTGGGGTGGGTGGCACACGGAGGAAAGCTCTTTCCTCTTTCCAGCCACAGGAAACACATTTGCAAAGAAAATGAACCCCAACAGCAAATTCCTCTTGCCTGCTACTTTAAAAAAAAGTGAACTTAGCTGGGCAGGGCTTGTCTTGATGACCAACGTAATGTGTGTGTGTCGACACCAGTTAGAAATGCAAAAGGGTTTCAAGACGCTCATAAGCAGAGACCGGACCTTTACAACCATAGTTAGGCCCGGTGAGCAAAAACGGGGTCAGAGGAGTCACACTGTAATTCTATGGTGCCATAGTCCCTTAGAACTTTCTATGGGACTTTCAGGCCCTGTCAGCACCAGCAAACACATTTTCTTTACTGTTGAGTGACAACACAGTTCCCCTCCATGATACTCAATTCACTAGGAACCCCTGAATCCATCCATCCTTGCACCAGAAACACTCGCAGAGTTCTATTACAAGGCATTTTCCCTGGGAACAAATCAATGTCAGGTACGACTTTCATGGACAGGAAATAGACTAAACAGGAATTTTACACACACACACACACACACTCACACACACATAGACACACACACTCACACACACATAGATACACATATACTCACACACACATAGACACACATATACACACCAGAGAGATACAGACACACACACTCACACACACACACACATAGACACACATATACACACCAGAGAGATACAGACACACACACTCACACACACACACACATACAGACACACTACAGAGACACAGACACAGACAGACAGACAGACACACATATATATACACACACACAGACACACCACAGAGATACAGACACACACACACACACACATATACACACACACACACTCACACGCACATACACACACAGACACACACAGACACACCACAGAGATACAGACACAGACAGACAGACAGACAGACACACACACACACACACACATACACACACCACATAAAAATTGACTCAAACCATAATTCCAGGTGAAGACAGAGAGGATACTGTAGGCAGAGGTTACAGAGCCTGTGGTTTGAGGCTGGAGAGCATTCCTCTTTAGAGAAAGCATGGCAGAAGGCCAGGAGAGACGTCGCAGAGACAGGGGGACGCACAGTGTGAGTTGAGGTGTTGAAGGGCTGGGGATCAAGGCAGAAAGAGAAAGGTGATAAATTTCATAGGCAGGCCTTTAGCCTGGGCAAGATGGGAGGCAGACGGGTGCAGGAGAGAGTCCCTGGAAGTGAGAGGCAGGAGACAAGGGCAGGGAGAAGCCAAAGTCTGAGGGTCAAGGCCACAGACACCATGAACGTTGGTAGAGGATGGCACGTCAGGCAAGAACTGGGGATCCATCCTCAGCTTGCTAATGAACAATACTTAGGCTCTGAAAGCAGCAGGGACATATTTTGCTGGCTAATTTGATGTCAACTTGATACACACATGACAGGCTAGAGTCATCTGAGAGGAGGGAGCCCCAGTTGAGAATGCCTCCGTAGGATCAGACTGTGGGCAAGCCTGGAGGCATTCCCCTAACTAGTGATTGATTGGGGCTGGCCCAGCCCATTGTGGTGGGGCCACCCTTGGGCAGGTGCTCCTGGGTTCTATAACAAAGCAAGCAGAGCAAGCCAGTAAGCAGCCCCCCTCCATGGCCTCTGCATCCGTTCCTGCCTCCAGGCTTCTGTCCTGTTCGAGTTCCTGTCCTGACTTCCTTCAGTGATGAACAACGATGTTGAAGCAAAAGCCAGATAAATATTTTCTTCCACAACTTGCTTTTGGTTATGGCGTTCCATTGCAGCAACACTAACCCTAACTACAACGCGTTCCCAGGGCAGGCTGGCTCCTTGGCGTGTGACCTGAGCTGCTGTGCAATTGGGCTCCACATTTTGTTGAAAGGTATGCTGTTGTCATATCACAGTACCTAATTGTGTATTCTCACTCTGCAGTGTGCCTGAGAATGACATTACCGATGCACCCGAGAGCTGAATGCTTTCTCCATGATCATGCAAAATCTCTCGTGGCTGATGGTCCGTGGGTGCCATGCAGCCCTCTAGGCTGTGCGTTTATATTTGTCTGCTCAGGCAGCTCCAGAGTGCAGAGAAGGCGCCTGGACCCAGCTTAGTGCCACTGCTATCTGCATCTCAGGGCTAACTTGTGGATAAAGTTCTTGAAAGAAGGGCATAGAAAACACACACACACACACACACACACACATATACACA
Source organism: Cricetiscus sungorus (assembly GCA_030556225.1). Taxonomy (NCBI): domain Eukaryota; kingdom Metazoa; phylum Chordata; class Mammalia; order Rodentia; family Cricetidae; genus Cricetiscus; species Cricetiscus sungorus. Next base: position 7,558,179 of record JANBXA010000738.1, on the reverse strand, counting down.
CGCATGTGCATACACACACACACACATATACACACGCATGCGCATACACATATGCGTGCGCGCACACACGCACACACACGCACACACACACACGCAGGGCTCACTGTATCCTCCCCTTGCAGACTTTAATAACGCAAGAGTTTTGAGTTCCCTACTTGAGTGAAACAGAAATTTTCCTCATCCAACTTTCACTTTTTTTTAATAAGTCAATCTAAAATTTTCCATGAATCAGTCAAGGCCAGTGGGGAAAAAAATAAAACTAAACGTAAATGTTTTTAAAAATTTTAAATGAGAGAACGTTTCAAAAATGAGTGATTTGTTTTATTTGGCTAAGAATATTATAGGAAAAATAAGTTTTGACCTAAAAGAAAGGTATGATTGAACAGGTTTATAAGGAAATTCATGAACACATCCATGTTGGCATTTCAGTAAGGAAAGAGAAAGCTTTACTCGCGCCTCAAATCCAGTGAGTTACTGATCGCGTGAAGGACGTGTAAAGCCGCTAAAGTCACCATACAAAATGCCTCTTTTCCTTTTATTGGAAATGGATTCCCCCTTATATAATATATCCTGATTATGGTTTCCCCTCCCTCTACTCCTCCCCACCCCCTTCCATTGGATCCACCCCCTTTCTGTCTATCATTAGAAAATAAACAGGTTATATTATCCTGAAGAAGAAGAAGAAGGAGAAGGAAGAAGCAAGAAAATGAAGAAGAAGAAGGAGGAGAAGGAGGAGGAGGAGGAGGAGGAGGAGGAGGAGGAGGAGGAGGAGGAGGAAGAAGAAGAAGAAGAAGAAGAAGAAGAAGAAGAAGAAGAAGAAGAAGAAGAAGAAGAAGAAGAAGAAGAAGAAGAAGAAGAAGAAGAAGATATACCTCTGGGTATATATTATGACTAGAAGGACCTGTGGAGTAAGAGGAGAGGAAAGTGTGTGTGTGTGTGTGTGTGTGTGTGTGTGTGTGTGTGTGTGTGTGTAACATTTTTTTCTTTTTTTAACCATCATGACACAACACTGGGACAAGGAACTTCCAAAGATGCCGTTGAGCTGGCTTTCTGTTGGCCATAGGCAGTCTGCCCGTAAGAGTAGTTTGTTTCCCCAGGGAGGCTCCCTTGGAGAAAACTGTTTTCATTGGCAGGTGGTTATCAGCTGGAGATTGTGTCTACGTTAGAGGTGGGGGCTGTGTGTCCACTTCTTTTGGTTCTGGAGCCCATCTGGTGCAGACTGGTACAGGCCCTGTGTGTGCTGCCTCGGTCTCTGTGAGTCTTATGTGTGTCAGTCCTGTCAATTTAGGGGGCCTTGTTTTCGTGGTGTCCTCCACCCATCTAGCTCTTAAATTCTTTCCACCTCCTCTCCCATAGGGTTCCCTGAGCCCCAAGGGGAGGGACTTGATGGAGACACCCGTTTAGGGCTGAGTGTTCAGATGTCTCTCACTCTCTGCTTATTGCCCATCTGTGGTCTCTGTATTTGTTCCTGTCTACTGCAGGAGGAAGTTTCTCTGATGATGGCTGAGCAAGACACTGATCTATGAGTACAGCAAAGACACTGATCTATGAGTATATGCCTGTAGGAATCATTTTATTGCTACATTCCTTTAGTGGAACAGTAGTATTTGGTTTTCCCCTAGATCCCTGGGCTATTTATGATACTTTTGTTTGTTTGTTTCTTTGAGAGAGAGAGAGAGAGAGAGAGAGGGAGAGAGAGAGAGAGAGAGAGAGAAAGGGGGTTCTCTGTATCTTTGGAGCCTGTCCTGGCACTCGCTCTGTAGACCAGGCTGGCCTCAAACTCACAGAGATCCACCTGCCTCTGCCTCCCAAGAGCTGGGATTAAAGGTGTGCGCCACCACCCCAGGCAGCTAGTTTCTGATTCTTGATCATCCAAGCATGAGTTCTATCTCATGGAGTTGGCCTTAATCAAATATTGGTTGATGACTCCTGCAGGCTTTGTGTCACCGTTTCTCTACCATATCTTGCAGACAGGCCACTATTGTAGATCTGAGTGTTCAGAGCGGGGTTACTGTTTGTTTCTCCTTTGTTTATACCAAAGACAGTAGCACAGAGGAGTGAAGCCTCTATGTAGGCACCAGCTTAACGTCTCCATGTTTAACGAGTCTGTAGATGTTGTCCTCAGCAATAGGCCTTGCTGTGGGTGTGTGGAGACCAATATGGTCTTGGCAACAGCCTGGGTTGTTTGGGGGTTTGCAGGGGACCCCTTTGGTCAACAACTCAATTAAATGCAACCCATTCTCATTACTGGAAACTCCATTGAGTGACAAGAGATGTACAGATGGGGCTCTGTCCCTCCTCTATAATTTGGTGATTTTGTTTAGGTTACACACACACACACACACACACACACACACACACACACACACACGCACGCACGCACGCACGCACGCACGCACCGCACGCACGCACGCATGCACGGAACAAGCTTCTGTATTAGGTTTCTGTGCTACCCTTGAATGGCCTTTAACCTTAGCTGTCTCTCCCATATTCTTCCCCTCATTCCCTCTCATACTTTATTGTTCCAGACCCCTCCCCACCATCAAAAACTATTCTATTTCTCTTTTTTAGGGAGATCTAAGTGCCACGCCCCTCTATACTGACACTCTGTGGTTCTACAGATTGTGTCTTGGTTAATATTGACCTAACAGCTATTATCCACATGTAAATAAGCACACACCATGTTTGGCTTCCTGAGTCTGGGATCCTCACTCAGGATGATTTTTTTTTTTCAGCTCTACCCATTTACTTGCAGATTTCCTGATATCATTTTTAATGGCTGTGTAATACTCCATTGTGTAAATATATCCGTTTTCCCTGTCCTTTCTTCTGTTGAAGGTCCCCTAGGCAGTTTCCAATTCTGACTGCTATGATTAGAACAGCAATGTCCATGGTTGAGCAAGTGTCTCTGTGGTAGGATGTCATGCCTTTTGGATATTTGCCCAAGAGTGGTATAGCAGGATCTTGAAGTAGATGAAGTCCCATCTTCCCGAGCAACTGCCACACTTATTTTCACAGTGGCTGTACAAGTTTACAATCCCACTAGCAATGGGTGGGTGTTCCCTTTACTCCACATCCTCACAGCCATAAGCTGTTTTCTTGTTTTCTTTGTTTTCTTGATCTTGGCCATCCTGATAGAATAAGGTGAAATCACTCCTCACTCCCTGACAGCTGAGGATGTTGAACATTTCCTTGTTTCTATGTCATTTAAGTTTCCTCTAAATTCTCTGTTTAGACCTGTGCACCATTTTTAAAATATTGGGGTATTAGCCCTCTATTGGATGTGTAGTTGATAAAAATATGTTCCCATTCTGTAGGCTGTCACTTTGTTCGAATGACGGTGTCCTTTGCCACACGGAAGCTTCTCAGTTTCATAGTTCCTGTTTATTAATTGTTGGTCTTGGTGCCTGTGCTAATGGTGTTCTGTTCAGTGAATTCAAAGCTGTCCCTGATTTCTCTTCTATCAGGTTCAGTGTATCTGGCTTTAGGTTAAGGCCTTTGGTCCATTTGGAGTTGAGTTTGTACAGGTGAGAAGTTGTGTATCTATTTCGACTCTTCCACATAAAGCCATCCAGTTTGTCCAGCACCATTTGTTGAAGATGCTGTCTTTCTTCCAGTGTGCATTTCTGGTTTCTTCATCAGACATAAGGAGTCCATAAGGTGTATGGATTTATGTTGGAGTCTTCAATTCTATTTCATTGATCAACATGTCCGTTTTTTGTGCCAATACCTGATGTGGGATAATATTTTTGCGCACTGTGAGGATGTGTCACCCTGATTGGCCCATAGCTAGGCAGGACTTCCAAGTAGAAAAGACACTGAGAAGATGAAGGGTAAAGTCACCAGCCAGATGGAGAGGAAGAAAGAAAGTACAGAATAAAGGTAATCAAGCCATGTAAAAGAATGTAGATGAAAAGATATGGGTTAATTTAAGTGATAAGAACTAGTTAGGAACAAGCCTAAGCTGTCAGCTGAACTTCTATCATTAATAATAAGGGGAACAGACGGTCGACAAAGAAGTCTGACTACAAATACCATGCTGTTGTTATTACTATAGCCCTGCAGTACGATTTGAGATGGGGGCAGGTGATACCTCCCGCAGCTCTTTGATTACTCAGGGTATTGAGCCCTGGCTTGGTGCTTTACCCCACTCCTGGCAAGCTGCACTGGGCAGCCTGAGAGTCTAGTCAGACTCTTCAGTCTTTTCCACTAAGCAGGAAGGCAAACCTCAACAGGATGTGGCACAGTTGATGGATAATTAGAGAGCACACGCCACAGGAAGCTGATAAAGCTAAATACTGTTTTCCTGGATGCTCTCAGAAGGAAGACTTTATGAGCATCATCATCAAGGTGACCTGTGAACGTGACCCTGACTGGGTGTGTCTCCACCCTCCCAGAGATGGACTCATGAGCATCCTCATGGGAAGGACACACAACTGTGTCCATCCAGTTTGTCAGAAAAAAAAAACGTAGATCCAGAAAGTTGCCTGTCGGGTTTACCAGTACTCCCTGTTAAATGTAAATTTCAGAGAAGTCACAGGGAAACAATTTCCATGCTTTGCATTCTGGAAAGCAGTTACATGATACATCACTCAATGGAAAAAAATCCCACTGGGGCTGCACAGATGGCTCAGCAGTTAATAACACTCGCCGCCGTTGAAGATGCAAGTTCAGCTCCCAGCATCCACACGGCGGCTCCCGCATGACTGCCCTCAACTCCGGTTTCAGATGATCTGGTGTCCTTTCCTGGCTTCCTCTAGTACTCATGACAGACGTACCTGCAAGCAAACTCCTCACAAGCACACAAATTAAAGTTGTCCTCGTTATCTACCTGGAAAGTCAAATTCAATTGAGCCTCTGGTCTTTGCCTTTTTACTTAACCTGGCAACTAGCATTGCACAGCGTCACATTGATTAGGCCATATAGAAGCATCGACAACAAATCCTACCATGGTCCTCCCACAGCATGTGAGCACGGCTTTTAAAGCTGGGGTCTGTTAGAGATGCTACTCACCTGTATTCTAGAGTTGTGGCCCTAGTTGTCAAGGAAACATGTTCATCCTGTGTATCTACACAAAACAACATGCAGTTTAACCGGGACCTTGCGAAGATGAGAGGGTGCTTCAAAAGGACTGAGACGCAGCCTGTGGAAGAGATGGGCTAATCTGATGCTATTTATAGGTTTCTAGGTTAGAAAACACTCAGCAGTGGAATTCCCCACCTTCAACTGGCTTATATCGGTTTCCAGTGAGTAAGGCACCAAGCACTGAAAACTGGGTGTCCTATGCGAGCACCCCTTCTCAGTGGTCCATCTGGGACCTTTCTCAGTGGCTGTGTGGTCCTGTGTGGTTGCCTGTGAGGCTGCCCTCCAGAGGAAGCCTGGGTCCAGCTCATGTGCCTCCCCAAGGCAGAGCGTGTCTCCCGATTCCCGCAGATGGCTTTCGTTTCTCATTAGATCCTCTGGGAAAGGTTGCCCGTGGCAAATGGGCTCTAGTGATAAGTAACCCAGGAAGAATAAGCCTTGAGATAATAGAATTTGTGTAGGCTACAGCCTCTCTGTTTTCCTTGAGAGAACTTCCCTAATTCTGCACTTGACAAGCAGAAAATATCAGCCTGGTTGGCTCAAAGTAGATGTCATATGCATGACAACAGTAACACATGTGTATGTTTGTGTGTGTGTGTGTGTGTGTGTGTGTGTGTGTGTGTGTGTGTGTACAGTGGCCCCCAAGCATGCTGCTTTGTCGTAGGACTGTGTTAATTTGAGCAGGAGGTAAATGAAAACAGATACCACAAGAAGTTCCCCCAGGACTTCCCCAATCTGATAAAAGGCAGGAAGTTCTCAGACTCACAGGCCACTACATGTCCCTTCTGGAGGAGCCCTGTGTCTGTGAGGAAGACACAAAATGCCATGATGGGCCTGTGAATGAGACACAGTAAAAGCTTGTTTTCTGCTAACAGTTTCCCGTGGTTTTCAGCTGAGAAAAACAGAACTGTAAGAGGAGTGGTTGCTGATGGCGAGCTCGCTGCTGGCAGCCTGAGTTCTGAGCCCTGTGAGGAAAAGGGGCTGGAGGGATCTGTACTGTGGGAGTCCAGGGTGCCATCTCCATTCCAAAGTACCAGGGACCCCCCATGCCTTTTGCTGTTATTAAGGGGCCCCTCTCACAGGATAGTTGGGGAAATTTCTTATTATCTTCCTTTTCGGTTCTTTTCTTTTTGAGGTGTGTGTGTGTATGTGTGTGTGTGTGTGTGTGTGTGTGTGTGTGTGTGTGTGTGTGTATGAATGTGTGTAGTGTGAGTGTGTGTGTGGTATACATGTGAATATGTGTGCATTGTGTGTGTGTGTGTGTGTGGGTATGAGTGTATGTGTAGTGTGAGTGTGTGTGGTATGCATGTGAATATAGGTGCATTGTGTATGTGCTTGTGATCTATATAGGTGGTGTGAGTGTGTGCATGAGTGTGTCTGTGGTGTGTGTATGTGTGTGTGTGTGTGTGTGTGTGTGTGTTTCTCTGGCTCTCTAATTACGTATCTCTAGCAACAATAGCTCAGGAAGAGCAGACTGCCACGACTTCCTACCCCAAATCCTTTTCCTGCTGTAACTTAGGATCACCAAGTTACTCTATTTGAGATGCTGTCCCATGGCCAAAGACACTCCGATGGCACGTGTGCACGTGAATTGCGAGCTCACCACTGTGAGCCGCAGTTGGCTGTTGCTGACAGGCTGCCATTGGCTTCCACACGTCCCATGACTTTAGCTGTTTTACCTCCTTTTCTTTTGTCAGCTTAAACATTTGTGGCCCTGTTACTTATCCTTATCCCTCTACTCTTTCATTTTCTGTACTTTCTCCACGAAGAAGTTTCTGGTCTTCTTACCTCTTGTAAATGTAAACATTTGTAATAAGCAGTGGTCCAGCATTCATTTCATTGAGAGCCAGATAGGCCTGGGCCTTTACACGATGTCTCAAGTTACTTCCCTTTCATTGTTACTTAATTTTATAACTGGGACATTGTATGTATTTTAAATAATGTGGGTAGCTGTGTAGCTGTAACACACACAAACACACACACACACACACACACACTGATGGAAATCTTATTTCTGGATAGCAGGGAACATTATATCATAGTCCATAGAGAAGGGCGAGTGTGTGTGGTGTGTGTGTGTGTGTGTGTGCAGACATGAGCTCTGACGTGTATAACCTGAGAGTCATGTGAAGGGTGTCTCACACAGTCTGCAGGGACTGTGAAAGCAGGAAGTAGGATGCTGGAGAATATCAGAAGCCCAGCTTTCAGTCCTCAAACACCTCCAAGGCAGCCATGCAAGCTGCTTGGTTGGATTGGAAAGGTACAGGGGACATAAACTTTGCCAGTAGGAAATTTCCCACAGAAGCAGATCTTAGAGCTTCATAGATCATGTTCTCCTCAGTTACCACCATACCAATGGGTTCTTCATCTCCCCCTGCCACCCTCCAACCACCACTGAAGGTACTCAAACGCTTGCAGCTGGGTCCTGCAAAGGGAAGGCTCTAGGATGTCACCCTAATCTGGATGTACCCCAGTATGCAGAATTTAGGGGGACATTTTCCAGAACCAATCTGCTGAGGTGTAAAGTCATGTCTGTCACCTCCTAAAGGGGACAGTGAGCACCTCCACCTCTCTGTGTTATAGTACAGGTGATTTGAAAGACCTGTCTCCAAGGGTTCTTGTGAGATGTACTCACTCAGTCGATGTCACCTGCTTTTATTCATCTTGATGAAACATTATAAAGGGAAATCAAAACTTGGAACAGGGAGTCCAGAAAGCTTTGCACCTCCCCTGTTGAGACCCAGTTACATTTTTTTTTTTTTACCCTTGGGCTCCATGAAACTCTAGTGTTCTTAGGTGATGGTTCCCCTTTTCTATTTAAGCTAATTCAAGTTACTTTCAGTTGCTCACGTCTGAAGATTTACTAATACAGATTTTAATGTCATAAAATAGGTACTGAAAATAGAGCTTAAGAAGAAGTAGCTGACGTAGCGACAGCATTTGGGGGTCAGTAGAGCTGGTGTTTTCCACAGCTGGTGGAATTGATCATCTCTGAGCCTCCCACTGGTTTACTCATGAGGATTCACAAAAATATAAGAACTTGCAACACCACTAGGCATTTACAGGAGGAAGCAAGAGGTAGGAAATTTTTCACTAACCTGGGTGGTGTGTGGCTGGGTTGCAAATGACTCTTGTAAACCTCACATCCTTGGTTTGTGAAACAGCGTGGCGGCGAGTGGCAGGAGAGAAGGCAGAGTGCCCTGACACCCCCATCAAAAGGTCCTATTAACATCCAGAGAGCACTACTCTCAGTGAGCTAATTTAAAATCTGTGTATGATATCATGTCAGGCAAAGGTTATTTACGTCACGGACAAACTGATTCATACGGACTCACCAAAAAATGCTCTCAGAACCGTGCATTGCCTTCTCTTTATCTGTTGAAAGCATTGGTGGGCGTTTCTGTTAGTCTATGCACTTCTTTATGCATGCCTAGACTGAGGAAGGACAAAACACACATGCATGTGCACACACATATGTGTGCATGTGCATGTGCACACACCATAGGCTAGAGAAGCAGCAAAGTGTACTGTATTGCCACCCCCTCCAAACTCTACCTGTTGGCAGAGCTCCCTCTACTCAGGGGACAGTCAATCGTTTTCTATCAAGGATGTCAGCTGACTAGAAGGCCAGCCGGCGTTATGGATATCTGTGTGCTTTACTCAGAGTCTACAATTTTAAGTGATGGTAACACCTAAAAGAAAGCAGCATCCAGACGGTCATTTGACCAAATATCAGACTACTACAGCCTGCTTCGGTACCCACTTAAAAAAAAAAAAATATGGAGAGGGGCAGAGCTCATGAGCCCCAACCTCAAGAGAAGGCGTTAATAACAGTTGGTAATTTCTGGAAAAGGTAAAAGCACTTTTCTTTAAGGGTGTGGCACCTGCTAGGCTGACCACACTCCACTGGGCGGAGGCTATGGATTGCGCAAAGGCTATGGGTGGCGCAAAGTGGCATGAGTTATTGATGAGCGCCAGTTTTAGTGAGATACCCTGTGTCACAAAACCAAGACGTACATCAACTGATGAACACACCAGCATTGACATGGGGCTTTCACAAGCCCTCTCCCTCCCTCTCTCTCTCTCTCTCTCTCTCTCTCTCTCTCTCTCTCTCTCTCTCTCTCTCTCTCTCACACACACACACACACACACACACACACACACACACACACGGATGCTCACGTGTGGTGGCTTGAATGTAGTTGGCCCCCATAGGCTTCAGAGGGAGTGGCACTATTAGGTCTTGTTGGAGTAGGTGTGGCCTTGTTAGAGGCAGTGTGTCACTGAGGGTGGGCTTCAAGGTTTCAGAAGCTCAGGTCAGGCCCAGTGTCGGGACATAGAACTCTAAGCTCCCTTCTCCAGAGCTATGTCTGCCTGCATGCAGCCATGTTTCCTGCAGTGACAATGACGGTCTACACCTCTGAACTGTAAGTCAGCCCAGTCAAATGTTGTTCTGCATAAGAGCTGCTGTGGTCGTGGTGTCTCTTCACAGCAATAAAAACCCTAAGACACCAAGCATATATACATATATATGATGCTCTCTCTCCCTCCTCCCTCCCTCCCTCCCTGCTTCCCTCCTTCTCTCTCTCTCTCTCTCTCTCTCTCTCTCTCTCTCTCTCTCTCTCTCTCCCTCCCTCCCTCCCTGTCTCTCCCTCCCCACGCCTCTCTCTCTCGCACACACGCACAAACAAATTAGCCACTGGACGTATAACAGTATTAAAGACTTGCTTAGCTTCTGCAAGGCCCTAGGGATCAATCCTTAGTAGCAAGCTCCCCCATCTAACAACATAGAACCCTACATTGTGCAGACTATGAGAATGGAGGTTCTGGCTCTTTCGAGAGTACGGTACCCTAAAGCAGGAAGGAGACAGGTGCATGGCCTTTTACAAAGGCCAATGCTTGGTAGTTACATTTATAAATAACAGCACACACACACACACACACACACACACACACACACACACACACCCTCCTTTTTGTTGTTTGTTTCTTTGCAGAGGAATTTGTAGGCTCCGCAGGAAGTTTCTGTGAGATTTACAAGCTATGAGTCAAGTGAGTGAGGTGTTGTGACTTCACCCAAAGGCATCCCTTGTCCAGTACTTTTCCATTTCCAGCCTTTTCCATGTTGGGTAATGGCATTGCATACTCCCCAGTTACCCAAGCCTGGAAGTAGGCCTTCATGCTGTCTCCTCCCTCTGTCTCATTCCCTATATCCACACAATCACCCAACCTGTCATGGCTGACGCCTCTCCATCCCTGGCTCCGTTACCCAGCCCCGGGTTCCAGCGCCCTTCACATCACTCCCTTGGACTCGCCCAATCCTAGTGGCTCTTTCCTCCTCCATTTCCTTCCTCACCTGGGGACCCTCCTGGGTTGATGCTAAGGAACAGGCACACTGTGCCTCCCTCCTGGGGTGCGTTGTATCCCACCACAGGAAAGAACACAAAAGAACCAACAGAAAGTTGGAAACACGAAAACCCTGGGACTAAGAGTCAACTTTCCTAGCTGAGGAGGTAAAGGTAACGCTAGCGATCATCCTGCTTTCCTGTGTCCTGCCCAGTTGTACACTCCAGAGCCCAACAGATAACTATGCTCTTTGCCTTTCTTGTCCTGTGCTCATAGGCACATCTCTCTCCAGCCCTTCAGAGAGGACTATGTCAGCTCTATGAGGGTTTGAACCATTCCCAAATATGTAGGAGATGGAACTGGTACCACAGCTTCACATACCCACCAGTTGCTCCTGGCTGTAGGTCCCGTATTGAGATAAGATTGATGAATGCCTGTTGCTCTAACAGGCGCCCACCCCACCGGTGATCTGTGAGTTGCAGGTTGTACATGAATATGTAATATGTATGTGAACATGTATATGAATATTTTATATGAACTCATTATTTCAACAATTAATACAGTCATCTTTATTTCTTTCATCTGATCCTTGACTAGACAGATAAACAGTTGGAAGAACTTCTGGCTAAAATTGAGCTGCTCTTAAAAAGAAAAATTTTTTTTAAAAGAAAAACGCATTAGGAAGAAAAGATAGGCATTTCTTTCCTTTGGCTTTCTTTCCTGCTCCATGTGGTAAAGCCTCTGTTTCTGTACAGGCCACGGGACCCAGAATCCCTCATCATCACCAGGTAACTCTAACAGTGACTCAAACCTTCCAGAGTATTCGGTAACTGTAGAGATGTATGTGTGAAGTGAGTATCTGTGAGCATAATGTTATGTTCATAACTTTCAATGGAGAGAAAATGAAAGAAATGTCTTAACGTTTCTCTTTAAATGCCCACAAAGTGTGCAACTCTAAAATGAATCTCATTTTTTAAAACATAAAAACAAATCAAGCATCCATCCCTCTGCTCCTCTGGGCCAGTCTTAGAACCGAGAGAAGACGGACAGGGACAGCCTCTAAGCCAGTCCTCTGTTTTGATGTAATCAAACGTGGATGGTTTAACTCAACTGCCAGACACTTATTTCCTGAAATGGAAATTCAGATTATCATGGCAACAGAATGTTTGGATGATCAGAGAATTGGGAGAATTCAATTTTCTGACCCAACTCCCCAGACACTTAATTTTGTTTTTGAAATTGAAACTCAGATTACCATGGCAACAAAATATTTGGATGATCTGAAAATTGGAATAATTATATTTTTTATGCCATCTCATGTATAGGTCAATCTAAACAAAATTTTCTTCTTCACTCCAATGCTGGCAAAGAATGGACATAGTCTTTTGGGGAGGTTATTTTTCCCCCCCTTGAAACTTGCGTTATAGACCAGGCTGATCTGGAATTCCCAGAGATTCACCTGCTGCTGCTTTCTGAGTATTGGGATTAGAGATGTTTGTCAGTGGACATAGTGTTTGTTTGTTTGTTTGTTTGTTTGAGACAGGGTTTCTGTGTGTCACTCTAGCTGTCCTAGAGTGGTCAACCAGGATGGCTTTGAACTCACAGAGATCTCCCTGCCTCTGTTTTACTCGCCTCCCAAGCCCTAGGACTAAAGGTATGCACCACCACTGCCCAGCAGTTTTAAGGCTCAAAGGCAGGGGAGGTAATCATGGATTTGCAGGAAGCAAGGACCTAGAACTAAGTCTCTAAATAAACTAAGACCCTGAATAAGCTCTCCTATCGATTAAAGGGAGGTCATTCCTCCAACTTTCCCAAGAAAACAAAAAAGCATGTCTAACCCAGGGTCCCCTGAAATATTGAAGCTCCAAGTGTGCAATTCAGAGGGACACAAATAGGATCATTTGTGGCTGGAGAGATGGCTCAGAAGTTGAGTGTTTGTTACTCTTTCAGAGGACCAATGCTTGACCCCATTGGGTAGCTCAAACCACCTGATATTCCAGAGGAATCCAGATGCCCTCTTCTAGTCTCCTAGGGCCCTAGGGCCCCTATGTGCATATGCACAAACACACAACTGCCTTTTTTAAAAATTAGGTCCATATGATAAAAAAAAAATCTATAGCTTCTTTCAAAAAGAAAGTTTTGAAATTTAAATTTCTATTGGTAGACAAATAAGAGATTAGACAAAACTGACAATTCTTGGATCTTCAAAAGATTTCCCAGACAGCAACATAGACCAATAAAGACAGAAAATGTAAAAGCAAGGTTGAAGCGGGAAATCAGGCCATGTGTGATGGCCCGTGCCTTTAATATCAGCTCTCAGGAGACAATGCAGACAGAATTCTGGGTGTTCAAGGCCAGCCTGGTCTACAGAATAAGTTCCAGGACAGCCAGGGCCACACAGAGAGACCCTATCTCAAAAAGAATAAGCAAAGTCAGCGTGATGAAGGAATACTATCAAGTTTATGACAATTGATTTGATAGATAAAATAAAGTTTTTAAAAATACACAAACTGCCAAAATTAACTCAAAGAAAATATAAATAAGTCTATATCTACTGAAGAAATTGAAATTTTAACTAATGGTTTCCACAACCAAATTCCCAGGCTTAGGTCCTTAACTTTATGAGGCATCTTTGTAGTATCTAAAATTGTTCGACAAAACTGTGCCTGTCTCTGCCTTCTGAGTGCTGGGATTAAGGGTGCCTCTGTGCAGTCCAAATACTGATCCGCTTGGGTTCCATGGGAGCCTGTGGAGTTGCTGCTGATAGCCTGTGCAGGAGACACATTTAGGTAACGAGCTTTGGCGATAGGACACCGAGGGCTATTTTAGAAGCTTCCTACCACAAAATCTATCTGGACCCCTGAAAACACATTAAAACGGATGAAAGAGAAAACAGGGAAAAAAGCACTATAAGATTGGGGGAGAGTGTGTTCGGTTCTGGCATCCTGTTTAGGTCTTTTGCGAGATGTGGGGGCTATTATATTTACCAGCCGCGTTTCTCTTTTCCTCTGGCCATCCAATTGGACAGCGTTTCCTACCTTGCTTACGTGAGGCCAAGTGCTTGAACGCAAACAAAGTAAATATTTTCTTCCTGTGTGTCACGTGACGCTGGTGATCACTGAAGCCCTTCGCCGTTCTAAAGGGGAGAGCCAGAATTCCTGAATGAGTATATGAAACAACACCTTCTCCAAACCAAAAAAAAAAAAAAAAATGTGTTAACCACTGAAAGTTGGGGGCTACTTGTTACAACAGATTAAACACACGCGCTCGTGCGCACACACACACACACACACACACACACACACACACACACTTGAAAAAGTAACCACAACAACAGGACATTGATACAGATATAAAAACAACTAACCGAGAGAACTGAATAAATCAGCACCACACCCACACAGGTCGCGCAGCACCCATAGCAAATCAGAGGGAAATGACAGCCTACTCATTTAGTGACGAACTGATGGCTGACTAACCCTGTTTAAGAAACTGAAAACGAGTTCCTGTCACCAATAACAAAAACAACAACTTAAATATCAGCACAGCTGTTGTTGGCGATGGTGATGATGGTGATGATGATGATGATGGTGATGATGATGAATTTGTGAGGGAAAGAAACAATGGAGACGGAATGCTAAGTTCTGAAAGCTCAGATCCAAACCCCTGACCCTGTCAGTCAGACAGCTGAGGTCTCAGGAGTTAACTGCAGCTAGTGTGGCTGCTGCTTGTCAGGAGTGGGCTGTCCAGCTGTCCCCAGAAACTCTGAAAGGCCGTGTAGCCCTCTCGCCACACAAACTAACCCTGCCTTTGAAAGCCAGGGAAAGCTGGGGCTCAATACAAGAGAAGCAGATTCTGATGGGAGAAGACAGGGCACCCCAAAAGGGGACAACAGAGCCTCTCCTGGGGCCCTCAGGAGGTCTCAGGAATCGCCAGCCATGTCCCTTCATGGTCCCCAGATACTGTCAGAAGAGAAAATTGTAAGAAATTTAACCTAAACATCTTCACTGGTGTTTTTTTTTTCGCGATTCAAGGACCAGGTGACATCTGTGACCAGGTGACATTTTATACAGTAAAATGAGGACTCTGACAAGCCGAGGTGGGGTGGGGGTGATGTTAAAGACAGAAGGGGGCCAAGGAATGGGCCACAGAACAAAGGGCTGATTGGTCATTTTAAGGTCTTTGTCAGAATGTCGATAGATGGGTAGATGCTTGTCGGGCTGGCTGAACCAGCCTCATTGGGTTTTGCCGTTGTCTCTCTCTGTCTCTACTGTCTTCCTGGGAGGTCAGATAAGGCAGTTGCGGCTCAGTGGTGTAGGGCTTCGGTATGAATTTTGGTTTGGTTTGTTGGGCCTAGTACGGGGGTTCAGGGCAAAGCAATAGCTGCCGTTTCAGGACAGTGCTGTGATGATAAGCCTCGTTTCAGGACAGTGCTGTGATAAGCCTCGTTTCAGGACAGTGCTGTGATAAGCCTCGTTTCAAAGCTGAGTTTCACCCAAGCCATCTATTCGCCTTGAAAAACGACAGAAAAACAGCAAAAAGGCTGTTTGCATCTAGCCTTTCTTAACATGTCCTGGTCATGTCAGTCATAGGCGACAATGAGCTCTTGTACAACACCGATCAGAACTGGCAGCTCGGGTGTAAGGCCTGTACCATTCCCTGGGCAAAGGGACAGGAAGCCTCGTACTTGGTTTAATGTCTGAGGAGGGAACCGTGTGGTTTCACTGTTTCCCCCAACCGTTCTGCTTGTACAGCTATTGTCATCTTTTCTTTTCAAACCCACAGGTTCTCTGAAATGCAGTCCTCTCTCCCCCCCCTCTCTCTCCCTCCCTCCCTCCCTTCCTCCCTCTCTCCCTCCCTCCCTCTCTCTCTCTCTCCCTCCCTCCCTCCCTCCCTTCCTCCCTCTCTCCCTCCCTCCCTCCCTCTCTCTCTCTCTCTCTCTCTCTCTCTCTCTCTCTCCCTCCCTCCCTCCCTCCCCTCTCTCTCCCTCTCTTCCTCCTTCCTCCCTTCCTCCCTTCCTCCCTCTCTCCCTCCCTCCCTCTCTCTCTCTCTCCTTCCCTCTCTCTCTCTCTCTCTCTCTCTCTCCCTCCCTCCCTCCCTCCCTCCCCCTCTCTCTCCCTCCCTTCCTCCCTTCCTCCCTTCCTCCCTCTCTCACTCCCTCCCTCCCTCTCTCTCCCTCCCTCCCTCCCTCTCTCTCTCTCCTTCCCTCTCTTCCTCTCTCTCTCTCTTTCTCTCTCTCTCTCTCTCTCTCTCTCTCTCCCTCCCTCCCTCCCCCTCTCTCTCCCTCCTCCCTTCCTCCCTCCCTCCCTTCCTCCCTCTCCTTCTCTCTCTCTCTCTCTCTCTCTCTCTCTCTCTCTCCCCTCCCTCCCTCCCTCCCTCCCTCTCTCCCTCCCTTCCTCCCTTCCTCCCTTCCTCCCTCTCTCCCTTCCTCCCTCTCTCTCTCTCTCTCTCTCTCTCTCTCTCTCTCTCTCTCTCTCTCTCTCTCTCTCTCTCTCCCTCCCTCCCTCTCTCTCTCTCCCAGTGGCTCTCAACTCCATAACAGGTCAATTCTGTTTGCAAGAAGAACAGAGGCCATTGGTTAAGCAAGCAGGAAGAGCCAGTCAGAGCTGTCTCCATGGGGTTGGGATGGGCGTCTTCTTTCCCTTCTCATAGTTAAAGAACACACAAGAATACATTCTTGATTTCGACCTATCTACCATAACTCTTGGCATATTGTAGTCTCTCAAAAACTGGCCTGTGCATAAGATAAAATGCAGCTAATGGGCCAGACTCACCATCATCAAAGGTCTGGGCCACGGCTGTTGTATGTATCTTACCAGGGAATGAGCACACGGCTGCCAACTGAAAAACTGCGACTTTACTTTCCAAGCATTGGTATGGCAGATAACAGGTAGGTAGTGTCTATTTCTAAGAATCATATGTTTCTGGAGTTATTAATACTTTTAAGTATAAAATTAGACTCACTGCCTATATGAAACTAACTTAAGGCTAGTATTAACTCAAATTGTGAGTTTTTATGTGCTTATTTGCTTAAAGAAGCTCTTTTATAGTTTGACATTTCCTTGCCTCATCAATGTTTCTGTTCAGAAACATGGAAATTGGGGTCAGTGAGAGGGCTCAGCACTGCTGCCAAGTCCAAAGGTTGTGGAACTCCCATAAGCTTCATGATCTCCACACACATACGTGTACATGGACATGAATAAAATACATACAAAGTAACAAAATTTGCTTTTAGAAAAGAACAGAGGATTTGCTAATTACCTGTGGAAATCCTAAGGAATTGGAGCAGAGGCAGTAGGCAGATTTGGCAAGGGGCTGCAGATACGGGCAGACAGCGGAAAAACAATTGAAGAAAGGCAAGGAGGACTGACTGGAAGGGAACAGAGATGCCAGACCTAGGTAGGTGCCAGAAGTGGGTGTGAGGCTCACGCGTGCTAGGACTTCTGTGTGGCAGCACACGGGATACATGGGAGAGAGCTGACAATGACAGTGCGTCGTCTCGTGGGAGACACATCACGATAACTACCAGAATCTGTCAGAACACAGGGCTGATCCAGGCGAAGATGGTAGCACTTATCTCCAGAGCAAACCCAGGTGGCCATCGCTAGGCTGGGTGTTTGCATTCTCTAGAAAGAAGATTGGAGGATTTCTGTTCCAACGTGGTAACGTTCACAGGTGGGTCCATTCATTGTTGCTTAGGCTACGTGATTCATGAGTAAGAAAGAGGCCCGGGAGAGAAACCACACACTTCTGCTAGCTGATGACAGACATAATGAGAATGTAGCCATCTATGAACCAGGAAGCAGCCCTGTGCGACATACAAAACCTGCCAGAGCCTTGGATTTGGCCTTCCCACTCTCCTGAACTATAAGAGATAAATGCATGTTATTCATAAGTCAGACAACCTATAACACTGTATCATAGCACCCTGACCAGACTATGATGCAAATGGGTTTGGTGGGTCAAGATTTATTTTCCCCCCATAGAAATCTTTCACTCCACTCATTTCCTAGGATTCACAGATCCTCTCCAGTCACTTGAGCACAAATGGGTCAACAGGAAGGAACGCAAGCTCACATAGAAGCACTCAGCAGTGGGTGAGAGTTCTGGTTAATGGTCAGAGGAAGAACTCAACCGCCAGAGACGGGAAGTGTAATTCACACTGTGGAGCAGCTAAATCATGGCTGTCATGACAAATGTCTTCCCATCAGTCCAGCGAATGATGCCATCAACGTTGGCCTTCTACAACTAAGAGCACGCTTTAAATGTGGCTCTCTGTGCCCTGTGGTTCATGCTGTGGCACACAAACGAACAAAATGTCCTTTATCCCTGGATATGGACCTGATGGTTCATTCTTGTCTGTCCCCGATGGCTCCATCATAGCTGTATCCTAGGAGGGAGCTTCAGGGTACCACAGGGATCTCGTAGGCTGAGGACGCGCTTGGGAAGCCAACCATTGGGCTAGTCTTACCATTGCTTCCCACATCTCACAGCTGAGGCTTCCAAACCCAACAAAGCATGTCGTACAGACCCAGGCATAAATGGTCTCCGCCGCAGTTTTCACTGTGGTCCAGTTCTCTGTTGACTTCATTTCTCTCCGGCTGTTTCTATGGTCCCTTCCAGGACTACTCAGTTCTGATCATGCTGCTTGTGCTCTAGACACTGTAGCTTATCACCCCGTGTTTCCCAGATACCAGCGTGAGGAGGATGCAGAAGGAAAAGGGAAGGGAGATTCAAAGTACAACGAAAGTCAAAAACAACTGGCCACGCAAGCAAACAGAGCTCAAAGCTGTATGCGTATCTACCGTAGTAGCTGGCCCGACACCCAGGGAGAACCTCACAGGAAAACAAGCTCTCCCACTCACCTGCCCTCATAACAATATCTGCATCCTTTTTCTCCCGGGCACCGTGGAAGTACCGGGAGCATTTGTAGTCTATTGTCGTCATTGTCGTCACCCCCCCCACCCCCCACCCTGATGCTCTGCACACTGAATTCAAAGGGAACAGGAACTTTTATCTCCAACACCTGTAACAGATGCCAAGTCACCATTCAGTGAGGAGGAACTCCCTGTTTATTCGCACCGAGTCTTAGTTACTGTTCAATCCTGTGATAAAACACTATGACCAAGGCAACTTAGAGAAGGAAGTGCTTATTGGGCGTGGGGTTCCACAGGGTTAGAATTCATAGCTGTGGGTACAGTATGGTGGCAGATGGCGGACATGGCAGCTGGAGGCAGAAGCTGAGCGTTTGAGGGCTCACATCCTGACCTGCAGGCATGAAATAGAACAAACTTCCTCCAACAAGACCACACCTCCTAAACCTACCCACACAGCAGAGGACTGAGGATCAAGTCCTCAGAGAAAGACTCTAGGGGACACCTCATTATAACTACCACACCAAGACTCACTTTAACCTCAGTAAACTCAGGGCACAGAGTGTGATAAAGAACCCGATAAACACCCCTCTCTCAATGGGCTGCATCCAGGCTGCCTCTCCAGGGTCAGCAGTATCCATACCCTCCCAAGCCTCCAGCATCAGTAATCCTACTCCACAGCAGCCCTTGGAGCGTCATAGCCCCCTGGTCCTTCCACATTAGTTGATCTGCACGTAATTGGGCTCTGAGCTACTACAGCATAAGCATAGACTTGCCAGAGAGGGGAATAGGAATTATTATAACTAATATTTACCATTGAGATATACAAACATGTCAACTCTTACATGCATTACTGTCATAGTTACTTCTCTGTTGCTGTGAGAAAACACTGTGCACAAGGCAACTTGTCAAAGAGAGCATTTAATTTGGGGCTTATAGTTTCAAGCATCAGGGTCCATGATGGCAGAGAAAAGGAAGCCATTGAGGGCTTACATCTTGATTCTCAGGTTGGAGGGAAAGAGAGACAGAGACAGAGAGACTTAAGTTATGAGTAAGATTTTTCCGCCAGCCTGGTCCCACCGCCTCGACAGCCCCAATTAATACACAAAAACTGTATTTGATATAATGCTGTTGGCCAGTTACTAGTTTCTTATTGGCTGGCTCTGTCTTAAATATTAACCCATTTCTATTAATCTAAGTATTTCTATGTGGTCTTATCTTAACCAGTGAGAGAGCTCTGTGTACTACCCTGTAGGTTCTCCATCTTGAATCTTCCCTACTCCTTCCTCTCTCCTCCTTGTCTCCTAGTCCCGCCTATCTTGCTTTCCTATTGGCCAACAGTGCTTTATTC
This sequence comes from Cricetiscus sungorus, assembly GCA_030556225.1. NCBI lineage: Eukaryota > Metazoa > Chordata > Mammalia > Rodentia > Cricetidae > Cricetiscus > Cricetiscus sungorus. Next base: position 7,538,526 of record JANBXA010000738.1, on the reverse strand, counting down.
ATTAACCAATAAGGGAAGCATATTTACAAAATGACATCTCCCATCAGACTGATAATGGGATGAATGGCATGAGTCTTTGAAACTTCAAAGCCCCATCTCTCCCAACAAGGCCACACCTCCAAATCCTTCCCAAACAGTTCCACCAACTGCAAACCAAGCCTGCAAGCTTATGTGCCTATGGGGCCACTGTCACTCAAACGCCACAGTTACCTTTTGTAATCCATGCAACAACCATTTTGCAGTTCAGGAAACTGAGGTGAACCAGTTGTCGTAGATATGCACAGGTCTCATTTAAGCATAGGACCCCTTACAGCTAGCTGTCTAGGTTGCCACTCAAGAGACCCGGCCTAGTCCTCTCTGTGGAAGAGATCCAAAGCTTGAGCGTCAAGACAAGTGTGGTTGGAGCCTGGTTTGAAAGTGGGAGAATCCAGGTCTCTTAGTGTCAAAACCTGTGGTCTGGAGGAAGGAAGGAGGGCGAACGTGAGAAGAGAAACGGGATAGGGACCAACCGTCTGCTTTGTTGAACCATTAAAGCTGTATCACAGAAAATGCAAGTTCTTAAAAGTCTTAACGAAAAAAAAAAATCTCACTTCAGTAGAGTTTGGAGCCAAAGAGTTTACAAGTGACGATAGTGAAAAAATTTAATTTCTGCTATTAAAGCAGAAGACATTCATATATATTGCACCTGTCCACCCGGGGCAAGAGTTAGTGGATATCCTTTCCCTGTCATCTCCCCTGTCCCTAGCACAGGCTTCCGGGGAGTCTGTCTGTCTTGCTCTCCTTCCGCATGATTCAAAGGGGACAAAGCAAACAGATGGCTCTGTGGCTTTGCTTCTAGCTCTCCCTTTACAAAGTGCCATCGTGTCATAAGCAAAAGCAAGGCTCTTCGCTGTCTTCTGCGACCCCAGTAATGGGAGCAGGAGCTCATGCTGCGAAGTACATGCTTGCATTTGGGCTCTGCGCCCACGGTGCTGGGGCAGGACACCAGCACGGCAGGAAGAGAGGCAGGAGGAATGAGGTGCCAGTGGGTGACAAGGGGAACCAGGAGACAAAGTCTTTGCTCAGCTTACAGTGAGTACCACTCTCCTAACGTGCCACCATGTGGGACCATGATGACAATGGACTAAACCTCTGAAAATGCGAGCCATCCCAATGAAATGCTTTTGTTTTTGTTTTCTCCGTAGGAGTTGCCATGGTCATAGTGTCTCTGCACAGCAATAGAAACCCTAATGGAGACAGAAGTTGGTACCGGGACTGAGTGAGGGATTGCCATAATAGGCTTGACCTTGCTTTCCTTGGAAGCGATTTGGACTTTGCGCTGGCGTTAGGAAGGCAGTGGAATACTCTAGCACTGATTGACGGGCCATACTAATGGGAGAATGGAAGACAGTGGTGCCGAGAGGGATTTGAACGGTGAGGGGCTGCTGCCTCAAGAAGCTTCACAGAAGTTTAGTGTGTTGCCTAGAAATTGTTCGTGTGACGTCTTGGTGAAGAATGTGGCTGCTTTTTGCCCCTGTTTGAAAAGTGAAGAGGTTTTGATTAATTCCCTTGGCAGAGGAAATCTTAAAACAGCCTAGCATAGACCCTGTTTTGTGGTTGTTAATGTTCACTCTAATGAAGACATAGAATTGAAAAGGAGCCAAACTGAGCAAGGAAAAGTATTTGAGAAGAAGAGGAGCATCAGGAAGTAGAGATAAGTCCCGTGTTCAAGGAGATAAACAGATTAGAAAACCCGAATAAAGGGGGTGAGGTCACCCAGGGCAAGATCCCACCCAGCTTAATTTCCAATTTGTGAAAAAGGATTAAAGAGAAAACTTAGAGATGGGCGTGGTGATGCACACCTTTAATCCAGCACTCAGAAGGCAGAGGCCAGCAGGTTTCTGAGTTTGAGACAATTCTGACCTACAGAGCAAGTTCAAAGACAGCCAAGCTGGGTCAGTGAAAGATAGAAAGGTGATGAAAATGTAACTAAGCAAAGGAGCCATGTTCCAGTCCTAGCAAACAGCAGGATCTGGCAGCTTCAGTCACATGGTTCCGGAGTTAAGGACAGGAGAAAGAGGCTAAGGAATTTGCCTCTGCACGTTAGGCAACTCACTAAGGCCAGGCATGTGTCAGTGGTGTCCCTGGATGGAGGCCTAAAGAGGCCATTGTGTGAAGCCTGGTTTGATTGGAGAGCCCAAGATGTTAGGGATGCCAGAGCTGTGGGATACCTGCCAGGGAGGGCTCTAACAGGGCGTGGCACCAGCCCAAGAGAGAGAAGTGTGTCACAGTCAACAAAGCTGAACGGAGTTGGAGATCTGAAGAGCATTTCAACATCAGACACGGAGATGCAGAGTTTGGAGTTTGCCCGGCTGGGGTTCAGTGTTGCTTTGGTCCAGTATTCCTCGCTATGTTCCCTTCCCTACGTTTTGGAATGGTAATGTGTGTCCTGTGCCATTGTATGTTGGAAGTATGCGATCTGCTTTTAATTTTGACTTTCTGTTGGAAGACCTTGCTGGTAGAGGTTGCAGTCTCTCCTGGCCTGGTAGCTTTTTCCAAAGGTTGATGACATGGGGACTCCCCCTATCCCCACCCCGCCCAGTGAGACTTCCTGCCCTCTACATGCCCTTATCTGGAGAATGTCCCTGGGCCCAGAGGACTGATCTTATCTGAAAGCTATCTTTAAGCCTGGATGCCTGATTTATCTTTAGCATGACCCTTGGCACAGTTCCCTGTCCCCTGCTGCGCACATGGTAGGTAAGGCTTGTGCTAGGAGCTCTGCTACAGGACTCTGTTGACACATAAGAAGACTATGGTCAAATCGTGCCTCCTATGCAAATGAGGGTTTGTCCCCAGGTTTCCCAACCCTATATATTCCTTATATTCCGGGATAAAGTTGGGCTGATTCACAGAAGTCATCTCCCAGAGGGCTGTCTCCATTTACCCACAGCCACCCAGACCCTGATCTCTTGATTTTGTTCCTTCCTCCCTCATGGATCAATGCAGCAACCGTCTCAAGGGAGAAGCAGAGTCACAATTGTGTGTGTGTGTGTGTGTTTGTTGGGGGGGGATCGCAGTTCAGATAGTGCATGAATCTCAGAAGAGATTTTGAACTTTAGACTTTTAATTATCGACTATGGGGACTTTTGAGTGCATTTTTTTGATTATGATATGGTTACAAGCCTTAGGGGGCCAGAGAGAGGAAAGTGGTAATTTGAAAGGAAATAGCCCCCAAAGGGAGCGGCACTATCAGGAGGTGTGGCCTTTTTGGAGTGGGTGTGGTTTTGTTGGAGGAAGTATGTCACTGTGGAGGCGGGCTTTGAATACTTAAGCCACACCCAGTGAGACAGACCACTTCCTGTTGTCTGCAAGTTAAGATGTGATACGCTGGGCTACTTTTCCAGCACCGTGGCGGCCAGCATGCCACCATGATGATAGCGGACTGAACCTCTGAAAATGTAAGCCACCCCAATTCAACGTTTTTCCATTATAAGAGTTGCTGTGGTCCTAGTGTCTCTTCACAGCAATAGAACCCGTAAAGAGGACACCAGTGACGCACCTCCTCCCACAATGCCACACCTCCTAATCCTTCCCAAACAGGGGCATCAACTGTTAAACTTTCAAACATATGGGTCTTTGGGGTCATCCTTCCTCATAACAGCACCCCAGAGTATTATGTCTCCAGAATTTATTTATCCTGCAGATCTGAAGCTTACACCCTTTGACCAGCATTCACCTTCTCACCGCCCGCTCCAGGCCCTTGGTGATCTTCCTATGAGTTACTAGAGTTATTTTGTTCCTAAGAGTTCAACTTTTTTTTTATTATCGTTAAAAAAAAAAAAAGTGAAATTACACAGTATTTGTTCTGGATTAATTCACTTAGCCAGTGATGTTCTCCGGGTTCTTCCACATTGTCGCTGATGATAAAACAACCTTTTTATTTTTAAAGACTCATCTATCCATGGACATTTGGATGGTTCCACGTCTTCTGGATATATGACTTGCTATGATGATAAGAGCAGAAATTTCTCTTTGAGACATGAATTTAATTTCCTTTGGATATGTGCACAGAAGTGGCATTGTTGGGTCATATAATAGATCTGTATTTATTTATTTTGAGGGTTCCCCATACTGTTTATCAATTCTCTGTGGTTAAATCTAAAACGTGAAATCAGGGATACAGAAATCATTCACATGGTATGCTAGTGTCTTGTCACAGTTACCAACACCTGAAATAATTAAAAGGGAAAAGGCTCACTTTGAATCGTAGTTTCAGCTTGAGGTCAGCTGGCATATTGCTGTTGTTTCTGTGATAAGGTAGAGCGTCAGATAAACGTGATGGGTCACAACTGTTCACCTGTGGTGGCCAGGAAGCAGACACCATACAACCTTGCTTTTTCCTCCCTTTGTGCTGATACCGCTCCTGCAAACTCATGAGCATTCCTAAGAAGACCCACCTGCCGTCTGACTTTCTACACGGTATGTGGCAAGCACCAGCCCCACAAAGTGGTCACCAGTACAAGAAAGGCAAGCCTGATTTCTGTGCCCAGGGGAAACAGTGTTATGACAGGAAAGGGTGGCTACAGGGGCTGGGGTGAGTAAGCCCATTTTCCGCAAAGGACTAAAAATGTCCATTGTGCTGAGACCCCAGTGTGAGCATTGTGACTTCCAGGCAGCGAGAAGAGAAAGTGACAAGAGGTCCGGTTCTCAGCTGGTTTTGTTATGAAGACAAATTGTGTGTGTGTGTGTGTGTGTGTGTGTGTGTGTGTGTGTGTGTGAGATGAGCATTTACTCATAAAATCGAAGAAAAAGCATAAAGTCAAAAACATGCTTCGGTGATCCGCTTTCAACCGGGCCCCCACTTCTAGAAATTTCTACTTCATAATAATGCCTTTAAATTATGGATCCTCCAATAGATTCATCCATTCGTTGGTTTAGCTCAGCATTCTCATGCTCTAATCACTTCTCCTACAACAGGAAATGAAACCTTTAATGCACCAGCGTTGGGGAGACACTTCCTACTCTTAACACGAGGCAGAAACTGAAACTTGGTGCCTGAGCAGATTGAACTTAGAAGCAGTTTTGTAGAGAGCCTGTCTTCCCAGGTGTGCACCCTCAGACTTTGCACCCCCATCAAAAGATTCACGGGGATTGCTGCGAAGAGGTTTATGCAGACGTTAAACTTGAAAGAGTATGGGAATTCAATATTTCAATACTCCTTCAAATGCTGGCATCTTACACAACAGTGAGTGTTCTTTGTGTATTACATAAACACTTTATTTTTCCTTTTTGCTCTTTGGTTTTTTGAGACAGGGTTTCTCTGTGGCTTTGGAGCCTGTCCTAGAACTAACTGTGTAGACTATGCTGGGCTCGAACTCACAGAGATCTTCCTGCCTCTGCCTCCACATTGCTGGGATTAAAGGTGTGCCCCACCACCGCCCAGCTACATAAACACTTTTACAATGAGTTTTTCCTTGTTTATCAAATAAAAAAAAGATTTTTACTTGTTTATTTAAAAAATATGAACTTAAGCTGGGCAGTGGTGGCACACACCTTTAATCCCAACAATGTGGAGGCAGAGGCAGGCGGATCTCTGTGAGTTCAAGGCCACCCTGGCCTCCAGAGTGAGTTCCAGTACACCAAGCGCTGTCTTGACAAAAACAAACATACAAACATAAACTATGAAGTTAAAATGGGGCTGGAGAAATGTCAGTGGTTAAGAACACTGACCGCTTTCCCAGAGGATGCAGGTTCGATTCATACAGATGATAGTTTACAACTGTCTGTATCACCAGTGCCAGGGGGGTCCAATGCCCACTCCATCACTCATACACATAAAATTAATCATTTTTAAATATATAAACTTATGATTTAATTTTTTTTTAAAGCATGGCCAATAGGATCTGGTTAAGCCTTCTAGAATTTTCTGGGCTTGTACAACATATTTTTATGCTTTTGACAGTGTTCTTTTTTATCTTCCGCAATACTCTTAAAATAGTTTGCCCTTGGTCTCCAGGGGTGATGGTTGGATACCAGACTCCCTATGAACAAATCTCTGAAAATGCTTAATGCCCTTCACAGATGACACAATTTGCATAGAACCATTCTGAATGCTCCCATATATTTTGAAGCACGCATGGTGCAAATGGTAGGTAAATATACTTTGTTTAGAAAATAATGCAAGAAAAGTTGGTCTGTACATGATCAGTGCAGATGAAGTTTTGCTTTTCAGATATTTCCAGTCTGAGACTGTCCGAATCCAGGGGTTGGGGGTGGGGGGGGGGTGAAGATAAAAGAGTGATTGTCTTATCATTTTATGAACCTCCTAGAACTTAATCTGTATAAGTTTGCCTTATTTATCAGAACAGTCCTAACAACAAGTATATAGGTATTTTCCTGTTGGTCTTAAAATGTTTGGTAATATGTTTGCTAACTTGCCCCAGTCTGACAGGAGGATGCATTCCCAGGAGCTGCTGGTCACAAGGCTGTGGTTACTTCCAATTCTGTATTCCCAGCTCAGGTAAGTTATTTGAGCCATCCTTTGCTCATCATTGTAAATAATTAGATAATAACTTTCTCAAAGGGTTAAGTGAGATGGATGTATGTAGAAAGGCGGCTCTCAACAGCTTTCCTTAGCCTGTGGAAAGACAACGAACAGTCTGGCTTGCCCCAGATGGCTGATAAAGGCACCTGCTGCCAGATGTGACAACCTCAGGTTGATCCCTAGGACCCACGGTGGAAGAAATTGACAGACTCCTACAGGTTGTCCTCCGAACTAACTCTAACTCCATATATTATATGCATGTATGCACCCATGCCCAATGTTGTGTGCATGTGTGTGTGCACGTGTCAGGGGTCTTACTGCTGTGATAAAACACCGCGAAAAGCAACTTGATGAGGAAGGGGTTTATTTCCATGCACGTCCATACCACAGTTTACATCATGGAAGGGAATGCAGGGAGGAACCTGCGGGCAGGAGCCGGTGCAGGGGCCTGGAAGACCAGCGCGTACTGGCTCTCTCCCCACTGCTTTCTCAGCCTGCTTTCTCACAGCGACCACAAGCACCAGCCCAGGTGTGCCTTCGCCCATCACACGTCTTTCATCGATTAAGAAAATGTACACAGGCGTGCCCCAAGCCCAATCTGGTGGGGGCTTTTTTTTTTTTGTAATGAGGTTCTTCCTTCCAAAATGGCCCCACCCTTTGTCAAGTTGACATAACTACACATACACACCACACACACCACACACACACACACACTCACTTAAGAATATTATCATGAGCTCATCACACACACATTCACAGAAAACCACTTAAACACTACTACTAGTAAACTCTCTAGGGAGTCAATTTTTTTTTTTCCAAGTGCTGGGTAGCAAACTCAAGGGCTCATACATACTTGTCATTCATACTATCACCTCCAGTCCAAGAAGCTGCAAGTTTGACAGTAAATTTAAATACCAACTTCCTGGGGTAATAGGATCGATTTTATTTGTCTAGAAGATATATGTTTGATAAAAATACTACGTATTAAACTAGTGCAACATCTAAGGCAAATCTTGCAGTCGCATCTTTTGTGAAAGATCTCACCGCTCAGTGTAAGACACTGTCTGTTAATAAAATCCATACAGACTCAACTGTGGACAAACTACTCTGAACTAAAGATGTCATGCTTTGGACTTCTCTCTCAACGGGAGGAAACCTGTAGTGCCCTCAGACTCTAAAATGCTCCAAAAGGGCGGCAGTGGCCATCTCAGAATGGAGTCCCCAAGCGTCCAGGCCGAGCAGATCCCAGCCATGGGGACTCCATGGAGGCGGCGGCGGCGGCAGATCCCGCAGCCCGGGAGCAGGGAGCCATTGCTCGGCCCGGGGAGCTCGGGTCACGACTCGCCCAGAGTCGTCGTCGTCGTCCTCCTCCTCCCGCACGCAGCGAGCCGGGCCCCGCAGGCGCGGCCCCCGCACACAGGGCCGCGGGCGACGGGGTCGGGGCGGAGGCCTGGGCGGGCGTGGAGGCCGGGCCGCGGCCGAGGCCCAGGCGCGCTTCCGCCGGCCGCGCCGCGCACGCCGCGGTCCATGGGAGGCTTGGCCGGCGGGGGCGGGGGCCGCGCAGCCGGGGACTTTCAGGAACTGCAGGCGCGGGAGTCGCCGAGCGGCGGGGGCCGGAGCGCCGAGAGCAGGGCTGAGATCGAGCCGCCGCCGCCGCCGTCCTCCCCGCCCGGCTAGGGCCGAAGCTCCGCGGCGCGGGACAGCAGCCGGCCCAGCGGGGCCCGGGAACCGGCCGCCATGGCCACCAAGGTGAGGGGCGCGCGGCGCAGGCCGGGCCGGCCGTCCGTTCGGCTCCGCGGCGGGCGGCGGAGGGAGGCCGAAGAGCCCCGGCGGCTCCGGGCCGCCGCCTCGGGCTCCGGGGCGGAGGGGCGCTGGGCTCGGGCTCCCGGCTGGCGGCTTTGCAAAGTTTGCACCTGAGCTGAGCCGGGCGCCCCGGGACCGAAAGTTCCCGCAGCCCGCGGAGCCGCGGGTCTCCCCGAGGCTGTCGCCCGTCGCCTCCCTGCCTCCTCCGGACCGCGGCCCCGCGCACGAGGGGGCCGAGCCGGGCGGGGAGGGCGCTGCAGCCGCCGGGAGCCGTGCTCGGCGCCCGCTGCCTTCCAGTCTCTCGGGTTTTTTTTTTTTTTTCGGTTTCGCTGGCTTTTCGGTTTGAATGGGACACTTTTCGGAGTGAATAAAGTATCAAGAGGGAGATGACTGTGCTTTTAGATTACGTGCTTGCTCGCAGGAGGAAAACAACAACGAAGAGGCCCAAGGCCCGAAATGCTTAGTGGAACTTTGGTTCCTGCTTGGTCAATGGCCAGGAGTCTTGGTTTGCTTATGTTATGTTACTGTTTGTGAAATTAGCAGTCCATTCTTGCTGTCTGAGTCTGCAAAAAAAAAAAAAAAAAAAAAGAACAATTCGTTCCTAGGGTTCCCTTTTCTTGTGCGGTGTCAGTAGTTACTTGGGGATGGAGAAAGACGCCTGATCCGTGGAAATGGGGCCTCGGGTGTGGGGGGGAAGCACTGTAGGCGAACCCCCCCGATGATCTGTGATGTGTGGGTAGTAGAACAACTTGTTTTGATTGTGTCAAGCACGTTTATGTTTTCAAATATCTAAGCTACTTGTGGGTCAATGAAAACTTTAAGGTGGGGGTTTATGGAAGGCTAATTTAGGAAAACGTTAAGGAGTTTGAAAGATCAGAAAGAAGTGCCTGATATCCCTCAGTCTGTTGAAGTTGGGGCCCAGATAAATTGCCTGCCCCGGGAATCTGTTAGGTGCAGTGTTTATACAGAAATGAAGTTTCTCCAGGGAACCCGCTACTGTTGCTGTTGGAATAATTGCCTAGTTAGTATATCTGGGCTGGGATGTTGCTTGGTTGTATTAGACATGAACCAACCAGCCACCTCTTTTAACTTACTGATTTTGTGACCACCTTGTTGGAAGTAAGACATAATTCAAGCAAAAGATTGCTAAGGAAATTTGATTTTGAGGTTTCTTGCCAAACATTTCAGAAATTGCAAATCCAGTGGCATAGCTCTCTTGCAGCCTTGACAGTGGTTTGTGACATAAACCCTATTCAGTTTGTAACTTTTTTTTTTTTTTTTTTTTAACCGATCCTAGGCACGCATGCCTACTTTGGCTTAGCAACTAAGTCACGTATACACGCTTAATGAAGTTTATTTCACGGTGAAGCTTGGACTTAGTGTTTCCCGTGGGAAGAACACAGGCGTCCTTGTACTGAGCTTGAGTTGCCTGTGGCCCTCATTGAACACAAGTCTCACGGCCTGTGTAAGCGTTTCCAACTGTTATCTGCTTCCCTGGAGGCAAATTCCAGCTCTCCTGGTCCTTGGTGCCCTTCCCCACTTTGTAATCACAGTTCCTGGTGGCGCACATTCCCATGTGGCCTGGGTGACAGCTAAGCAAGGGGCTGACCGGAAAGCTCTCACTCATTAGAAGGTTTTCTGGCTTTCATATTCCCAGATGTCCAACCAAAGTCCATTTTTCAGTTGTTTCCAGAGAGCAGAGTTGTCCGTCATTTTGTCCCAGCCCCAATCCTCACCCCCTCCCTTTCCTGTAGATGAAGTTTGATTTTTCTCTTTCTGCCCTTTCTTCTTGGAGACGGTCAGATGCACTTAGTAATGATGATGGACTGTTAATAACATTTTAAGCTCCAGTGGTACTCAGCCTTTGCTGTAAGAGCTAAGTGTTGGGAAGTAAATGCTTCATCCGGGCCTTTGAGGAGGTGGTGCTGGGATTGCCATAGATAGGATTTACCTGCGAAAGGTGTTCTCTTCATTGTTCTTAATGCACGTATCTCTGAAGTCCCATGATTTTTTAAATTATTTAGTGTATGGGTGTTTTGTCTACATGTACATCTGTGTACCACATGCATTCCTGGTGCCCAGGGAGGTTAGGAGAGGGCACTGGACCCCCTGGAACTGGAGTTAACAGTTGTGAGCTGCCGTGTGGGTGCTGGGAACTAAGTCTTGTTCCTCCCAAGTAGAGCAGCCAGCACTTGTAACCACTGGGCCATCTCTCTGATCACCCTGAATCTCATGACCTTTAAGAGCTCTTGGTAGAGTCATAATAGAAAAAAGAACTCTTTAGAAAAGCTTTAGTTGGTCAGCTCTTCGTTGCTAAGGACAGATGACCAGTGACTGTACATTTTAAAGGGTCTGCTGGGTAGATTGCTGAGCTCTGCTTAAGTGAGCACAGCGATTGCTCAGAGTGTAGTCCTGTCTCATTTAACAAGTACAGTGACAGGCTGTAGGAGCGATTCTGTCTTGACCTCTATTAGATGTCTCCTGAGATTATGCTCTGACATAATCCTGCAGTGAATTTCAGTAAACACGAGCTCACTTCAAAGACCAAGTCTTGAATTTTTTTTTTGTCTGTGTGAAAATGAAAATAAAATAATTAATGGAAATTGGGCTATATTCATATGATTAGCTGTAAGTTCCATACCGAATTAATCTTTGCAAATTGATTTGGATCCCTTTATGCTTTCCTGGTCTCTTTATAGGAATAATAAAATTCTAGCATTCCTCATGTCCTCCCTTCTAGCTTCACTTTTCAGACCCAGTGCCTGACATTATACATCTGTGTTAATGCAACTTTTGGTTGGGTAGGAGATGAGACTGTTCTCTGAGCTGTATCCATGGGACAGTTTAGCAAACAACCTGGTGGTCTATTCTAAGCAAAACCCTCTTTATTTGAATTGTAGAGAATTAAAGCTGAGGGGCTGTGTGGAGATATTTTCTTATGCTCTAATAAAGCTGGCCTGAAGATCAGAGGGCAGAGCTAAGACACGAGTTAGGCACACACCTAAGCCACTGCCTAGCTATAGAGGACAAGCAGTAGTGGTCACACCTTTAATCCCAGCACTTGGGAGACAGAGGCAAGTGGATCTCTGTGAGTTCGAGGCCAGGCTGGTCTACTTGAGAGTGAATCAGTCTAAACGAGAAACAGAGCTCACTTCTTTGACCCCAGCACTTGGGATGACAGGCCTTTAACCCCCGCATAGAGAGGAATGTAAGGCAGGAGCCCAGCACACTGCAGTGTGCAGTTTGGGCTTTGGAGAGCATCACCATTTGCAGGCACGATGAGGGCGGGATTGACACCCTTTGGCCTGAGCCTTGGTAGAGTTAAGGCTCCACTGGCTTGGCTGCTTTGCTTTTCTGATCTTCAGGTTGAACCCCAATATCTGCCTCTGGGCTTTTATTAATTGTGCTGCAGGACTGAGGTTGCTTTAGTTGGTAAAGTACACATGCATGGGTCCCTGCGTTCCAGAATCCGAGTTTAAAAAACGAAAAAAGAAAAGAAAGCCAAGAGGCTCTTGCCTGTAGTACTGGGAAGGCCTCCTGGCCAGCCAGCCTATCGGAGAGTGAGAGATACAGTCTCAAAATAAGATGCAGAGCAAGAAAGGCAACCTATGTGACCTCTGTCCTCCTGGCCTCCACACACACGAACACGTACACACATATATGCACACGCACACACACACACACACACACACACACACACACACACACACACACCACACACACGCACGCATGCACGCACGCACACGACTTTTTGTAGTTGAGGGGGCAATGTTTTGTTTTGACACAGGATCTCACTGTGCAGCCCTCATTAGCCTGGAACTTGCTCTGTAGACCAAGTTAAATTCCCAGAGAGTGCTGGGATGAGAGACATATGCTACCATACCTAGCTGATCTGTATAGCTTTTAAAATGGTATAGGAGATGCTCCTTATCACGTCTGTGTAACAGTATTTTACATGTCTTAATTGTCTGTGCGTGTGTAGTCAGAGAAAGGTTCTCTAAGGATAGAAACAAATCAACTTTAGTAAAGGAGGAAGAGATCAGAAAGAGATCAGAAAGTGTAACAGTTTTGCAAACACTATTTTTTTATACTGTGATTTGCCTTTATATTGACCATCTGAAAATTAAATAACAGCTTGGCTTTAACTGTTTAAAACTTGGTAGTTTCCAGCAGGGTGTAGCCATCCCTCTGTAATCCTAGTTCTGGGGATGTAGGTAGAGACAGGAGGATCTGAGTTTGAGGCCAGTCGGGGTTTTGTAGTGAGACCATGTCAAGAAAGCCCTGACGTGGCTTGTATGCTGTTCCTTTCTGCCTGCCTTCTCTGTGCATGAGAGGTCTTAGCGCAGAGCATCACTTCCCAGAAGCCTCCTATGTCATCTCCTGGTACAGGGTCCTGTCATCCTTCCCAGCTGCCAGTTATGTGTACTTCCATAACTGTGGCTGCCTGCTTTAGGATGCTGTGGGCCCCTGCAGGCTGGAGTTATGTTTGCTCACCTTTGTATCCTCAGCATCAGTTTGGAAGAGCACAGCGTTGGTCTACTGACACGTGACCCATATATTTTAGCCTATTAAAGCTATAGCTCATCTCCAACTGTAAGTTAGCAACCCTTTTTAAAGGTATACATGCACAATGCAGAAATTGTACCTGCAACTTAGGTACTAGTAATGGTTTGAAATACAGTGGATCTACTCATGAATAAATGAAAAATTGATTCTTAGCGCATTAGCATGGCTGGAAGCAGCCTCACACTAGATTTCAAAGGGTAGTCTTTAACCTGTGAGTTGTCAGCATTGTGCTTAAAGTTTAAGATTTCCCCATTGTCCTTTGGTTGCGTATTTCTCATTTGGAAGCATTGATTAAGGAATCTCATTGATAACTAGTACTGTAGCTAGAAATTTGTTGAGACTAAGCTTATAGTTAGGCAATTTGCTCATGTGTTTCCTGCTTGTCTATCGGTTCTCTCTATGTGTGTGTGTAGTTAGTAAGTGACCATAAGCTGTTCACAGCTCTAGCGTTTCTGATTTGTAGTCTATGGTTGGCGGGAGTACTAAAATGGGCAGTTGCAGGAGAGGGGATGGAAAGACGGTAGAGCCAGAGGACCACGGAGCTCGCCGTGATGTGCTGTCTTCTAGACATCTCAATAATGTGCTTGCCCAAACAGCCTGCATCATGACCACACCAGTCAGCATACCAAGGGATGGAAATTCATCGGGCCCCACCCACAGGGAAGAGTTTCGGCCATTCGGTGGCTGCTGAGGGAGGGTGAGTCAGGGCTAGGGCTCTCCAGGGACTAGGCCCTTGACAGGTTACCCAGGCTCAAATGGTCAGCTCTAAACACATGCATGTTTGAGCAGCAGTGTGTGTGTGTGTGTGTGTGTGAGAGAGAGAGAGAGAGAGAGAGAGAACTCACATAAACACCAACAGTAATAGAAGAGGTCTGAATCAGAGTGGGTGGGTTGGGAGACAGAATTGAGGGAGGGATGAAAATGTCATGAATGCAGCATGCTTATGTGCGAAGTTCTAAAATTCATAAAAACCTTAAAATATAAAAAAGGATAAATAAAAAGGTGGTCTTACACAGTTTCCCTCAGCTCAGTAGAACCCTTCAGGTGATTAAACTTTTGCTTTCAGGAAGTGACCCTCTGTTGTTAGTGGTGCAGTTTTGTTTTTCCTTAACTATATTTTCCACTGTTAATTACTCAATATCATACTTTCTGAATTTAAAAGTGACCTAAGGATATATAACTGCACTAAATTTCCTAGTGCAACCAGGTACTATTTAGTATTAAATAAGATAGGAATTAGACGTTTTCAGTGTATTGCGTTGCTAATGCTTATTTAGATGTGCCATTGTCCCCTAACTTTGGATACCATATTTCCTTCTCTTTCGTCCCTTTGCTTGTGTGTCTGGAGTGGCGGGATTAAAGAAAGGCGTGCTCCACCACTTCCAGATTCCCCCTTCCCTGGGGCAGTTTTTCTTCCTTACAGTGGTTGGGATTCCCATTGAAGCAGATCTTTGTTGATAGCTTGCTCATTGGTGAAATGCGTTTCCCTGCCCATCAAAGATGGCGGGCATCCTGGGCGTGAGTTCTAGACGACAGAGCTGTGCTCGGCACAGTGAACCTGCCATCGCTCAGCTTCCGGGCTTGCTGAGGCGTGGTTGGCTACAGTTGCTTCTAAGAGCCCCACTCTTCCCTCTGCCAGGGCCCTGTCGTCCTCACCATTCCGAAGTCCACTGTGCTGTCAGTCTGGGTCATGAGCATAGCGTGGGACGTAAGGGGTGGCCTGGGTCGTGTGGTAGTTTCAGAAGTTCTGTCTGGTTCAGCTGAAATCTGCAGTTGTTCTTCAGTCTCTGATTGGCTGCTCATCTTCTCACAGTTCTTGAGTGGTTGAGTCTGACGGCAGAAGTCAGTGTCTTTCTGCTCATCCTCGTGGTGCTTGGTTCTCGTGTCTGTTTTGCTCTTTATTTATTTCCTTGAAACTTCATCTGGGTGGATTCTGGTTGTTACACTAAGCTTGTGTTTCTCAGGCAGAACCTGTGCGCAGTGCGCTGGGGTCCCCTCGGCCTTGGAGTCCTCACCCCTTTGCCTGCTCCGTTCGTGTTTTCCAGCTCTGTGAGACAGCGCGGATGGGGACCTCAGGGCTCCAGGGCCCCTCCTTCCCTGCTGCACAGCTCTGCAGGTCATTTCCTTGCTGTCCCCTCTCCCTTCCTTCTCCCTGGGGTCCTTCTCCCGGACTTTTTCTCCCTTACCTCTCTGACCCCATTCCGTCGCAGTGCAGCTCCGTCCGGGTTCGGTGGACACAGGGTGAACCCTGCTAAGTGTCTGCTTCTCCCAAGGCTTCTGCATTTGCTCCCTTTTGGAGTTCTCTAGGGCTGCCCCCTCCTGCTGACCTGGCAGTGTGTCCTACATGCCAAGTGATGGCAGGCTTTTGGCTTGGAAATTCTACTGCACTTGGTTGTTCCACTCTGGTAGGGGCCTGAGTAGTCGCTTGCCATGCTTGCCGGGATAAAGGCCAAATCAGAGTACCCTGGTGGCACACTGAAGCGGGGACAGGTTGCACAGCTGTGTAACTCTCATCTTTGGGGATGTTCATGTGAGCATTTGGGTGAAAATAGAATCACCGCCAAGCCTTCAAATTCATACACTGTGTGCTTTTCACAACTTCCCAATTGGTATTTATTTCTTTTTCTTCTTTTCTCTTACGGTCATTAAAACCATAATGTTTTTACCCTTCTCACTCATTTTAGACATTATAAATATGGTATTTAGGGATGCTGGGACTCTCCCTCTGGTGAGAAAGTAGCCTTCAGTAAGGAGGTGTGCTGGAGCTGAGGGCTCATTTAAAGGGCTCCTTAATAGTGCCCTTCCTCCAGGACAGAAAGCACATTTCAGAGAAGGCACAAGTGTCTAGTCTCCGCAGTGGGACTCTAAAATTTTATGCAGGACTTGTCATATTAGGCCACTTTTCGGAGCCAGTGAAGAGCATGTGGTGACTCATCCCCAGTTCCCTATGGACAAGGACATGGCGTTTTGGAATGGTTAAAGTTAGTTCTCCTTTTGCTTGCCACGTAAGCAGTTTCCTTAAAATGCTTGATATGTTTATGTGCTGTGCTTGGTTTGCAGTACTTAGAACTTAGTCTTCAGGGAAAGGGTTCTCAGCCAGTGGGTTTTCAAATCTTTGAGTCATCATTTACAGATCCTAAGTCTTTCCATTTCTGATACTGTTTTGCAAAAGTGTAACATGTTACAGTAATACACAGATTCACTTACAAATACTCTTTTGAGACAAGGTTTCTCTGGGTGGCCTTGGGTATCCTGGAACTCATGCTGTAGACCAGGCTGGCCTTGAACACATAGAGATCCACCTGCCTCTGCCCCCGGAATGCTGGGATCAAAGGTGTGCACCACCATTGCCCTGAACAAATGCTCCTTTTTTTCTGTTGCTGTGATAAAATGCCTTGACAAATGCCATTCAAGCTTTGTTTCAGCCCACAGTTCAAGGGTCGAGTCCATCTTAACGGCAGAGTCAATGTGCAGGAGCTTGAAGCAGATGGTCGCACGCCATCTGTGACTAAGAAGTAGAGACGAGCGCCTGTGCAGCTGTCTCTTTCCTTTACAGGCCTAGATCTCAGCCTGGGGAATGGCCACCCCCAGCGGGCAGGCCTTCCCCATCCCGATAACCCTCAAAGGCTCACCCAAAGGCTCACCCTAACCAACATAATTTCTCATAGGCGTGTTGGGAGACTCGTCTCCTGGCTGATTCTAGACCCTGCCGAGTTGATGGTGAACACGAACCATCACAGATGATACTAATGGCCCCATAATACCTTCCGGTGTTTAGTGTTTCCCAATGGATTATAGTGCTGCTGCATGAGAGGCACTGTATACACAGAGTGAGTTTTGAGGTTGCTGCTTCCTCTGTAATAATTGTAGCCATGTCATAAAAACTCGTTTGGTTTGAGATTTCCTTTGAATTTTGTATTTAGGAAAAAAAAGAAAACAATTGACGTCTTCAGAATGCAGTAATAACTGTGTCTTAGTAGAACAGTAGCAGACTAGCACAGAGACAGAAGCCTGGGTCCTGGTCCCAGACGAGTCTGGTTAGTGGGCAGACAGTGATGCTGCAAAGTGTACTGAGTGGAGTGTGCATTCTGCACAATCCAGAAGGCAAACTAAAGAAATTTATTGATAAGTAAAACTCCCTTCTATAAAATGTACAACAGATTCTGTCCCCTTGTACCAGGAATGTTGAGCTATAATCTGTCCAGCCCCAGGGTTGATCATAACCCGGGGGTGAAGGTCTTTATATTTGAGGTGCCCACAGCTGGCCTTGAAAGGAAGACCTTGTCCTGCCTTCCAATCCTCTCAACCCTCCAGGGGCTTGATCATTAATCTGTACTCCTTAAGATGAGAAGGTCTGTCTGCCTGCCCGCCTATAGTGAGGACAAGGGAGCCATTTCCTGGTTCCAGGCTGTGTGGGGTGCGGATCTCCATGGCTTGATACTTTCTGTCCACGAGTTGTCCGTTTGGGTGCCAGATCCAGCTGTAGGTTTGCCTCTCTGGGTCTCACATTGTGTTTGGACATCGCTTGTTCTCCATTGCGTTTGGAGGTAGCCGCAGCTGCGTTTTCCAGTGTTTGGGAGTTTCAGGACGAGGCAGAGAGAAAGGCTTTGTGCCGTCTCTCTTGAAGGGTTCTCACACGTGTTTTCTGTCTAGGGTTAGAGGCTTTAGACTCCCAAACTAGAAGGACCACTTTATCACATCTTCAAGATTAGTGGCGCTGATGGTTTGGGTTGAAGAGATGAAGAGGGGTGGGTGGGGGGAGGTAGAGGCGGAGAAGGAAGCAGCAGGGGCAGCCAATTAAAGGTTGAAAGCAATCTTACTAAAGTATTATCTTTACCAATTGATCCAAGAACTAAGTGCACATTTCCCCTGTGGGCTTACCAATGTATTAGGCTTTATAGTCGGAAATGGTTGTTTCGATTGGGTTGTGGTCTTTCATAGTATTATAAACAGAAAACACAACACAGGATCCATACACCCAACCAAAGAACTACAAGTTGTTGAAATCTAGAGTGGTCCTGGCATTTGAGTTGTTGAGTCAGGGAGATCAGAAGTTGAAGGTCTTCAGGGAGCAAGTTTCTGGCCAGCCTTGCTAATACTTCTTTATATGCAGTGAGTCCAGAGAAGATGACATGGCCACGTGGTCACATGGTCACATGGTCACGTGGTCAGTCTTTCAGTCGTTTCATCACTTACTTATTGGGCCAAAGGATATTGAAATCTGAGGGAAATAGCATCTACAAAAATGATTTTTCAAACCACTGTCCTCAGGGGCCTGGAGAGATGGCTTAGCAGTGAAGAGTGCTGGCTGCTCTTCCAGAGGACCTGGGTTCAATCCCCAGCACCCACAGGGCAGCTCACAGCTATCTGTAACTCCAGTTCTGGGATCTGATCCCCTCACACAGACACACATGCAGGCACAACAGCAATGCACGTAAAGTTAGAATAAATAAAATAAAATCCCTGCCCGGGACTTTGTTAACAAGGTGTAGGAGGAGGGGAGGCGTGAGTGCATGTGCTGAGAGGTGGGTCTGTATTATACAGGATGAGATGTGGTGGGAAGGTGACAGAGACCTGAAGGAAGGAGTGGTCCCCTCATTTCAGAGCGCAGAGGAAAGGTATTGTCCCCAGTGTGCACGTCTGGCCAGTGCCTGCTTAGGCAGAGTTGTCCATGGGCCAAGTCAGTAGGGAGCTATAGGCGGTGCCTGAGGCCTTGCGTCGATTTGGCAATGTGAAACCGTGGATGGTTTTCACCACACCCGATGGTTGGCTCCTTTGCTTTGTCTTGAGCGTGCCTTTGTTCACTTTGATGCCGGGTTGAACTCTTTAATTCCTTCGTAAAGCGCGATTGATTGTATCCGGTACACACTGCTGTGTGTAAGCCGATCTGAGCTGTAGAAGAGCTGGAGGACCATCCTACCAAATCTTAGTATCTAATCAGTTAATCGATTCTTGAAAGCTGTCACTTCTGGATGTGTGGCTGCACACAGCCCATTGGACCCTTTGGCCTGCAACCAGGTTGACCTGTCACCCTGCCCTCACTGGTGTCCACCCAGATAAGAAGGAAACAGTTTCCACAATGGCCGCGCATGCAGGGTCGGTTGAACCTGACTGCATTCCTCTCCTGATGAGTCGTTGCCCTGGCTGTGTCTGGTGTGGCTCCTTGAGCCTCCAGGCTTGAACAGAGCAGGGTTAAGAAGCAGCTGGAGGAGCAAGAACTGGGTTGGAATCTTCCTCTGGGCTTAGAGAAATGACATCATCCTGGTTTAGGATCGAGATCAATGAATCTTTGTTCTTCCCTGGCTCAGTCAGGGATTTGTTTGTTTGAAGTATATTAATGGCGTTTCATGAGAAGTCCATGTCTGTGAGTTGTTGATATATCATCCAAGCATTTTGACATACTTCTGTATTTTTTTATTGTAACTATTTGTAAACATTTCAAACATAGACCAAAGTAGGAAGATACAGTGAGCCTTCCTGGGCCACCTTCCAGCTCAGGGATCAGCACTTAGACAATGTCATTTCTTTTAGTCCTCTGTCCTACATTTCCCCTTTCCTCATTATTTTTTAAAGAAATTTCTGATATTTCATGGAAAATATTTTAATAGATATATGAAAGTTAAGACTTCCCCAAAATTTACGATCAAACCCCTATTGCCATATTTACACATTAATAGTAAGCCTTAGTTGCAAATATTTGGTCCTAACAGTGGGCCTTGTAAACACATTG
Source organism: Cricetiscus sungorus (assembly GCA_030556225.1). Classification (NCBI taxonomy): domain Eukaryota; kingdom Metazoa; phylum Chordata; class Mammalia; order Rodentia; family Cricetidae; genus Cricetiscus; species Cricetiscus sungorus. The sequence goes on along the minus strand of JANBXA010000738.1, from coordinate 7,518,904 downwards.
TCAATTATTTTCTGTGTTTATGTTGCTTGATGATCATTAAGGCAGATTTGTTTTTACATTAACACGAACAGTTCACATAACCAACAGTCATTAGTACCGTCTAAAGATGGCGCTGTCTTCACCTGGGTTGTGCCTACTAACTCATGAAGTCCAGCAGGCTTCAAACCCTCATGGACAAGGCTGCCCCGATCCACAGCTCAGGTGGGGGCACAGTAAGAGGATGCTGTGGGAGTGAAGCAGAGTGAGATTGGTCACAGCTGAGGTGGGAGATGGAAGGGAGGCACTGACCGGCTCATCTTTGCTCATGCACAGCATCCATCTGCTCGCCCGTCCTTAGATGGCCAGCGTCTTCCCTCTGAGTCCGTTCCTGGCATTGCACTCCTGTTTGTATTAACCTACATTCGCTCTGCATTGCCTACAGCTTCAGTTTGTAGTCTGTTGTCAAGAGCTTGAGAATTTGGAGGGGATTTCAAATCATTGTGAGTACAGAATCCTAGATTTTTAGAAATGATCCCATCTGTCTGAACTGTTGTCTTGGTTATACTTACTGAGTTTTTAGCCATTTATTTTGAAGGTTCTTAAAAATGTTCTACTTAGGTTTTATTTTTTAAGTTACTTTTTTTTTCATCATCTTATGCAATAATTCAAATGCATATCTCTAATAGTAAAAGCATATAAGCTGGCTTAAGTTATCCCGCTGGCTCTTGTAAGGGTGTGGTCCATTGGTGGCATCAGGAGGTACCCAGTGTGTTAGAGTGGGTAGCAACATGCTAGCTTGGCATGCCTGTGTGTCATACAACATGTATGCATCTTACACCTGACAGATTGCTATTCCATGACAGTCTTCTATGAGTGAGCCCTTCTTTTGTGACCTAGGCTGCCCCCCCCCAAGAATTCAGCCCCTTCCTCAGCCTCCCAATATTCCGGGATTGTGGGCATGTGCCCAGAGCCAGCAGCGAGTCCTGTTTGGAGATTTACAGCCGATTGCCCCAGGATTGCTCAGGCTAGAGTGTGGTTCTTATGAATCCAAGATTGCCTTTGAAAAGAGTTGATCAGGTCAGCTAGTGAGTTCGGTGTTGTTTTGTTAATTAGTTTTGTAACTTGATCACTTCCCTTGAGCCCAGTATCCTAATGCCATGTCAAAAACTCACAAAATAATTAAAAATATGTCTTTTCAGTCAAAATACATCTTAGAAAAATGTGTTTGAAATATCAATGACATACTCTTGAGGCTGGCCTTGAACTCACAAAGATCCTCCTGCCTCTGCCTCCCGAGTGCAGGGATCAAAGGTGTGTGCCACCACAGCTCAGTTGACATTTCTTAAAGTAATGTGATGGTATCATTTATCTATACTATTTTATAAGTAGGAAACAGCACATGCCTCTTTGAATACATAGTCTTACAGGTGACTGAATAGTTACACATCCAGAGGCATTCTTTCTCCGCCCTACATGTGAGGGGACTGTGTAATTTTTGAGAAAATCTATTCAGCTGGTGGTGACAAGATACAGTCTTTCTGGGTGTGTCAATCACCCTGTTCATTGTTTATGATGCAAGTGAAGTAATTAGGTTCGCTGGTGAGGTATGGAAAGGCAAAGATAACGCAGGTGTTATTTCTACCCTTGTTTGTTCGAAGCAAACACAGCAAATCACTCATTTCTGCAGTGCCGTGTTGACTCCCCAAGCAGGGCGCCGACTACACTGCCAAGACTCTGACTCCACCTGGCTCGCTGCTTCCCAGCAGCACCTTGGGCTCTGCTCAGGGAGGGCTGCCTCCTTCCAGGGCAGAGTCCTCTCATGGAGCAGACATGGATGTTCCCGTAGGGACTTTGTAAGGATAGCTGGGAGAGGGAGACCTTCCCATCATCACGCAGGATAGTCCAGGATCGCAGTTCCAGCTTCTCTGCTTCCTAGCGGATTCATCACCCTGGGCTGAGCATCCCATTTGTAATTATGCCAGAGCCAATCATTTCCTTTATAGAGAGGCGAAGAGTATAATGCGGAGAATCACCACGGAATAAGAATGCAGAATCCTCCCACCTCCCGCCTACTAATTGCTCCCTGGGCTAATTATGTCCTAGATCTTGCCCTCAAGGTGGATCTGAGGTTACCTCTATTATTTACTAGAATGAAGAGTAGAAACTAGCAAAAAGGGGTGAGAGCGGCCTGAAGAAGGAACCCGGTGGATGTGGTGAGCATCATCCTGCTTACTCAGTGGTCTGGGTGAGAGGAGGCAGTGATCCGGAGGGCATGGCCATGCGTTCTTCAGTTCCAGAGGAGCAGGTGCAGTGACGGCTGCTCCAGCCTCAGTGCACAGAAGCCGGGCAGATGGAGGAAAGATTTTGCCCCACTTGCCCTTACGGAGCCCGGTTGTAGCTTGCGTTTCTTTCCTTACGGATTTGCGGAAGCGCGTCTGTGTGCAGTTGCACGAGCTGGCCGTGCCTTTGCATGAGCGTGGATGCTGTTGGGCGGGCTGCTGTTCATTCTGTGACACGAGTGACATTGCCATCGCAAGGTTTCTCTGAAGAGCAGAGCGCCCTGGGTGAGGCGCCCACTCAGCGCCACTGGGCACGTCCGAGTCTTACGTCACTTCGCCGTCCCTCGCGTCAGCTCATCTCTTCTCTTACCTCAGTTCACTGTCTCTGGCATCATTTGCCGTCCCTGACGTCACTCCACCATCTCCTGCATCACTCTTACGTCACCTCACCGTCCCTGACGTCACATCACCGTCCCTGACGTCACCTCGCCGTCCCTGACGTCACCTCGCCGTCCCTGACGTCGCCCCACCACTCTTCATGCTTTGGTGTCTTTGTCCTGTAGGGCGCTCTCTGCAGTAAGGATTCCGGGCAGGGCAAGAAGGATCTGGCTGCGATGTGATCAGGGTGCATGGCCGCCACACAGGCGTGTCTAGTCACCCTGCTCAGGGGCTCGTCAGTCAGTCAGTCTGTCTGTCAGTCTGTCTTTGCCCGTAAGGAGTGCTCTCTCATAATCTTTCCTCTATTGTTTGCGTGTTTGAAGAACGAGGTGTGATTTATTTTCGCACTTTCATATAGATTAAAAAATACCGTAAGCTCTTGAAATTATGTTTTTAGTCTTCTGACTTGAACTTCCCTTTAACATTTTTGCTAAATTTATTATTTATGGGGGTGTGTACCATGCCACAGTGCATGTGTGGCGGTCAAAGGACAACCTTTGGGAGTTGGTGGTTCTCTCTTTACTGCGTGGGTCCCAGGAATTCGACTCAGGTTGTCAGACTTGATGGCACGTGCCGGGTCCCACGGAGCCCCGCCAGCTCTGGCTTCACTCTCTCAGGCAGTCTTACTTACAGTACCCTCACACACCCTGGATGCACCGACACCATGTAATTCTGTGGTGAGGTTCACACTACTCCATGAACTGACGGGAGACCCTAGAAGAGGAATCGCCCCAAAGAGGAAGTTCTGGCGATAAAAAATAAATCCTGGTTAAGGAGACTGCACTAGTCAGCCATCGTGTACAGATCCCCTGGGTGACTGTAAGCACACCTGTCCTTAAGGAGTCTGTCCGTCTCACTTGCTATGACTGTTCTCACATTCTGGCATAGAAGGCCTTTAACTTCAATTCTTTAACTAGACTCAACGGAACGTAGAGGCCACCTACTCTAACCCATGCTTTTCCTGTAAAATAGAGAAATCTGAGGCCTCTGGGCGTTGGCGCACACCTTTAATCCCAGCGTTCAGGAGGCAGAGACAGGTTACACAGAGAAACCTAGTCTTGAAACCAAAAGGAAGGAAGGAAGGAGGGAAGGAGGGAGGGGAGGAGAAGGAAAGATAAGAAGTATGAAGGAAATATCTGGGGGTTGGGCAGGGTGGTTGGAGAGTCTGGAACCCTAGGGCCCATGTAAAAGAGACAAGTATGGTCGCAAGCATCTGTATATGACTGTGTCATTGGGGCGAGGACAGAGATGAGCACATTCCTGGAGCTACGAGCCCGGCCAGTCTAGGCAAATGATGGGAACCAGGCTCAGTAACAGACTCTGACAAGGTGGAGAGCAGTTCCAGAAGCCACTTAGTGTCACCCTCTGACCTGCACAGGTGCCGACATGCACTCATATACATATAGACACACACGCAAACACACACCTGCACACCCACGCTCACCTGTGCACTCTCATGCACACACATACACACATATATGGGATATGCATTGCTTTTTAAGAAATAAAACCTAGTGTATAAATTTAAGAGTTTTATGGCTTCCAGTTGAAATAATGGCTTTTGGTTCTATGAGAGGAAGTAGGTGTTTCCTAACTGAAGGGTTTCATTTTAAGAGAACTGTTTTCTGTACTATGAAGGCTGAACTAGATTAGACTTATTTGGAAAGAGAAGTCAATTTCTTGGTTTGAACCATCTCGGCATCTAGTGTGGATAGTAGACATTGTGCTCTGTGGCACATGGATTGATCATTTACCCTCTTACCAAGTATTTTTTGTGCCTGTTGTGCCAAGTTGTACACCCTGTGAGCAAGGTGGAAAGGATTCAGAGAGAAACAGGCGCATACGTCAGCATTAATGGCGACAGGACAGTAGTGTTTGAAGCATCCACAGGACACACAGGAAGGTCATACAATTCTGCCTGCGTGTGTGGAAGGTCAGTAGGCCGAGTCGTGTGTAAAGGGGAGATGTGAGTGGTCCAGAGGCAGTGGTGTGTGAGACTGGGGTTAGTGTTTGAGGGTGAGCATGAACACACACACACACGCGCACACACACACACACACACACACACACACACACACACACACACACACACACACACACGGAAACTGAGAGCAAAGGAGGGTGTTCCTAATTATGCTGACAGGCCTGGGCTGGCCAGCAAGACTAGGTCTGTTATGAGGTTGTTTAGTAACGTTCAGGCCTAGCTTATATAGTGAATGGGTAGATATTGACAACTATGGTGCCCTAGGATGCTGCTTATAGGAATTTGAGGAGACACACTCAGTGTGCACACTTTGCACACTGAAAGCTTTGCTCCAGAGACACACTCAGTGTGCACACTGAAGGCTTTGTTAGAGACACACTCAGTGTGCACACTGAAGGCTTTGTTAGAGACACACTCAGTGTGCACACTGAAGGCTTTGTTAGAGACACACTCAGTGTGCACACTGAAGGCTTTGTTAGAGACACACTCACTGTGCACACTGAAGGCTTTGTTAGAGACACACTCACTGTGCACACTGAAGGCTTTGTTAGAGACACACTCAGTGTGCACACTGAAGGCGTTGTTAGAGACACAGTCAGTGTGCACACTGAAGGCTTTGTTAGAGACACACTCACTGTGCACACTGAAGGCTTTGTTAGAGACACACTCACTGTGCACACTGAAGGCTTTGTTAGAGACACACTCAGTGTGCACGCGGAAGGCGTTGGTAGAGACACACTCAGTGTGCACAGCAGGAAGACCCTTCTGCTGAAGGAAGGCCGTGAGAAGTGGCCAGTGTGGGTGGCCGGGGAAGCGTTTGAGACAGTTGGAGTGGATGATGCCTGCACTATGTATGGAGCTCAGGCATGGATGGAAACGAGAAGATCTTAGATATGTTTAGGAAGTAGATTTGCCAGACCTTTCTAAGCGAGTGAGAGAAGTAATGATAATAATAACAACCCTGAGGTTGTTAAGGAGTGTGACAGTGCGGCTCCATGCAGAGTGGGGACACGCAGGGACAGTGGACTCTGGTGGATACGGAGGAAGGCTTCCTAGACCCAGGACTGCTTGCTGCGCAGAAGCCAGTGTTCAGAAGTTGGCTCATGGTTTCTTGTGTTGGAGGGCGGGGCAGGTCCTGAGACCATGAAGGAGCGGTGACCCTCAAGGCTGGGGGAGGGGCATAAGCTGCTTTATTTTGGAAGAACCCTGGCACAGTGAGGTGTAGGGGGAAGCCATGTGCCGGATGGGGTTTTGTTATCTGGAGTGTGTGTCTCCTGTTTTGCTTCTTTCCTCCTCCTTGGAGCTATTTCCTATATGCTGTTTAAATGGGCAAACTATTCTGCCAGTTAAATGCCACGGTAGAGTACTTGCTTTGTGTTAGCCGAGGCACAGACCTGAAGAGGCATTGCATGTTCTGGAACAGTCTGGAGTCATCGGGCGCCCTGGGCTCAGTGCGTCTCAGGACACTTTAGTTAGCACTTAACGTCTTAATAATTTAGGTGCAGCGTCTCTATAAAAAGAGCAGCATTGGGTAAATGGGGAGGTTCCAGCCTTGCAGAGGAGGCAAGGGGAGGGGGCGGAAGTAGCTTTGGGAAGGGAAACTCCCAGTGCAGAGGCCGGGTCCTTCGGGTCCTGGAAACCTGACTGAGGCAGCCAGGGAAAGAAGAAAGGACAGACACACAACATGGAAAAGCTGGGACCAGGAGGGCTGTGCAGGCTCTGAGGGAGGAGGCACACCTGTAACCCAGCAACCCAGGAGGGCAGCGCATCTGGTTATCCTCTGACAGAGGGAAGAGTTGGCTGGTCTTGATTTGGGGTCTCTAGCTGGGGGGAAGAAGCCGCAGTTGCCTGTTTTTGCCCACTGTCAAGATTTATACCCAGACCCGAGGAAGGCTTCGCTGTCCTTATGAGTCTCACCCTGGATAGGTGGGGAGGACGCTTGTCGCTCCCGTGGATCCCTGACGTGGCCGTGCCGTGTCAAACAGCACACGTCTCTCAGTCATGGGAAGGCTGTCAGCTCCCCACACAGGCTACAGTCTCACGTAGACGCCTTTTAGTCACGCGTATGGGAATCTGGTAGGCAACTTGTAAGTCTAAAGGTAGAGAAGAAGGCTTGAGTTGAAAACAAGCCAGGTTCCTCGGTATAAAGATGGCAGCGGAGTCCTATGGAGGAGGGGGAGCTGCCCGGAGAACACCTATTAGTGTGGCCTCAGGGTTGTAAAATGGTAGGTCTGCATTAAAGGAAGAAAGAAAAGGGTTTATTTGGAGCCTGGATTCAGGCTTTCCTGCGTGGTCTGCTGTATTCCACCTTCCCAGGGAGAAGGCCAAGAACAGAGGGAAGTCATAAATCAATCATAAGTCAGCGTTTTCCAGATGCAGTGTTGGGAGTGCCTGAGCCAGCGGTGCGGTGCTGGAGGGTCCAGATGTTAGGATCCTTCAAGGTGATGTGCTTGGAGAGAACCGTAGGTCTGATGCAGAAGTTAAGGTGGGTGCCCGGGGTAATTTTGGCTGTTCCTCGTTCCTTCCTCTCCACACTCAGGGTTCCAGTCAGTGAAAGAAAGGTTAGTGTGCAGGCCCTTCACACACATCCGACTTCTCCAGTAAGCTGCATTCACACTGAGGAGGGGGAGGGGGGAGGAGGGAACTGGGAACTGAGGAGGATGTGTGCCTGGAGAGGACTCTGAGAAGGAAGAGGTGGGGAAGGGAGCCCAGCTGCAGCTCAGCAGGTGCTGGAGGCACAGCCTGAGGGGAGAAGTGAAGCATGGGCCTCTCTCCTGGGACTAGGGGACAGTGTTGGCCAGAGGGCTCGGGTTAGAGGTTTCTCCCTATAAAGCTACAGAAACAAGGCACTTACTCGTGTGGATAGAGACATTTGATGTCTGCCCGGAGGAGGCGCTCAGTGTAGCTGGGTTAGACTCACCAGGTGGGTTAGGATGCTTAGGCTTCTTTATGCCTTTGCTTCCTTGAAGTTGGGGTCAAGACCATGCCTGTGTCGACTCCCAGAATGCCCAAGTCAGAGGTGAGTGTGGCTCAGCTCTATTTAAGCTTCCTTTACCTTTCCTCGACGCTTCTGGCCTATGCCTCGGCCAGTGCACTGACCATGGCCGGATCCAGAGGAAAAGGACACTAAGCCGTCCACTTCTGCAGTTGTACAAGCTTATTGATTTGTATGATCTTTTGAAAGTAATGGTGAATGTATAGTAACATAAAACCTGTCATTTTATTGCCTCTTAAGCATGTAGGTAAGTGCCATTAGGCACATTCAGTGACACTTTGTCAAGCTCACTTCCAGAATGTTTTCATTATCTCAGATATAAACTGCGTATTATTAAGTAATAGCTCTCTCTTTCCCTCTAACCTCTGGCAACTGTAGTCTGCCTTCTGTCCCTGCATTTACTCTCTAGGTGTCTGAGATAAGTGCAATCATATGCGATTTCTCCTTCTCTATGTGGCTACTTTCGGGTACTCTAATATTTCAAGGCTCATCCGTGCCTGAGCATGAAACCTGTCAGGTATTTTGAATAACATTTTGTCGAATATTGGCCAACATGTATTTGTTTGAGTCTTGCTTTTAGTCCTTTTGGACTTCAACCTGCATTGAAATGACACTGTCATTTCTGTGTTTGAAAGGCTGTTAACAGTCTTCCATTTGTAAAACCTGGCTGAACCATCTTCCTTGTTGCTTGGCTGTAGCTTTTTAAAAGCACAGTACCTGCGTTTTACAAATACTCCAAACGACAGTCATTGTAAACTAATTTGGATGGGAATATAGCTTGAAATGGTGAAATGGCAAAGTGCCACAGTCTCTGCTGGCTTTGCCACTATTGCCCTAAGTTCCTGACTTGTGGTTTCTGTCCTGGACTTTGAATTGTGACACAGTACCAAGCTGGACTCTGTAGTCATGTAGCTCTTGGTGAGCAAAGGTTGTAAGTGCCCTCCAGTGTCATAAAATACTATAAAGAACAATCGTACTCATACTGTTTTTTTTTTTTTTTTTTTTTTGCAGAGGTTTTTTTTTTGTTTTGTTTGTTTTTTTGGGGGGGAAGGGATCATAAACAGGAGAATGGGAGGGGGAGACTGCTTCAGGAGACAGGAGCAGCAGGGGAGAGGAGATAGGAAACAGGAGAGAGAGGGGGAGAAAGAGAGGATGGGAGGTGGGCGGGGCCCTTTAAAAGGGAAGTAGTGACTGCGCAGGCGGTGCTCTCAGTGGCTGCAGCTGAGGGCGTGTCCTGTCAGGACCCCATGGACAGGCCAGGACAGATGCCTGGATATTAACACCTGCAGCATGACATGTTGAGAGCAGAAATAAGTTCCATGTGGCTACAATCTGGAGGGCAGGTAATACTTAGACTTTGTATTAGATTTTATTTCTCAGCCTCCATATCCACCATTTTGAGATGTAAATTTTATTGGGAAGGGCATCTAAGTAGCTTTGTTTATTTCCTTCTCCCTGCCCTACTGGGGTATTTAGCCTGAGAGCTCTTGTATTGTGCCCTGTGTCTGTGTGACTAGTTGGAACTGTGGTGTCTCCTGGCTCTACCCCACATCTGATGTAGAATGTTTGGATGTTTGGGAATAGCCTTATGTGTGAAGGGTTTTGTCTAGAAGCGTAACTTAATGCTGACTGCACACGCACAGAGACCCGTTTCTTCAGCATCCCATCCTCACGTGGCTCTGGTCCCTTCTCTGTCACTCAGCGAAGTGGCGGGCGCTTCAGATTGCTTCAGGTTGGGGCTCTCTGCTCAGATTTCTTCCTGGCCACTGGACCAGAATGCCCAGTTCCCCGGAGCAGCTGCGCTGGGCTCCCTCACACAGCCTCCCTTCCCTCCTCACACAGCCTCCCTTCCCTCCTCACACAGCCTCCCTTCCCTCCTCACACAGCCTCCCTTCCCTCCTCACACAGCCTCCCTTCCCTCCTCACACAGCCTCCCTTCCCTCCTCACACAGCCTCCCTTCCCTCCTCACACAGCCTCCCTTCCCTCCTCACACAGCCTCCCTTCCCTCCTCACACAGCCTCCCTTCCCTCCTCACACAGCCTCCCTTCCCTCCTCACACAGCCTCCCTTCCCTCCTCACACAGCCTCCCTTCCCTCCTCACACAGCCTCCCTTCCCTCCTCACACAGCCTCCCTTCCCTCCTCACACAGCCTCCCTTCCCTCCCTCACACAGCCTCCCTTCTCTCCTCACACAGCCTCCCTTCCCTCCTCACACAGCCTCCCTTCTCTCCTCACACAGCCTCCCTTCCCTCCTCACACAGCCTCCCTTCTCTCCTCACACAGCCTCCCTTCCCTCCTCACACAGCCTCCCTTCCCTCCTCACACAGCCTCCCTTCCCTCCTCACACAGCCTCCCTTCCCTTGCAGTGCGTCTTGCCCAGCAGCCTGGTTTGGGATTTTCTCTTTTCATTTGACTCCATTTGATGTTTCTCCTGCAAGGCGCTCCTCCAGCTGCTTTAGAGCAGGGGCATTGAAGCCACCAGAGTGAGTGCAAGCCTCCTTTCTCCACTGCCTTGCCCTTGCGCGCATGCATTCGGGATGTATCCCCCAGCTAGCTCTCCAAATCCTGAAGACTGCTCACCTCTGCTCCTTTCCCTGTTACACAGGCCGGCCTTGAGAGCCCTTTGCGTGGTCTGAGGGCTTAGTTTGGGGAAAATCTCAACCTCTGTAAGGAGCTTAAAGTACAAGATATGCAGACTACTTTGATAGATTCTTTTTTCCAGTGCAGCTTTTTTAAAAGCTATTTTGAGACCACACTTTTTTTCTTTAAGTGGAATGGTTGTAGTACTCAGAAGAAGTTAGTGTAGGAAAAGGCTACATGTACCTGCCCAGTGAGCACTAGCACAAGACTGGAGACTAAGCTGACGTCTTCTTCCATGGCATAGCTTAATCTGAAGAAGTTTCTGTAGGGTTTTTCCTGCCGCCGGCCGCCTGGTCCCACTGCCTTGCCAGCCCCAAATATCACGCTGAGACTCTGTATTTGATATAAGGCTGTTGGCCACTTAATTGTTTCTTACCGGCTAGCTCTGTCTTAATTATTAACCCATTTCTATTAATCTAAGTGTTTCCACGTGGCTCATCTTACCGGCCAGAGCAGCTGGCGTTCTACCTCTCTGGGCTCTCCATCTTGACTCCTCCTAACTACTTCCTCTTTCCTCCTTGTCTCCTAGCCCCGCCTCTCTTGCTTTCCTATTGGCTAACAGTGCTTTATTCATTAACCAGTATGAGGAACATATCTACAGAATAACATCTCACATCAATACTGGGCCTGTATCAAAGAATTGGATGAAGATGTTTGAAATATTTAACAAGGTCCCTGGTCATCAATTATTGTTTGAGGCCTTACAGTGCTAAAAATGAAGTTTATCTTTGTTACTCATATCATGATTTGTTTCAGTAAAAAAATATGGGCAAATTCCATTTATAATTTCCCCACAACCAGTCATCTTAGGAGTTTGAAGTGAGTGGAGTTTGCTGACTGAAACCCGGGGACCAGGGACCATACACCCTGTTTGCAGGAATGTGCTGGGGTCTGTTGGCTCTGCTTTGTGTTTTGTGGTTTCGCCTTTGCTGCTGAAGTGAAGTCTCCCCAAGTATGTGCGCGTTTGCTTACTTCTTTTCTCATGGGGAGATTAATGGGGTTTTGGTAAGGTGTTTTTACTGGTCTCCTTTTGAAAGTTTCATGGTTCCCATACATTTTAAGTGTGCGCGTGTGCGTGTGCGCGTGCGTGCGTGCGTGCGTGCGTGCGTGCGTGCGTGCGTGTGTGTGTGTGTGTGTGTGTGTGTGTGTGTGTGTGTGTGTGCAGGAGGGGGGACAGTCTGAGTGTGGAAGAGGAGACCGTAAAGCAGTTTCTTTCCTCTTGCCCCATGCTGGTCTAAGGGTTGAGTAGGTATCTTCCCTGGTAGAGCCATCTCTCTGTCCCTGTCCCATTCATTTACAAATAATGAAATGCTGTGGGTTATTCACCAGAGAGAACAGCTTGGGCATGGTGTCAGCGGTAGAAAGTCTTTATTAGCTGGTCAGGGGCCGCACTGGGTGTTTGGATCCCTGTGTAGCACTGAGCCTTTCTCAGGGTGGAAATCCGTGTTCTGGGCTGATACACTTCAGCTAATAAGATCAGTCAGTCAGAAGCCGATCTACAGAAGCTAAGAGGCGAGCGAGGTTAATACATTTGAGTCTTTCCCAGAACCACACGGACTCGGATGGACAAGGCCTTTATTTTAGCTTAACAGCTGGTGCTGTGCTGAGCTGCGCAGCCTGAACGGTTGTGCTAAGGTCTGGGCCCTGGGGTCCCCAGTGCATTCACTCTGTACACACAGTTGTGTTCTCTTCCTCTGAAAGGCTGTTGTATGCAAACTTTTCATTTTCTGTTGCTGAGGTATGTTCTAGTGTGCCTTTACCCTTAAAACTGCATTCGCCTCTCCCTCGTTTATATACCTTGCACATTTTATGTTGGTGATAGAGATGCTTAATTGTGTTGTGTTTTTTTCCCTTCTGGGAGATCCTTTACGTCCTCCAAATGTGGAGAGGATGAGACTGCCTCACTTGACGCTAACACACACACACACACACACACACACACACACACACACACACACGCGCGCGCGCACGCACTCACACTTGTATGGCTGCCTCACTTGATGCTAACACACACACACATGCGTGTGCACACACACACACACACACACACACACACACACACACGTATTTGGTTGTTGTCAGAACAACGATGAGCCCCGATCACTTCACACACGAGTGTGTCTGCTGGTTTCTCCTTTAACAGGAGCAGGCCTGGGCTCCCAGAGTCCTTCACTGCCCAGCTGTCTGGATTGGGTCTGGGATAGTGCCTTCTGTCAGCTTCTGTGAGGCGTTTGACTTCACGGCCATCAGAGGCAGTCATGGGACCTCTCCCTACTGCTCTAATGCTGGCTGGGCAAGGCTCTGCTTGCCACATTGCACGCTTGAGTGGGTCTGGAAGGCCTCACAGTTGGGTGGAGGTCTGGTCTCCTTGAGATTCAGCAAAGAAGCGGAGCCCAGAAACACTTTCTATGAGTATCAGTAGCCATAGAACTTGCTAGAATCCCAAGACTAATTCCAGAACTCCTTAGGGGTCTGAAAGGAGAAGTAACTGTGTATGTTGTGGTCAGGACGGCTAGCGTTTACTGGTCCGCTAAGCCATCACTTTTCTGCTTAATTTTATTACCTCATTTCTCATTCATGTCACAAGGCACATGCTGTTGGCACTTATTCCTGAGGGCTTTGAGGGATGACGTTAAAAACTGGGCCGAGTTTTCAAGGCTGGCGAGTTGACAGAGGAGGGATTTGAACTGGCTGTCTGGCTGAAAGGCAAAGGCAACTCCTATCACCATATCATCCTGTACTTCTTATGTCTGGGGCTGGGGATGTGTAGACTTGCTTTCTAGCTTTTTTTTTTTTTTTTTTTTTCCTGCAGTAAATGCGTGCTTTTACAGCCAGGAAAAACAACAGCACTTCCTTTGGGAAGTAGAAGTGAAGTTGTGCTCTTAGCAGCCTTGGGGTTGAAAGGCAGCCAATCTTAGATGTGCAGATAGGAGTGTTCTAAGCAGAAAACCCGTGAGCTCACGCTGTAGCTCAGCCTCGTGTGCACAAAGCCGACTCAACCCTTAGGCCAGCCTTGGCTGCAGAGAGCTTGAGTCGGCCTGGGGTGCCCGAGAGCAGAGTGGGAGTGAAGGAGAGGGCGGAATTGCCGATTCTTTGTGTCCTTTTAGTAACTGTGCATGGGTGCAATGAAGCGTATGTGCACGTATGTGTCAGACGCATGATCCTTTCAAGGCTGCCTTCACACTATCGGATACGGGCTGAGGCTCACTTGAAGCCTGGGGTTTGGTCTTGTCAGCACACATATCGGATATGGTAGCCCACCTCTGTTACCCTCAGGATGGAGACCCTGTCTCAAATCAAACAGAAACACCCATCTGCTAGCATCCCACCCCTGTTACCCTCAGGATGGAGACCCTGTCTCAAATCAAACAGAAACACCCATCTGCTAGCATCCCACCCCTGTTACCCTCAGGATGGAGACCTTGTCTCAAATCAAACAGAAACACCCATCTGCTAGCATCCCACCCCTGTTACCCTCAGGATGGAGACCCTGTCTCAAATCAAACAGAAACACCCATCTGCTAGCATCCCACCCCTGTTACCCTCAGGATGGAGACCCTGTCTCAAATCAAACAGAAACACCCATCTGCTAGCATCTGGGCACAGGGTTTACATACACGCAGTGTGTCTAACTACACAGGATTTCGTGTACTGAGCATGAGCGCTGCAGGAGTATTTCGCTGGGTGTTCTCCTTCCAACCAGCTGTGTGGTTATGTCAGGCAGGTGCGCGCTTGCAGGCAGGGAAGCGTTCTCAGAGATTGCCGTGTTTTCAGTGATTTCAAATGTCCTAGACAGAGCCTCGGGCCCTGCTTTACATTTCACATCTTACCTTTAGTGGTTCTTTTAAAAAACATGTTGTTATTCCTACATACAAACATGCATGCGTGCATACATACATACATAATTAAATCCTTGAGTGATCATATGTACATACATACAAACATAATTAAATTTGCCTTGCTGCCCTATTTCAAGTCCTCTCTCTTCTATCATGTTCCTGCCCAATTTCATCTCCTCCTCTTCCTCCCTCTTTCTCTTCCTCTTCCTCCTCTTCTCCTCCCTCCTCCTCCTCTTTTCTGTAATCACCAAGTGAAGTTAGTACTGCCCATGTATGCATGGGTGTGGGGCCATCCCCTGGAGCCGGGGAACCTACCAGCGACCACACCCACTAGGAGCTATCAACTATAAACAGACCCTTGCCTCCCCATCCATGCTGTAGTGTGTTCTGATACAGGAAGCGTTTATATAATTCAAGCAGTAGTCTGCAGGGGAGAGGGTGTGACGAGACCTGAAGGTTGCACTCATCTGTGGATATGGAGAGTATCCAGAAGGCAACTTGACGCTATGTCCGTCAGCAGACGAATGGTAGTCGGTTCACTGCCCAGGGCCGGTGAGCCCCTGAGCCGTGGGTTCTTGACTAGATTCATTATATCAGATGTGAGTTCCCTCCTGTGCAGTGAGCCTTAAGTCCTCTCGTTCAGAAAGAGTTTACTGTGTATAGGGTAATGCTTCTCCCAGAGCCCCGTGCTAAGGGTGGGATGGTTCCACCGTCAGAACCTGGTAGACTTGAAGACACCACACACTTTGGTCGCAAGGCTTGGAGAAAGGACACTAGCACTGACGTGGACGTCACCTCCTTGCTCTTGCGTTCGTAGCACAAAAGGTGGACAGGCTGCAGGGAGAGAGCAGACATCCCCAGTGAGTGGACCCTGTGAGCACAGGCCGTCAAGATGTGCCCATTGGATCATAATGGCATGGGCGTCACGGGCGTAACCAACTGCTTTCTAGTATTGCTTAGGTGGAATTTCTTTCTTTCTTTTTTTTTTTTTTAAAGCTAGGCAGTTTCTTTAGGTCATCCTTACATATTTTCTGTTTCTGTTTGTTTTGCTTTTGTTAACAGTTGCTTCCCATTTTAATTTAGAACTCTTAAATCAACGACATCCGCACATTAAAATTAAAACAAGAAAAGAAATATAAACTGAAAAATCGCTTTTCTGCCTTTCTAGGTAATCAATTTAAAATTCATTTCTTGTTATCTAGTGCTTCGTTACAGCAATGCTGGCAGATACCAGTGTTATTCCACCTGTAGAAAGAGAGTATGCCATATCCTGCAATTCCCCTTTCCTGGATCGGCCGTTCTTGTTTTGCCGTGTCTCCTTATGGAGGTGGTTTCATCTCTGTATTGTTACGTGGTGTGCTGTGGCGTTTATGACTGTCATAGTGACTGTTGTATTGCTGCGAAGAGACACCATGGCCACAGCAACTTACAGAAAGCACTTATGGGGGCTTGCTCACGGGTTCAGACGAGGCCATTATCACCGTGGTGGGTGGAGTGGCAGCCGGCAGGTGGGCAGGCAAGGCGCAGGGGCAGTCGCTCGGAGCCTTTATCTGACCCACAGGTAGGAGGCAGAGTGAAACAGAGAAGCTAGGAGTGCTCAGGCTTTTGAAACCTCAAAGCCCACCCCCAGTGACACCTCCTCCTCCAAGGCCACCCCTCCTGGCCCTTCCGAAACAGTTCTACCAACTGGGGATCAAGCATTCAGGTCTGCCAGCCTCTGGGGGCCCAAGCCACCATGCCCGCGGTCTCTATCACAAAAATCTTCTCTTCATGATTTGGAGGCCCTGGACTGTGACGGATTGCTTCTGTCCTCTTAGGCTTGTGGCAAGGCAGCACTATGTGGTAAGGTGGGATCACTCATGGTCTGCAAACAGAAGATGAGAGTGAGGCCAGAGCCCCAGAGTCTCTTCCAGGGGTGCATCCCCAGTGACCCTAAGACTCCCGTCAGAGCCCGCCCCTCAAAAGTCTGCTTCCTTCCAAACCTCTAACACACGAGCTTTAATAAAGCAGTATTTGAAATCCAAACTAGCAGAGAGTAACTGAATATTTAAACCATTCAGTGTAGCATTCTTCGTCTCCTAGATAAGTAGAAAAATAAACATTGAGTGTTTTTTTTTTCTGTTTGTGAAGATGGGGAGAACCATTACACACACACACACACACACGCACGCACGCACGCACGCACACACGCACACACACACGCACGCACACACACCTCTATATCTATCACACACATGCACATACATACCTCTATTTTGCACACAGGCACACACATATCTACATCCCACATATGCGTGTGTATACACACACCTTTGTAGCTATCACACATGTGTATGCACACATCCCTCTATATCACACATACATGCACGCACACATGTCACACACATGGATACACACACACACCTATATCTATCCGTCTATCACACAAACACACCTATATCTATCACACACACATGCACGCACACACACCGCTATATCTATCTGTCTGTTACTAGGAGATCTTTAAGGGATAAGTCCCCGATAAAGGAAAAGTCTGACAAAATCCATCAAACCAGTGTGTTCTGTGTGAGAAATTGAGCAGTTTCTGTAGTGTGTTCTGTGTGAGAAATTGAGCAGTTTCTGTAGTGTGTCCTGTGTGAGAAATTGAGCAGTTTCTGTATGTTCAATTGTTTCTGTTTTCCTTCAGCCATGTGCTCCTCTGCCCATTTTCCTGTTAGGCTGCTATTTCTTGAATTATATAAAGTCTTTCTATATTAGAGTGAGTTTTGATATGATTACAGCTGTTTCAAGTATTCATTGATTGATTTGGGAGGTACGTGCACCATGGCATGTGTGTGGCAGTCAACGGATAACTTGAGTGTGACAGTTCTCTCCACATACCTTGTGAGTTCCAAGGGTTTTACTCAAGTCATCCACATTAGTGTCAGGCTATAGCCCAAAGGCATCTCGCCAGCCCTGCATTGCAGAGTTTCTTGTTTTGTATTAATGTTAGTAATCTCTCTCCCTCCCTCCCTTCTACGCTGTGTGTGGTGGGGGTGTGGGGTTTGTGTAGAAGTCAAGCCTGGGGCCTGAAGTGGCCTCTCCCACTGAGGCATGTAATGATTTTCATGGCCACTTAGAGTCACGGGGGAACAAGAGAAAGTGATATGTAGCAGACGTGAACAGCACAGCCACAGCACTCACAAGAGTGTGTCTTCATGGTGATTGGTTGTGCACTCTTGTGTCACAGGATCCGGGCCATTTGTGGGCTTTGACCCTGACAGTGTGTGGGTTCATGTCCACCAGCCACTTCCCTCATACATGAGTTTTGAAATTTCTATTGGGGAGATTGGTTGTGAGTTGGTGATATGAATTGAATATATAGCGCAGAGTTATGTCCTAACCAGGAACTTTGTGGGACATAGCTCCAGAATAGAATAGGTGACATTGGAAGAGGTAGTGATGAAAACACAGACCTTTCTTTCAAAGCCACATAGGAGATAGATGAGTAGACATTGGAGTCGAAGCCGGGTGTATTTTTGTAGATCTTGTCCTTGATGGATAGGAGGAAAAGCGCAGGTGACAAGGAGAGAAAGTGTGGAGACAGGCAGGAGCCAAATACTAGGAGAGGAAAGAGAAGCCGATGATGAGCAGCCCAGGGGTCTTCAGTGACGAGGGTTCCTGCCTTGCACATGCTGAATGGGCAGTGCAGTTTCTCCTGACAGTTAATGCTTCTTTGAAAATGTGCTATTAAATCGTTTTGTTCCAAGTTATTCTCCATCCTGTTTCCTAAGAAACATCTCTAGTTTTCGAAGCATGTTTTAAACATGTCTACACTGCTTATCGCTTTTCCTGTGTGTTAGTTCATTGTGCCGCCATTGTAGAACCCTGGAGAGCAGGTAACTTACAGAGAATGGGTCTATTCTCCCAGCATTATGGAAGCCGGGAAGTCATCAAAGTTCCAGACTATGCTAGGGCCCACTCTGCAGCCCAAGTGGCACCTTGAATACTTGTCCTGGGGGGCATTGGGTGCTGGCGTGGCACGACAGCTGGAGCGAGCCCCTCTCACAGGCCTGTTTTGTGGCGTCACACTCTGAGAGCCAACAGAACTTCCCTTGGGTCTGCCTCCCAACGCTGTTGACCTGTGAGTTTTAGAGGGGCAAAGGTTCTAACCATCTTGGAGTGACATGTCCCCTAATGTCTAAAGTATGAAGAGGTGTCACACATTATCCCTAGTGAACAAGGGGCCTCTGGACTCTATCCAGGGCCTCGCTGGGTTTAGCAGAACTGGGAAAATGCAGCAGGATCTCCAGGAGCAATGGCAAAGCGCCAGGCTGCGCCCCAGCCCAGAGCTTGGCCAGCACACTGTCCCCGTCCCCGTCCCCTCCCCCCAACACCAGAGTTAGCTCACTTCCTTCCGCAGGGCACCCACACATTTATCTCCTCCCGCCCCGTTGCAGAGGATTGAGGGGGATGTGACATGTTTTCAGAAACTATCCCACAACGTGACGAGCAGGGTTCTATCTACTGTGCAGCTGTGTGAGGAGAGCACCTCCCCGTGGTCCCTTTGTCCTTTGTCCTGGGCTCAGTAGACTGGTCGTGTCTGTCCCTCTGCCTGTCTCTCGGCCCCTTCTTTGCTCCCAGGGGACAGTTGATGGGATTTCTTGACTGACAAACTACGCTGCCATTTCAAGTGTGGGGGAAAAATTTGAAACAATTTTCCAGTAAACAGCATGAAGCACCATTACACTGTGTAACATTTTAACACCCC